>VZRQ01007504.1:191089-624932 GCA_013397975.1 Machaerirhynchus nigripectus | reverse complement strand
CGGCGGAGCGACATGGCGAGCCCGGGGTCGCTGGAGACGGTCATGCCTTCCTCCTGCCCCCGGCATGACGGCAGGGCCGCCACCGCTAACCCCTCAAAGACCCTGGCCTTCTCCATTGAGCGGATCATGGCAAAGACGTCGGAACCCAAGCCGGCCTTCGAGGAGCGGCACGGCGGGCCGGGGCCGGAGCCAGGCAAGAAGCCGCTGAGCCTGTGCTCGCCCCTGCCTTGCGTGATCCCTATCCCGCCGCTGGGCTACGACCTGCCCTCCAAGACTCTCAGCTACTCGGAGCTGTGGAAGAGCAGCCTGCGGGGCGGTGCGGGGCTCTGCAAAGCCAACTGCGGCGTCTGCTGCAAGGCAGAGCTCGCCCTGGGCCAGCCCAGCGGCCGGCTCATCAAGCCGCAGGTCATCCACCAGGCAGGGGCCGTTCCGGCAGCCCCCCGCTCCCTCTACTACTTCAACTACCTGGACGCCGCGTACCACCCGGCCGACCTCCTGCACGGACAGCTCTTCCCGGCCGGCCTGCTGGGCGCCCCGCCGCCGGGGGGCCTTTCGGCCCACCAGAAGCTTTTCCTGCTGGAGAATGCCAAGCTGGCGGGGCTGGCGGCCGAGAAGCTGCCACCGCCGCCTCCCTTCGCCCACAAGGAGCGGCTGCCGGGACACCTGGACCAGGTGATGAAGGAGGTGGCGGCGGCGGAGCGCGGCGGCCACCCCAAAGGCCACGCCAAGATGGGGGGCGGCGGCGGCGGGGCGGCGGAGGGCAAGCCCAAAAACTTTACCTGCGAGGTCTGCGGCAAGGTAAGGGGGGCGCCGGTATAGGTTGGGGGGGCCGGGGGCGGCGGCGGCGGGGCCGTGCCTGACCTCGCCTTCCCGGCGCTTTCCCGCAGGTGTTCAACGCGCACTACAACCTCACCCGCCACATGCCGGTGCACACGGGGGCCCGGCCTTTCGTCTGCAAGGTCTGCGGGAAGGGTTTCCGCCAGGCCAGCACCCTGTGTCGGCACAAAATCATCCACACCCAGGTAGGTGGGGGGCAGCCGGGGTGCAGGAGGCGGCGGCCGCCCCTGCTCTCCGCGCAGCCCCCACTGACGGGCCTCTCGCACCCCGGTGCAGGAGAAACCCCACAAGTGCAACCAGTGCGGAAAGGCGTTCAACAGGAGCTCCACGCTCAACACTCACATCCGCATCCACGCCGGCTACAAGCCCTTCGTCTGCGAGTTCTGCGGCAAGGGCTTCCATCAGAAAGGTGAGCTGAGCTGGGACGCGCCGGGGCCCTCGCCCATCATTAGCGGGGAATAAACGCGGCGAGCCCTGCCCAGCTGGGGGAAGCGTGGGGCGCAGGCAGAGCCGCCGCCGCTCCCAATTACTTTCCCTCTAAGCCGGGCCGCACCGGCCGGGCACTGCTGACGGTTCCCCCTAAATGCTTTTTAAATGAAAGGTACCAGGCCTTGGTCCTAATCCAGAGCCCTCCGTTTGCCGCGGGTCACTGGGTTGACCCTGCCTCTCATTTGTGCCATGCCAGTTGCGCGCTGCTCCGCGCTGACGCGGACCGAGTTTGACAAGTGGGACGGGGGTGCGGGGGAAGACACTTCCTAATGCCCCTCTTACCTGTGCACCATGCGGCCCGGGCACCCTCGGGTAACCCCCTTTTCCATCTTTTTCCTCCGTCGCAGGCAACTACAAGAACCACAAGCTAACCCACAGCGGAGAGAAGCAGTACAAGTGCACCATTTGCAACAAAGCCTTCCACCAGATCTATAACTTGACTTTCCACATGCACACCCACAATGACAAGAAGCCCTTTACTTGTGTCACTTGCGGGAAAGGATTTTGCAGAAACTTTGATTTAAAGAAGCACGTCCGAAAGTTGCACGACAGCGTCTCCAGCGCTCCTCCGCCGCGGGACCCTGGGCGCAGCGGGCAGAGCTAAGGGCCCGGCGCGCGGCCACACTCGGACCTGCTCCACCAGGCCAGCACTATTTATCCAAACCAGCCTTCGCTTCTCTGTCTTTTCCCCAGCGAGCTCAGCCGCCGGTAGCAAGCGACCCTGAGCCGCAGTTGTATATAAGAGGAATCTTATTTAATGGCGCTTTGCGCCGCCGGAGCGGGCCAGGACGGGCCGGGCTGGCAGCCCCCCGCCCGGCGCCAGGACAGCGCTCTTTATACGTGTCTGTAAATCTCCATTTTAAATGTACGCTCGAATAAGTGAGGAATATATCTATATCTATATCTATCATGGGACAATAAACCGGCCCTTCGCAGGTGTCTCATTTCCCACCTGGGCCCCGGCCCGAGCGGGGACCGGGCTGCACGGCGCTATTCCCCGTGTGAACGCGGCTTGCGGGAGCCGGGCCCTGCCGCTTCAGGGTCCGCCGAGCACCGCGAGCATCAGAGGAGCAAAACGAGGGCGGGAGGGAGCCGGGCAGCTTCAGAGGGCTGCTGCGGCCCCCGGGAACGGGGTCAGAGCCCTGGAAGGACCCCCGGCGGGGCTGCGCGGCCCCGACCGACAGCGCGAAGGGTGGCTCGGAGTTTCCCAGCGCCGCTTTTCGGGGTCGGTTCATTACGGCGTGTTTAAACCGTTCCTGAATGACTATCTTTCCTTGCATGCAGATAAAACGATCTCACGCTTGCTTTCCGAGTAATGACCCAAATTAAGAGAGAAAACACAGACCCTTCAAACCGCATTACATTAATCTAATCACTCCCAGCAGGCCTCAGAAACTCTTTTTGATCAGAATATGGATAATCAAGCACTTGGATTACACTAAATATTACCTTCTCATCTCCCCCCTCCCTCACTTTTAATACGCAAGTGTCTATTCCGGCCACGTCGTTAGGAACAATATTATTCTAGCGGAGAAAGGAGATTGAGGCGGCCGGGCGTGTGCGTGCTGCTCGGGCCGGGCTTGCCAATGAAGAGGGGAACGAGAGAGGCACCGAAATGCCTGGGGACGGCGTAATGGGGAGCTCACCTTTCTCCTCTTAATTGAGTGGTTAAATAGAGGGAGGCGAGGACGAGCACAGCTCGCCGCCGAGCGCAGGAACGGGAGTCGACCCCTCGCTCCAGGTTTCTGGATCCATTATTAGGCTTCGATGTTCCGCGCTCTCCAAGGAACGGGCTGGGGGCTGCGGCCGGGGCTGCGAGCCCCGCGCTCCCGCTGTAGGGACGGGGCGATTTTAGAGTTTCTGGGGTTTGCACTTTCCAGTGTCTGAAAAAGTATTTTGACTGTTTGAGGAGGGGGAAAGAATGTCCAGTGATACTGGCAGCGGGGAAAGATCATGACCGAATTTGTTAAAAAAAAAAAAAATTGGAGAGTTTTAGGTTAAAAGGAAATTTTTAAAAAGGAAAAAAAAAGGCAAACCCCGTCACCGGTAAGTCACCGCTCCGGAAACTCTGTCGGGGGGAGACGGTCCCGCAAGTGAAGGGGCTGCGGCTCAACCCCCGGCGGGCGGGAGCCGAGCCTGGCTCTCCCGCCGCCACGACAGACGGGGCGGGACAACCCACGGGCCGCGGACAGCGGGAGGGACCCCTCTCTTCGTGAGGACATTGTGCCGGGGGAGGCCATGGCAGGACGAGAGCCCGGAGGACGGGAGCGGAGTGAGTGGTGCCCATGGAGCCGGTCCCGCTGCCAGGTCCGGGGGAAGCGCCGCTTTCTCCGCACCTCGGGCGCCGGGAAGAAGTCTGGGCTGCCAGCCGGGAGCCGAAAGCGGGAGCCAGGCGTGGCTGCGGGCCCCACAGACAGCGCGCAGGCTGCTTCCTCAGCTCTCCTGATGGGCGAGAGCAGTGCGAAACCCACTCCCAGGAAGGGAATTAAGGAAGCGCGTTCTTATCGCATTTTTATAAAAAGCGGCGTTGTTTACAGAGCCGGCTGGGGGCGGGAGGGCGGCATCCCCGTCACGGCTAAGGGCATCTTCGGGGCACCCTGAAGTGCCGTGTCGGCCGCCGCTGGTGGGCTTGGTCACCTGGCCCCTCCTGGGGGGCGGTGGGCAGCCCTCCCCGGACCGGCTGTCGGTCCGGCTTCCCCCCGATCTCGGACGCACTGGGAAGGGGCCGCGGCAGCGCGCTCGCCACCGGCCGGCCCTGGACCCCCCCGGATCTCGGCACACACAAGCCGCAGATCGCGGGGGAGGGGCAGCTCTGCCAGACACACACACGCCAGAGACTCCAATTATCTTCTCCCTCACAAGATGTTTCTGCTGTCCACGACTGCTCACACTTCGGCACTCTTGCCAGCAAGCCTCAATAACACAAAACCCGCACAAAAACCCCTCTCCCGGCGCCGCAGCCGCGCACACAACAGATTGAGCGGTGCCGGTGCCTCAGGGGGAGGGTTAGAGGTGCCTCCGCGCAGAGAGCGACGTGCCAGCTCCGCCGTGCTTCCCCCCTCGGCCCGCCCGGCCCGGCCCGGCGCTTCCCCGAGACCGGGCGGCTCCCAGGTGCGTCCCGGCACCGCGCCGGGCACCGGGAAGCGACCAACCTACAAGCAGCTGCGTTGCCCTTTTCCCTGCACTCCGCTCTCCAAACGTCTGAGCAACCAGTTTGCTGCTAGAAACATGTTAATTGCCAACGGAGCTCATTAAGGCATGCACATGCAAAACACAGCGAGGGAGATTAAATGGACAAAAGCGCAATAATGAACTGTCAAAAATCGGACCCATCTACACGACCAGGAGCACTCAAGAATGAGGCATTTAGAAGCAACAAAGGATTGTCTGGGACAGGAAGAAAGGACGACCTAGACTTTTGTTTAGTCAACACAATTGATTACAAATGAGAGATTAACAGGATAGCTTCAGAGTTTTTTTGAAGGAGGCAGAAGAGAAAAGTCCAATTAAGTGCACCGAATGTTAACTACATTGATTTCCACGGCCAGCGCTGGAGAAATTCTCATTAAACCATCCCTGGCGATCCCTTTTGGAAAGTAATTTGTCTCCCTGATGGAGCAGAGAAAGGGAGCCATGTAAAGAGAAAGAAGCGCTAGTTCTTGGCACAATGAGCTTAGGAGACACACTGGAAAGAGCCAAAGGGGGAGTTAATGAGCATCTGACAAGCCGCTTGGACCCGGGCCTGGAGAGCAGCGATGAAAAGATGGAATTGGCCAACAACTATTCTTTATATCAAACATAAAAAGGCCAATCTGAAACAGGGCTGCTCAAAGCTGGTGGGGAAGAAAAGAAAGGCCCCCAGTGAGGGGTGGAGTGGAGGGCTCAACTGCCCCATTGGGAGGGGGGAAAAAATGCACTGGCATGTCCAGCTCCGAGCGAGCGGAGCTGCTGGCCCGCTCTACCCCCGGGCGGGCACGGCAGAGGCGGGCCGGCAGCCCCGGCCCGGAGGCGCTTGCACAGACCCGAATCGCCCCAGGGCAGCCGAACTGGGTACAGTTTAAAGAAGTTATCCCGCGGAGGGAGATCACCGGTCATCCCAAATCACGGCGGCCCGGCTCTCTCCGAAATCCGCCTTCCTCCTCCCGGGGCTGCATTCCGCCCCCTCCCGCTGCGGCCCCCCCACCCCGCCTCCCCGGGGGACCGGGCACCGCGGAGCGCAGCGCAAGGCAACGCGCGTCGTGTAGACACGGCTCGCTCGGAGGCTCTTAAATCAGATTAGAGCTTGTTAATAACAATTTTGGCTTAAGTCTGTATTGACTTAGGTTTAGGAATGGCTAAGCACTTTCGCTTAAGTCAACACCAAGAGCTAAATTGACACATGCCTTTCCCAAACTGCCGTGTCCCCCAGGACGCCCAGGTGCCCTCAGGACTTGTCCTTCTGCCGCTTTAAGCCGTTTTACGGAAGTATTTGCATGATTTTTAAGTAAGCCTGCTGGGCCTCAACTGTGCCAGCCCACCCCCTGCGCGTCACCCACGATGGTCCCCTCCAGGGACGGGTTTCATGGGCCTCACCCTCCTGGGGTTGCGATCAGGGTACTTCTGTTCTTTGGGCTCTTGCTGCCAGCCCTTGCGGTCCTTCCCCAGCCCTCATGGTGTGGCTCCTGCCCACTCCCTAACACCTCCTGCCTCTCTCCTCAGGTACCCTCTAACCCCTTCAAATTTGTACCCTGGATACCCCCAGAAATCCGGGGCTGCATTGGCATCCACAGCCGAGTTCTGTGGAGAGAATAAGGGACCAGAGGCAGCTGCCCCTGCAACCGAGGGAAAAGACAGCAAGGCGAGTCCCAGAGGAGGCATTGCCCTTCAGCCAGCACAGACAGCGGCCACAGAGAGGGCTACCGGCCGCCTGCCCAGCTACTTTAGACTCATTGAGAGCCACGTGCAGATGGGATGGCAAGGGACAGGTAGACCCTGGGGCTGTGCAGGCAGAGGGGGCCACCAGCAGGGAAAGACATCCGCCCCTCGGACTGTGGTGCTGGGGGGGTTACTCTTGGGGAGGCGGTCACCTCATGCCCTTCCTCTCCTGAAGATTCCTGCACACAGACCTCACACCACGACCAGCTTTGCCCTAACCAGACACCCTCCCACCTCCCCCTTGCTGCCATCCTCCCCACCTTCTCACCAGCCCTCTCACAAGGTACGGTGCTGTGTTGACCAACACCATCACCACGGGGCCTTAGTGAAGACAAATAAGGGGGAGAGAGAGAAATGCTCTTCCCAGCTGGTTTCTACCACACATCCCGATTCTCCAGGTGACGCTGTCCCAGCTTTTAACCCCACTCCTAGCCTACTCTTATTGCTAACCCTGCCTAGCCCAAAGCCATAGCCTCGTGTTATTTGTATTTATCTCACTGATTTACTGCGATTGCTTAATTGATTGAATAATGGGAAACACGTGCCCTCAATTAAAAATTAAAAAAAAAAAAAAAAGGAAAAAGGTACATTTAGACTTCTGCGCTCTCTGTTTTATGGGCTGCCTCTCCTCGTAAGGTGTTGAAGCTGCAGCTGGGCCATGGGGCTCAGCCGACAGGGAGCCTCGGGCTTGCTTCCCAGGGAGCCCAAACAGCCGTTCAGTGCGGGTGCGTCAAGTCACCGGTGATCCTACACTGCTTTAAAGTGACTCCGGAAAGAGCGTGTTTAGTCACCGAAGCACCTTATTGTCCCCAATGGGAACAAAATGCTGTCAGACACAGACCACAGAAAAGGTCCGCTCCCAAAATTCTACGTGTGTAAGCCCGAAACAACACAAAACTTGACTTCTACAAATATTTGCATCTTTGACGTCTTCTGCGTTTGCAGAAGAAGCAGGCTGATGACAAACTTTAAAAGAGATCTGATCCGGGGGCAGAAGTACTCCCAACAGATGGGACAAAGGAGTGGGGACCTCGCTGGACCCGCTCCGCTTCTCCCAGCTCCTTGCTGAGACTGTCGGAGCCCCTTCCGGGCCGCCCCAGCACGCGGGCAATGTGCACAAACGGGGCCACAGCAGTGCTGGGAGGGCAGCGGTAGCCCCCGTCCCAGCCCATGGGGCTGCTCTGCCAGCGGCGGCGGGGAGCCCAAACAACAGGGATGTGCGCTTTGAATCACTTGGGAGACCGAGGCCAAGCCGCTGCCTCACTGCAATGGACACGATTGTCCTGTGAAGGACTCAGGCATTTAAACCGCAGAGAGCACCTGAGACCTCCTGCAGCCGCGTTCCCGAGGTCCCGTTAACTGATAGTCCTTCTACCGTCTTCCTCACTGCTGCCAGTTGCCAAGATATTTCACACAAATAGGAGCTGATTTATTATCAGCCTCTTCCTTCTGGTTCATGATGTTAATCGACTGAGATATTACCAACGCTGGACTATCGTATCTATCAATGAATCCAGTAAAAGAAAGCTAATTATAGAGAAAAAAGCCAAGTGTACCCGGAAACTTAATACAAAGAAACGTCCGAGAAATAGAGCAGAGGCTGCAGTAGTTTAAGCGCCCTCTGAACACCGCTTCCAGTTGACTGGGGACTGCGACACTTTGGGTCACACAGACAAACCTTTTTCCTAGGGATTTACGGATACGTTTTTTACCGTTAACGTTATTACGAGCGTTTCCAAGGAATCAAACCCGCTGCCCAGAGCTTTCCTGGGAATCTCGGCGCCGTTGAGTGAGGGAGGACACACACAATGCGCTTCCCGTTCTCTCTCCCAGAGCACTGTTCCCGGCGACGCGCAGTCCCCGCGCCCCGATCACGACCGACTGCCACCCCTGTCCTCCCCCGTGCCACAGCGAGCTCATTTCACACCGGGCAAACACCGAGAAATGGGGTTTGGTTTGTTTGGAGATTTTTTGTCCCCTCCTTTCTCCCTTTCCCACAGTCGCTTGGCTCGGCGTTTCCCCGGCTCGAAGCAGCGGTGCCCCTCGGGCAGAGCCCGTACCGGCGGGGCGCGGGGCGAGCACGGCCGCAGAGCACAGCGCGCAGGTTCGCCCGTGCTGAACAAAGCTGCCGGCATGTGCTTCACTTGAGCACATTATCCTCCGGAAGCTTTTATTCAGCAACAGTCAGAGCTCCGTGAATGAAGCTATTGGAACACTTACGAACTAAAAGGGTAAAGACAGGCAAGTCTGGTTACCAAAATTACATTTCCCATTTCCCATTCACCGCAGTGAGGCAGGTACTTATTTACTGCGGCTTCAAGCTAAGTAATTAGTAAAGGAGACTGTAATTTACCTAAAGGAAGGCAATTTTTGTCCTTTTATTAATTTGCAATAGATTTGTAAAATAATCGTACAGCAGCTGGCTCTGCTTGAATCTGTTTCAAAAGTGTGATGTAAATACTGTCTCACACTATTTTGTTGCCTATTAGGGTTTTCTGGTAGGTGATACGACTGAGAGTGAGGGGAAAGAACACCACACATTTATTTTTAAGATCATAATCACAGCGATAAAACTTATGGGAAGAAGTGAGCATACTTTCTATCTGTATGCGTTAAAAAACAGACATATCCAAAGTAAGTCAAATGTAAAAGCTACAAACTGGAAGGCTACATACACAGCGGGTAAAACTTAGCGCATTTTCAAGAGTGTTTTAGCTGTGTTTAAAAGGAGTAGCAAATTCCCAAATTAAATCACCCTATTTATAGCAAAGACAAAGAGTTTCACACAGCAGGAGGAAGTACTAAAGAACCATTTTCCCCCACCTGTTTCCTTAGCAAGGGTTTAAGTATCTCTATCTACATCTTCCTAGTAATTGCGTATCTGAAGTAATTTAGCTCACACTTATTATGAAACAATAGGAAGAGTGCAAATAATCGGTCTCGGATTCATTACATTTGGATTTTTCAGCAGTAAACTTCTGAGATTTTAAACTTCACTCAGCAGATTAATATTTCATATTAGAGTCAGAAAAATATAAACACCATACCTAAGCAAAGTATTTATCACTGGCCTACTTGCTGTTCACACTTGGCTCCAGCAGGCACCAACTTATATCCAACTCATACATGCAATGCAACTCTGAGATCCAAGAGGCAGTGACTACAGGATCAAAGCTTTATTTCAAGTATAACACAGTACATCCATGGATTATAATCCTTGAGCAAACCGAATATCACAGTAATGAAGACCTTAGCATTACAAATATGTTAAAACAGCTTGCATTTGGGGTGATATTTAAGGTCAAGTTGTATCTGAACACAACTAATAAAATATTATGAAAATTGCCATTATGGAGTAAATAATGTTTTCTTTCAGATATAACCTTTGAAAGTACATTCCATTTTAAATTTGGTTTTCTTATTTTTCAGTACCAACAAGATCAAACTGAGCATCTACATCCTCAACCTGTTCTATGTGAATGAAAAAGACAGAAATGAAAAACTGTAAGCTCAGCCTAAAAATTAGCTCCCAACTTCTATGAAAACATGACCCTGAATAAATACAATCAAGAGGATACCATAGTGTCAAATATCATGTGTCTAAACCAACTTACTATTTCAAATGTACTCTTAAATTAAATTAATAGGCTTGTAAAAGGTTCTGCAGAGTAAGAAATTTCTTATGCTAGGGAAAAGTAACATGCCTTGCCTTCTCCTACCCCCACAGCCAGAATAACTGAGAAAGTATAAAGCTTGGGAATGTGATGGTAGAGTGAACAGGCTGTGCTCCTGGGTTAGTATTGGGGTTACTCATCTGTGCACTAACCTAGAAAAGTATGATTAATTATTTCTTCTTGGAAGATACTCCAAGATCAACTTACAAACAGGAAAAACCTTTGGGTTTCCTCACTGCTCTTCACTTAATTGCTGTCCCCCACCTACCAGACAAGCACAAGAAGCAACAGGCTCCTAGGACCACTGCCCCTTATGTATACATGTACTGTAACACAAAAGGGCAAGCAGCAAGTCAAGACTATAGAGTAGTAAGTTTGGTTTGGTTTTGGTTTGTGTTTGTTTTGGGTTTTTTTGGGGGGGTGTGGTGGGTTTTTTTGAGAGAAAAACCACTTACTCGGGACAGGTAGGAAATTACAGATGATCTATATGATGTAACAGCTATATTTTATATTTTTTGATATATATAAAAGCTTGGTATAAGATGCGGTATAACTACATGTTTGAGGTAACTGCCTTGAGTTGGTGAAGAATACCCATTCAAGATCTCATAGGAGACCAATACTAAATCATATCAGTAGAAATCACTTCGGGGGACTCTTACATTTTTTTTAAGCACACAAAAGTTTAATACTTGCTTTCTCAGATCTTTATCTATCATAAGGCAAGTATCAAGCTAGCCCAGCCATGGCAGATGATACTTAATAAATCTAACTAGAACAGGAGATACCATATAATTATGCTCCCCGCCACTGCGTGCCCCAGCTCAGGAGACACTTGCTCCTGTACCTTAGTGGCCCTGCTGTGCTGCCCGTGCCCCTGTTGCTGTGCTATTTCAGTCATAGGCAGTTGCATTTATTTGTTTCAAACCACAGGCCAACATGAAGCCCCTTCTCTCTGAGAGCAGTCAGCTACCCACATTACTGCTTTAAATGTTTTTCTTCATTCAGTTTTTCCTTTTCTGGACATGTTCCTACATAGTTTTCCTTGAACTAGTTGTCCTATTGCTTCTAAAGTTATACTGTAGTAAAAAAAGTTAAATTCCTTCTTACAAGATAATTTCATTTTACTCTCAGGCATGCTGTGTGAGCACCTAAGTGTGGCATGATGATTACTCTAACCCTGCTTGCAGGTGCCTTTCATGCATGTTGCCAAATTCTCACCCATCAAGCTGCCATGCCCTCAATGTCCACACACTTAGATCTCCTTCCAGGGGAAATCACAAGGGCAAGGAGATAGTGAGCATCCGCATTGTGTCCCAGGGGTTAGGCAGAGTCGAAAGAGATAAAGACCCAGATTATTCCCATGTATAAAGTACTTAGGGGCCCAGATTTTAATTTAAGTGATTTCCCTTTGGATGCAAACAGGATGAGTCCCATTCTTTGTTAGCAACTAACTGCTCATCCACCCCTTAATTCTGAGCATCATGTATAATAGGTTTTCCCTTCTTGTGTGCTCAACCGGTTCCAATTACTTGCTTTTTAAATGTGAGCTATACAACTGCAAGATCATACACATTCCCACTAAATCAGACTGAGAATCACATTGCGAGTTTACAGAAGAAAATATAACCAAGTTGTCTTTGTGACAGAACACTGAGTAGGTATAAAATTGCAATGGTCTCTATGCCAAGTTTTTTTTAAGCTCTCAGCTTGTAAGATGAAAGCCTAATTTGATATTTTTGTAGTTATATAACAGTTCTAATATTTTGTGACATTTTGTATTGTGACACTATAGATGAAATTGTCATCGGACTGACACCCTTTACTGTTTATTCCTTAATTACAACTGTTAACAACACTGCAGAGAAGCGTGCTAATCTGCCATCACATATTATGAAAACAACGTTATTGTTACAAACACCAACACCCACTCAACAGGATAATTCAAAGATGGCAGTTTCTGTAGAAAGTTACCAGTTTAATGGACACTTCAATAGAAAAAGTTTAAAATGAACTCTTAATATTCCTGTGGAAAATATACAACAATTTTATATGGCACCTAAAGTTTTGATTTTATTGTGTCAGTGATTCTTTATGCTACATAGGGATATAATTTTTTTTTAATAGTGGGATCTCTCTCTATGTAGCATGAAGACGCATAGCTCAGATAACTAGCAGCCTAGCAATATTTGTAATCATTACATTTTCATATCCTCAGACACTGGCAGAGGTACATTTTTTTTTCCTCAACTACTTCCAGGTTGGGGGTGGAATGAAGTTGTTGCAGGAGATTAAATTTTACCAGTTTATTGACTCAAGTCCACATTCTTAACCATAAAAGAAATTAATATTTTCTAGGCTTCTTTTGCTTAGGAAAGATTAATTTTCTGCAGGCCATGTCACACACCAGGAAGGATCTTCCACTGAGCTGACACTTTTAGAAGTTCTGTACCAGTGAATTTTTCATACCTAGTTAGCTCAGTACAATTAAAACTCACTGATACTGTACCTCTGTAGGTGAAAGCTGAGAAGCTGTTCAATGGCTGAAAATGAAAATATTATATCCTCAGCTTCTGTATATGCTTTGTTCTTGGACAGCCACTGCCAGTTACCTTTCAGTTTGCTTCTTTCAAACTTATGTCTCAGAAAAAGTTCTCACTTGTAGATTACATCAGCAGAAAGAAAATAGCATTAAAAGCAGCCTAGAAGTAGCAAAAAGCCCTAGAGATTAGTTTGCCCACCTGTTAGACAAGAAATACAATGTAGGCAGAAGGAGGTTGGGAAAAGCTGCCTGGAGTGAGGTGTAGAAGTGGTGAAAGTGGCAATTACAAAAATCAGGGAAAACAAGATGCAGAAATTCAAGTTTGTTCCTTCTACAACTGCTCTCATTAATGTTCTTCCACAGATTCCTGGTGCTAAACCAAGGCTACTCTGATGCACAGTCTGCCTTTTCTGCTAACAGTAAATTCTTCCCTTCTCCCTCATCCCTGAGCAGGCATGCAGCACAGATGACTGAAGTGAAGAAAGATAATGCAAGATTCTGTCTTTACTTATCGCACTTATATGTAGAAGCAGAGGATTAAAAATAACATGAAACTCTTATACTGAAAACCCAATTGCCTTGGTGGAAATCTATACACCAATGTTTCTCATTCTTGATCCTAAAAGCCCATTCAAGGATTGCTTCTCTAGTACAGAATAAAAAAAAGGAATTGTACACAACGCAACAATGGAATCAAATTATCCTATATCATTAATTTTAATTTAAATTATTTACATTTCAGTTTAATGGCATGTTATTCTGTTGCCTGATCTGGATGATCTTCTCCGCTTAAGTGATAAATTACAAAACAAAATGAAACTAAAATGTTTATTTTTGTGAATCTTCTTCTGGGTAGTTTATGCTCTGCTTTGTAGCTTTCATTTTCTTAAAGCCAATAGGAACTTCTGCTCTTCCTAAAAGAAACTCTTCCCACTTGGGAAGAGATTCTTTTATTGATGCCCAATAGAGAGTCTGAGAAAGATATAAGAAAAAAATAAACTTAATTTCAAAATCTGTGTCAGTCAGTTAAAACAATATAGATATGCAATGCATTATTAAATTTTACTTTAAGAGTAAAGCAATTCAGATAAGAACAACGCATTTAACATATGAAATTTTAAATCTCTTGTATGATACAAAATATCAGCTTGGAAATATTTCATTCTGCAGGATAACCTGTGAAGTGACGGAATATGCCCTCTTGTGGTAAGCAACATATCAGTTTAAACCCTACTGTACCTTTAATAAACTATTTTCCATGATTATATACTTTTCCAATAGCAGCTTTTATATTTAAGTATGTATGTTACTGGAATTTAATTCTGCAGTGGAAAAAAAAATGTTAGAAATGAAAGCTGCACATTTAACAATGTAAATTGATTAGCCTAGAAAAGTTTACAGTACTATACAGAACTATAGTCCAAAATATTTGAGTAAAATTTTAGACTTGATAACTCACTGATGAAGTAATCATCTCCAGCATTTGGATCACAAATGAAAATAATAATTTAAAAGTGCTGTGGTCTAGAACCACTGTGCATCATCTAACCCGTCCTCTTGCTTTACACTGTGCCTCTGAGTAATAAATGTAACATATTTTATGTGTTATTCATCATTCTTGTGTTGGTATCCTAAGGATAACTTTGTTGTTTGTAGCATTTTCAGGAAAATTTTAAGTGCCAGGTATAATTTTTTTCCCCACAAAATAATGTGCTCTAAGAAGGGTGCTAAGTTAACACTTTAATCAGTCCATGTATGCATTTTTTGCCATTGATGTCCATTCAGAAAAATGTAATTCTGCAGTAGAAAACAGTTATGAAACATATGTAGTGAGCCTTTTTTCTTTACTTAAGTATATAATGAAGGAGAAGTGTAGCACAAAACTGAAGATCTCCCTGCAAAGTATT
The DNA here is from genome assembly GCA_013397975.1 of Machaerirhynchus nigripectus. Lineage (NCBI taxonomy): Eukaryota > Metazoa > Chordata > Aves > Passeriformes > Dicruridae > Machaerirhynchus > Machaerirhynchus nigripectus. Next base: position 610,569 of record VZRQ01007504.1, on the reverse strand, counting down.
AGATTCCTGGCTAATCATTTTGATCCTTACATGTAACTCAGATATAACTATGGCTCCTGCAGGTTTACAAAAATATTTTCTTCAACAGATTTACTCAAAGAATCTTTTTTGACAAGCATATGTGCTGTCACACAAAACTACTTCGACTCAGCAAGCTGGGGATCCATTATAGCCATAACTTTCAGAGTATATTAATACAGACACATATATGGCTGAGTGAAATGTGCTCAGAAGTGTTTTGGAACAAAGCATGCACAAGAATTTTGTACTATGAAAGAAAGTTTTCTTTTCCCACTATTTATAACACTCTTCTCTAGAAGCATTAAAAAAAAAAAAGCTGAAATAGGATCTTCTCCTTCAAATAGTAACTCTATTCTCTCCAAAATTTCACCACTGCTACAGAGCACAGACATTCTGCAGCCATGAGCAATTGCTCTGCAACCTCCAATTTGTGCGGACTTCGCTCAACACGCCACAGGCAGCTGAACACCTATCATGGGACTAACTGACCCAAACAACTCTAGAGGTGTCTTAAAAGTCCTTGAAGAGTCTAAAACTACTTCTGAACACAGTCAAAATAGGTTTAATGTTTAATATTAGTAGGTTAGCATCTTCCTCAGCACCATTCAAAATATACAAGTATTCAGGAAAAAGTGTACCTTTTTGCCTAAAAATGTCTAAAAATAATAAAAAAAGCCACTGAAGTGGCATACCCAGTGTGCACCCTGTCACAGTCACAGTAGGCTATTTACAAAATGCAATGACAGATGAAAACTTTGAGCAGTAACCAGAACAAGAAGTGATGCCTCTCCTTTAAGCAACAGCCTAAGCATGACAACACTTGCCCAGCAGGTGTGAAGCTGAGGTACAATACACCTCTCTTCACAGCTGACTGTGCTGAAACCCGGCCCTTCACCCTGCTCTGACAGGGCCCTGGCACCCAAACCAGCATGGAACACTCAGCTCCTGTGCCTGTGGGAACCAAGCCACCACACAGCACAGAACACACAAACCACTGGGGCAAGAAACAAACGGGAATCTGACTGCTCAAAATTTTTATCTTTAAGTCATGCTTTAGGGACTGGAGGTTGAGAAGAAAAAAAAGAATCGAGTGTTCCTGCACAGTACTTTTCATAAGCTTCCATACAACTGTAAATAATTGATTTGAAATTTTCTCTGTTCATGCTGATAAACTGTTGACCCTGAAATGTAAAGATGACAATCTGTGGTAAACTGAGAACGGGATGACCATATAAAACAAACTAAATAGCTCCGACATAGTAAACACAGTATCTTCTGATATTCACAATATTAATTTTTTATATTTGACTTCATTTTAAAATAGAAGTTTGTACAGATCTGAAAGCTGCTAAATATTTCCACCAGAAGGCTCCACAATCTAGGGACCTTGTCCCAGAATTTAGGTTCGGCATGCTACACAGTACACAGGCCTTTGGCTATACCAGTCACTGGATTTTAAAATCAATTATTTTCACTTTAAGAACATGCCTAAGGGAAAAAAAAAGCAAAATATTTGGTAAAGAGCAAATGAAAACAAATGAAAAGACAGAGTTCTAGGACTTACTTCTAACTTAACAGTATCTGGATGTGGAAGTAAATACATTCTTTCTTGCAGCCTTTTTTCTGCTGCTTCTATATCCTAAAACACAGGCAAAGTACATTTTAAAAACAAGCACTGGGAATTTTAAAAGGAAAATACACATATAAAGACACGTAAGTTAACTAAATAAACCTATTACCACTAAACAGCATTCAAATAGTAACACCGAAGTTCAAATCTTTGTTTAGTCATTCTGAAATACAACTTGTACTACTTTAGACTAACACTCTACATCTGCTAAATATGTTTGCTGCACCTTTTTCATACAAGAGCATATTTCACAACCAACTAAGACTTCTGCTGTAAAACACTGCTATTCTCTCTGGACACCAGATAAATTAGTTAAAGTCTGTTGTATAAAACTTAAGGAAATGGAGGGGAACGGAATATCTTTTTCCGTGCTGCATAAGACTGAAGTATGTATTCTAGTTACTGTAACTATAAAGTAACTAGGCAAATTATGTGCAAGATCTTTACTTCTCAAGACAAAGATGACTTGCTAATATGCATGCATAACATGTGCACAAAAATGTAGAGCTGCAGCAAGCTGTTCACCAGACAAACTTGGATGACAATGCACCTCACACAGTTTTCTTACCAAAAAAATTCAGTATTTGGGTTTCTGCTTGTCCAGTGGATGTGTGCTGGATTCACAGAGGCCCAAATAAATCTTTTAAAAAATAAACAATCAAAAAACCCAGCAGTAATAAACAAATCAAAGCATGCCCCCAAACTAACCATCCTCCCCCTTTAAAGTTCTGACCCATTCTTGTAGGCTTAGTTCCATACCCAAACATTGAGGAGATTGAGTGGTGGGCAGATGAAGAGAGACAGAAAGGGACGTGGGAGTGGGGTGTGAAGAAGCCAAAGCTGAACAGAGTGGAGGGGGAAAGAAAGTATAGCAGATGGCAGAGTTGGGAGCAGAGAGCGGGTGTGAAGAGTACAACAGAAAAACTAAATGAGAGAGGAAATTCCCCAAAGGGACTTCCCAAATATTCACCACCACTGCTGCTGAAAAGAAGAGTGAGATTCTGGAGGAGCATATCCACAAGAGAGACCAAACATGATTACTCGTATTGAATAATAGCCAGTCTGAATACATCAATAAGTAAACAGTGTTCAACTCGAGTTTAGTTCAGTAGAGTATGATTCATAAAAGCAAAAAACCAGCCTTACTGTCAGCTGAAGATCAACTTAGTGACACAGATACAGTCAGATTGTTCAATTTAGTGTTCATCTTATTTTATTTCATTAATTTTACAATATTCTCCTGTACATAATTGCAAACCTAATCCAAGCAAAACTGTTCCTCCCTTTTCTACAGCAAAATCCATACCACTGTAGGAAGCTAAAGGATGTCTGAGAAAGAGTAAACTAAGTCTCAGATTTATCCAAATTCTCAGAAGCAGCTTTTCTTACCTTCTCAGGTAAGAAAAGACTAGTGTGATAAACATAAAGAGGGAACAGGAAAAAGGACGTAGGCCATTTGAAATCACAACGTCAAAATAACAGAGGCAAACACAGATTTAAGTGACTTAAGCAAGGAATTTCTCTGTTGCACATACTTAAAACAGATACACACAAACAGCTCCAAATGAAGTTCGTATCAGAATGGCTCAGGCCAAGTCTGGAGAAGTTACCACCATAATGAACCATACTGAATAAAGGATCATTCAGTAATGTTCACCTCATATGCTTCCACAGGATTTTCCTCCTTTCTGATTCCTTCTTCCTAATTACTGTAGGAATTTTAAAAGGAAGGAAGAAGAATATCAATCATTATTTCTTTATAGACTCAGCCAAGTCATTGGAATGTTTATGGTGACAGGAAATGAGTGTCTTTCAGGCAAGAAAGGAGACAGCAGTTGTGCATGTATTTTCAGTAGAGAAGGTCATTTTGGCATAGCCTAGATATTGGACACGTCTTTTTGTTGCTCACTCCAGTTTGTGTTGTGCAGTCTATTGTCATTTAGAATACTGATTTAATGACAGACAGGGAAAGAAATTTTTGCTGGAAGGTGTAGTATGCTTTAGAAAATAACTTGAACTACTGAAAGATTAGATGGCACTTCTTGTGTGTCTACACATCTGGTAAGCTTTGTATGAAAAATAAATCCAGTCATCAATATAAAATAAATACATCAGCAGTATAAACTTCTTTGGAAAAAAACCAGCTAATCTAATATGTCACAGTACTGAAAAAAAGAGAGCATCTTATAATATTTCCCCTAAAACCACAAGGACTGGAACAAAAACAATTCAAGACCCTTCCCCAGAGGTAAAATGGAATGCATGACAGACACATTGCTTTTAGGGGACCAAATTCAGCTTTCACTTATATTGATATCAGTCTGGCAGAATCCCACTTAAATAATTCTGGAATTGCATGCCTGGGAAGGAAAGCAAATTTGTTCTAAATTACCTTTCCAGTACTAATTACTATATAGCATACTCTTTTCTATTTCATGTTACAAGCTGTTACACAGTAATACATATTTCTAAACACAGGAAATATCACTGAGAAACAAATGTCATAAATTAGATTACAAATACTAGTCTAATTTCTGCTTTTATTACGACAACATTATATAAGCACCAAATGATAGCGATTTCCCTAATCTGCAGTCTCCCTTGAAAGACATTGAGGAAAATACTCTGATAATTATGTTCAAATGCTGAACAAATGCTTATAATGTCAAAATTTCAATTTAAAAAAAAAAAGGTTAGTTCCTTTTTTAGCTCCTAAAAAAAGAAGGTTGCTTCCTACTGATTAGAATTTGAATTAATTTTGAAATATTTCTTGTGCATAAATTCCAACTAGCACAGAGAAAGAAAAATGGCTTTTGCTATGATCTATTACTAAAAACAACTGATTTTGCTTACATGCAGAAAACCAGAAATGCAAATAAAAAAATAACACTTCATCATGTCCATGTATTTTTGAGTAGGCCAAATCAACAACTCTCCACATGGTAACTGTGAAATGTACAGTGCCTGGTATCAGGAACAATATTCTGAAGCTGGCACATTAATCAGTCTTGTTTTCAAGCTTCTCATATATTATGCTGCATAGATTTTTTTTTCCTGTTTTCTTCTGTTATCAAAAAGCATCTGCAGGAGTGCATGCTTGTTAAAACTAGGATAAAATTAATAGATTTAAATTGATTTATGCTACTTTATCCTGCAACAGAATTTGTTTTGATACATATGTTTTTGCTGTACAAACACCAACATTTTTGACACTTGAAAGGAACAATTTTGAGGATGTGACAGAAGATAGCAAATATCTGTTTAACTGCAGAAATATTTACACTCTGTACATATCTGAGCTATTGTTACCATTTCCAGTACAATAAAGCTTTCAGGACAGAGAAATATACTCTTGCATTTATTGTGTTTGCCTGCATATGTAAACTGAGAATGCACTCAAAACCACAAATAATTTATAAAACCCTATATTTACAAAGTAAAAATCTAACCTAAAATGTATATGGAAAATGGGAGTCATAATGGCTGAAATTACTAAATTAGCAGAGTAGGAGCTATGGAAAAAATAACCAAACCATCAATTTGTCCCCAGCCTCTCACTGAAGAACCTACACTTATTATACCAAATAAAGGAGGGGTTGATTGCCCCTGTCCAGAATGCATCAGTTCACCAGTCCAAGTTGAAAAATCTTCTTTGTCACAGAACAGTTAAGAAGGCATTCCTGCCTAACTGTTCTGCCTTGTCTGCCCCTCTCTAACTATCACTCCCATTTAACTACAAACTCTAATGCAATAGAATTATACCCACCCAAAATGTGAACATTTTAAATCTGAACCAGGCTCTGCATGAAAAAAAACCCAAAAAAATTCTGGTGACACAAATTAATCTTGTAATTTTCTAGAGGAAAACTTACTTTTTCAATAAATGCAATAAATACAGAAGGTTCAGTTTGCTGCTCTCTCCTGAAAAACCGACACACATTTTTCATATGCATCATGTCAGTGGTCAAGTGCATCTCTCCAAACTCAGGTGCCTGAACTAGGGGTTCCAGAGGAAACCTTCAGTATTCCAGTCCCTGCCATCAGACCTAGATCTTTTAAATTGCCCATTCTCCAACGTCTACTGAATTTACCCAGGAAACAAATCTTACCTAAATATGACAGTATGTATGTATAATAGTATGTAGAACAGCTATGAACATTATTAATGGTATCACCCCTACGAAGAGCCAGAAACACCAAACACTGCTTTTACAGACTTGAAAGTAAAATGCTTGAAGTCACTCTACACCTCTTTAGAGAAAAATGTTGAACTGAGAACCTCTTCCACAAGTTAACACAACCACAGTGGGAGAACAGTTCCTACCCTTGGCCGAAAGCACTGTAGCCTGGTCAGCCCATTTTCAAACATACCCCCATGTCTTGAATCAAAACACTGGGGGGGCTGTGAGTCCTGACAGACCCCTAAGTTCTCTCAGGCAGACATGTACTAGCATGTGTTACATCTCTACATGTACTCAAAAAAAAATAAAAATACATAGTAGCAGCTGCCACCATGAGGCTTTTGTAAGAAGGGCACGGGAAATAGGTAGTGATGCCATCGGATAATAAAGACTTGTCATTTAATACTTTTTGGTCAAGTTCCAGAACACGGAACCATATAGAAGAGAATTCAAATGACAACTATAGAGCAAACACTTCTCTCTTTTTTTTTTTTTTTAATTATCTAAGCTACTTAACCATGACATTTTGATGCGGTTCCTCGTAGTTGCAGAAACTTACATTTAGAAGTGCTGCATTCCTTTTATGAGCTGCATCAGCTGCTTGAGTTTGCCATGTCTTTTTAGTCTTTTTGTCTCTTAGATAAGTCTCCATCTGCTGTAGCAGCTCTGATCTCTGAGACAGTCTACAAAGGAAAACATTTTGCTAAGTGGGTAGAACATTTTGCTCAGGAGCTAGAAAATAACCTTTTTACCTTACCCAGTTTTCTCAAAACTATGGGGCTAATTAAGCCGGCTGCAGGGTGGGTGTGCTGGGGGAGGGAAAAGGTACAGGCAGGCATCACCTGCTGTGCTTGTATGAAGCTATAATGTTGCAACCAGCAGTCCTCAAATGCTGAGGTGCTTAGAAACACTGAATCTCCCAGAAGAAGGGAAGACAGGGTGGGTTGGGGTGACTTGATCAGTACTACATTTGCTCATTGGCACATACGAGTTGTTACAAGAAAAGGCAATTTTTCTGAATCACTACTGTATTTGCCTCACAATTTGAGTGTACAGGGCAACAAAGAAGCAATTCTATTATTGAGGCATTGAGTGAGAGAATCCAATTACCTTCTCCAAACAGGAATTTAACGGTGACAGGTTAACAATGGAGATCTTAAACCAGAAGCACGATTGGAAGTCAAAAACCTCATCAACCTAAATACCCTGAACAGCAGGCAAAGGATGCTAATTCCCATGGTTCCTGAAGGAAGAGTGCCACCTCCTGGAACTCTAGCCCGTTGCTGAAGCACCATTGTGCTGTGCAGAGCTCAGATTCACTGGCACCTAAAGTCGTGTGCAGGCAGGGAGAATGTCACAAGACTCAACACAAACAACTACTCACATTTCCTCATGTCTTCTAGCAAGGTGAACCTCCTGAGCCAAACAGGATGACATCTTCAGTTGTTTGCCCCGGTTTTGTACTCTATAAAAGGAAAACCAAGTGAAATTAAAATCTTCTAAAGATGTACATTAACATACACTTTCCAGTATTAAACAATTCTGGTTAAAAAGCTGCACACATTATACCTATATGTGAGCTATCTACAGAAAACCTGCCACAAGACATTGCTACATTATGCTGTGAATACATTCACACCACTAATGTTCACAGTATGTTTTAGGAAAATGCTACTCTATTCTAATAATTTATGAAAGAACGAAATTTTTTTCAGTTTCAGATTTAGCATTGAGTTTTCTCGAGTTTCAAATGCTTACAATCACACACACACTCTGTGCTTGCATAAATAGTCTACTACTGTTTACATTACTGATTTCTGGCTTTTATCATGTTACACTGAATGCAAAGTTATACTTGTAAACTTCTAACTGATACAGGGACCTGTTCCTAGGAAACTATGCTTAAGTACAGGCACGATTAAACTAACTTGATTAAACTAAATAATTTAAGCTACTAAAGGAAACTTAAGCTACTTAAGTTTAACGTCCAAATGTTTGAAAAATTAAGTGATAACTTCTTGAGCTCAGCTTTTCAGCACTATAACTCAATACATAAGGGAATACACAGTTTAAATTGTTTGGAACTTTTTCTGAGCTGTTAAGGAGATCAACTGCCCACTGATGCAAATAAAGATCCTACAGCACTTTTCAGATGGCTGAAAACGTTTTGTCTATTTTTTTTTCACCTCAGAGGTGACTGTGTTGTTGTCACCTTAAGTAAAATTAAATAACTTGTCACATGTTCATAATGTCAAAGGGTGGGAGAGCTAAAAGAGCTCATCAAGATAGCATTAGTTAAGGCCTCCTCACGTGTCACACGTAACTCTGAAACCAGTGATTTACACGTGGCCTCTGCTGAAGCTGGGTTGCATCTTCTAGGGATGCATGTTTTACCATACTCTGAAAACCCTTCTATCCACTTGGCCTGTTGCTAATGTTTCATCTTAACACGGAGCACATCCCTTCAGTGCTCCTTCCCTCAGCCGGGGCACTTCGTGCTCTTTGCGACACCCCTTTACCGGCGACAGGAGGAGCCAGAGCACCCCGCCGCACGCACCTCTTGTCTTTAGAGGCGCCTGTAGTTTACAACAGGAGCAATAAACCAGCACCAGCCTGAGCATCCCGCTGCACCGTGGGGCAACCGCTCCACTCCCTGCTGCCCTGGGCGGATGCCAAGGCCTGAGGCAGCCCGGGATGAACCCCCGCGGGCAGTCCCCGGATCTCGGGCCGAGGACCCTCGATCACCCTCACCTCAGGACCCGCGCCCGCTCCGCCTCAGGCCGCGGTCCTGTGACAGGGCGGGAGCGCCACGGCCGCCGCGGGGCCGCGCACCGCCTGAGCCCTACCATTGGGAAGGGAGGCAGATAGGTTTACGATCTCCTTGAAATGTACCATCCCGTATGATTGCGGGAGAACAAGTCGGGAAATAAAAACAAAACACCAAATACACTTGCTGGTTTACCTTTAGCCACGCCGGCTTCGAAAAGGAAAGCAACCACACGCCACGGTCTCCGGAACGTCTTAAAACACCCCCCACCCCCTCTGCCATGGAGACGGCCGGAAAGGTGGAGCCGAGCCGTGGCTTGGTGGGCGGGATCGGGCGGGGGCAGGATCGTCCTCTGCCCCTGGGATTGGAGGAGCGGGAGCGCTCGGGGCCAATCACGGGCCGGGGCGGGAGCGCGGCCGGGCGGGGGCGCGGCCGGGGGAATGGGTGGTGCGTGCCCGCGGTCACCCTCGCAGGGATCGCCGGCCCCGGTTTCCACATGGTTTCCAAACCCTCTGGTGTGATTCTGCCCGTGTGTCAGAGCTGAGTTCCTTCCCGGCCTCAAAGCTGAAGAGTTGCTGAAGCGAGTCTAGTCCTTTATAGGCAAGCTTACATCAAAATATACTTCAAATAAAAAAGCACAATTAATCAACTTTTTTTCCCCCCGTAAATGTTTTGTCCTTCACAGAAAACACAAACCAAACAATTCCAAGCTAGATAAAGCTGAAAAATATTTTTTTCTCCATTTCATTGGTGCCCAATAGATTTATGCACATGTGCAGCTGCAGATTTCTAAAAGCTGCTCTGAAAGTGCTTGTCTTGCCTAAATGTTTTCTAAGCATTCTCTCCTCCTAGTTTGACACCTCATCACAAGCCTTTCTTACTGCTGATCAGAAGGTGGTTTTTTTTGATTTTTCAACTCTTTATGTTTTCTGTTTTTTTCCCATTCTCTGATTTTATGTTTCTGCAACAAATTCACATTAATTCACTTCTTGACATAAGTAGAAGTTCCTTAATGTAGTTGTCAACTTACCCTTGCTTATTGTAGCAGTCAGGATAAGTAGTACTTAAAAACTTTTTTTATTTTTTTTTTTTAATCATTGTGATTTAAAGACAAGACTTTCCAATAAATGTCACGGAGGTGTAGGAGTCAGTCCTCATTCGGTATGAAAAGCTAATTGTTACAGTCTCACTAAATGTAACAGAAAGCCCAAGTGTTTTGCATATTCTACTTTAGGCTAGCCAGCTCTCTGTAATGGCTGTGATCTTTCTATCTTTGTAGCATTTAATGAATTTCAGGAAGACAAGGGAAAAATTGAAGTTTGGTTTACATGGACCATTATAGATGCCATTTGTGATGAGAATGAAAAGAGCATTTCAGTTAAGTCACAGATACTCTCAATTATTCAGTGTTGCAGAGACAGAGACAGGATGGAAGCCATCATTTTCTAATGGCTGTCTTATGTGACAGTGAATGAAGTTCATAGCTACTGAGTTATAAACTCTTATTTTAACCTAGACTGGTTCTGAAGTTGTCAAGAATATAAGCTTTAAACTTACTGAAAAAAAATACAATGTTGGTAATGGCCAGAAATCCCCGCATGCTGGTTGGGCTGGGGTGGAATTAATTTTCTTCACAGTATCTGATCTGGGGCTGTGTTTTGAATTTGTGCTGGAAACAGTGCTGATAACTCAGGGATGTTTTTATTTCTGCTGGTCAGGGTTTACACAGAGTCAAGGTCTTTTCTGCTTCTACCCCCTCCTGTGGGAGTGCACAAGGAGATGGGAGGGGCACAGCCGGGACAGCTTATCCCAGCCGATACAGGTGATATTCCAGACCGTATGGTGTCGTGGGCAGCATACAGAGCTGGGAGAGGAAGTCGTGTACATGGGGAAAGGCTTGCTCCTGCGTATCTGAATGCACTGGCACCTCGCTGTAGTGTGTCCTGCTGTTACATGTGTGTCATGTCATGTGTGCCCCTGCCTTAGCTTCCAGTTACGATGTGCATCTTTCAGAAAAAAAACCCCACCTTTAATAATTTTTATAAAAAGCCCTTTTTCCAGCCAGATTCTATCTTCATTAGATACTTCTATCTTTATCTAAGTCTACTGTTGGATCACTGCTATAAAAATTTGAAAAACAGATACCTGCCAGTGGGACCCTGAGATCTGTATTTACTGCCCGTGTGGATTAAGGACTTAATGTTAGCACTGAAGTGGGAGCATTGTGGCCCTAGGTCTTTTTTAACCCTGCAATTTGATTTTGCTCTGAAAATTTAGAGGGTTTTCTGAGTGAAATTGGTGGATTGTGACACTAGGTGGCACTTAAATACAGCTAACAGAGATTTTTGTCTCTTTCAACACAGAAAAAGAGTCAAACACATTCTGTTCTAACATGCAGTTAATTATATCCTCAAAATGATGTCTTGGATTGATATTACTAAACAAACATGTATAAAATGTAATTACAGACAAGTGAAATAAATACTGTGGGCTTATAATTGCAAGATATGTTTTTTGCTTGTAATATGCTACACACCTGTGCATAGTTTATATAGATAGTATTTTATTTTGTCATTTTTACTAACATTTAGGATGGCACAATTTAGCTTTATGTGCGTTTATTTACTGCTACCAATTTTTGCCATATGTCAGTTTTTAAAAAAGGAAATGTTTTTATATATTGGAATTGCAAGACACCAGTATTTCACAGGGAAAACTCTAAGAAAGGAGTTTTCTTGTATGAAACCACTTCAAAACTTTTTTAAGGAAATGCACACATTTTAGGCTTTTTTTAGGCTTTGCTTTCCATTTCTTCCTTCTTACCTTTTGGAGGTACACCTCTGTTGGTACAGTAGCTTAATAGCCACATTGAGGTCTGAGGTCTATCTGTTCATAAACATTTGTTGAGTGATATCATTGGTAAAATGCAGCAGGCCTACGGGACAGTCGAAGAGCCATGAAATCCCATCAGAGAGAGCAGCTTGTGGCCATCACCTTGGCTTCTGGCAGTTTTTTCTATCAGCTGCAGAGTCTGTCAACAGCATTTCAATCAACGGCACAAGCCCCGTGCGAAGCTGCTTTAAGTTAACTCAAGCTAAAAGGCAAAGGCATGTAAGGAAATGCCCTCCCAGAGCAGGAGTGAGATAATAAAGTATCAGACTTAAGAGGGTAAAAAATGGGCTTCTAATTCCTCTTTGCCCTCACATTCCAATATTCAGAGACCAGCTCTCAACCTTTCTTTTGGCAGGTCCCTTACCATTCCCTGTCCTGCGTTACAAATTGTTGTCTTCTCTGTAGTCGTAATATTAGAGCTGAGATGAAGCTCATAAATGGTAGGACAACTCAACAACACATTTCTGTACTTGCGTTTTGGGTTTTTTGGTAGCTAAAGGTGTGTATTTGGTGTGGGAAACTCTGGTACACATGTGGAAGTCATGTGTTGTTGAAAAAATTCCCAACACATTACTGTATGCTTAGACAAACTAATGTAATCTCGGTGTGCTTGTTGAATTGCCCCCAGACATCAGGAGACCTGTTTCAGGTGAACCAGAAACCAAACAGCAGACCAGGATGGGCTCAGCACCCATCAGCTGGTGCAAAAATAGTCCAAACTAGAGACGACTCGGCCAAGTTCAGAAAAACAGTTGGAAGACCTGTGTGAGGAGGAAAAACTGAGAGCTGTGTGTGTGAGGGCACAGAAGTGGCAGTACTCCAGCTGGTTTTTGTGCCTGTCAAAGTGTGGTACAAAACTGGCCATCAGGCCAGTCCAGAAAAAAATAATGTTCTTGATAAAAAGACGTTAACAAGACAATATTTTCTTCATGCTTCAGGTAGGGATAGAAACCTGATAAACAGAAAAAATCTGAGAAAATCAGTATTCAGCTGCAAATTTTTTTTCTTATCTTTTTTTCTTTTGAGAAAAATCCTTAAAGGTTCGGTAAATATAAACTAAAACTAGCCTAGACAATTCTTCGGTTTGCTGATACACCCACTTGGTCTTGTCAAGGGGATGCACGCTCCAACAGCTGCTCTCCATCAGTAGTGTCTATGGTATAGCTACTTCTTTTTGAAGAGTTCATGAAAATAGTTTGGCCCTTAAGTAATAACATTAAGACTTCTCTTAAAAAAAAAGGTACAGGTCTCTACTGACTTTAACAGATGTACTGGTAGTTGAATGTTTTAGAAGTAATTATAATAACTTTACAGTAATTAGCTTGAATCTAATTGCTTCTCAGCATGTTAAGATAGTAAATTAAAACTTTATTTCAAACAACTCCTGTTGTCTGTTTTCCCTAAATTGCACCTAGGAAACCCAGTAAAAAAAACCTCTTGGAGAACCACCATTCTCTGTTCCTGTTTGGAGTGCTTTGAATGGAGGTGCTTAGCTTTGATCTTACAACCAGCACTTCACTTACCCATGTAGACTGGGTATTTCTTCCCCAGCAAGCTCCTCCTGAGAGCAAAAGAGGTGCATGTGAACAAGAGGGACAGAAATACACTTTTTGGCTCCTAAGTGAGAGAGTCATGTCAGATGGTTTATACAAGGGAAGGCTGATTTTCCCTGGCTCCCTCCCTAATCAGTGCAGAGAGCTCAGCTCTCCGTGACCAAAATGTAGGCCCGAGGCTGAGCGCTTGGAAGGACCAGAGGTATTGTTCTTTACAGGCTTTGTAGGGAGCTTTGAGAAACTGCTTTCCTCAGATCGGTGCCTGCAATTATGGACCTGATCAGTGTCTGACCATCTGCTTCAAAACCATCCACAGTTTATGTCTTTCACACCCTAGTGGAGGTTCACTGGAATTCCTCAAGACTGACCCGGCCTGCTGCACAGACAGAAAGTCTGTCAGCTTTGGGCTGCTTTGAGATTCCTGTTTGAAACCATAGCAAGTTTACCGAGGAGCAAGTAAGTGCCTGCTAATTTCATGTGAATTCAATCACATGCAGGTGCTGCTGGTTATTTAAACACTCTTCCAGCTGCATTCACGCAATGGTTCAAACAAACTGGACTGTTCAGCTCTGGGATGATGATGGACACCATCTTCAGTTTCAGGCCATTTGCATTGGGTGTACAAGCCACCCTAAGACTTTCAGCCACTGTAAGTAATGTTATTGCCATCTGGTTGTACATTAAAATTCTCTTATTCTGTAATGATGATACATCTACAGCAGCAAAAAGTACTTTGAATTTTAATACCTGCATTTATACGACTGTCAAGGTGTGTTATTAATAGCTTGACTTTTACTGTAAGCAAAGGTAGAAGAAATAACACCACCTTCACAGTTCTGGCACAGTTTCCTTATGAGCTGAATTCTCAGCCCATCGTTTCTGGTTTTTGCCGTACAAGTCTGAGCAGCAGTGTTCTATTTTTTAATTTCAGTTTAGATTTTGAAGGCTTTTATTATGAGATTCTTCAATTCCAGAGAGAAATTAGAGAGGCAACAATGCTTCTCTTATTGCGTAACACCAACATTTACTGACGATAAAAATAACTGAACTTGCGCAAGAAACCAGTTTCTAATAACCCCTTTTACTGGCTTGTTGTTATGAAGCTTGAGCTTTTCATTCTTTACAAAAAAAGCCCCACTTTTTAAAGAAAGGTCAGTCAATCTTTTTAGAAAGATTTAATAAATGACTTTTCCCACCTTACAGAATTTAGTCTTTTGTTGAATTGTTTCCGTTCCTATTAAAGCTTCACAAAAATGTACCTTCTATTATATTTCTTCTAATAGGTTTCTCAGCCTTATAACTATAATAAATTTGTCAGTCTAGCTTCGCTGAACACTGGAGTTGAAAATCCTACCACAACAGATTAGAAATATAACCATTCTAAACCCTTTCAAGAAGTTTTACCCTTTCTTTCAACACCTTTTATGTACTCAGCAATTCAATGAAAATAACCTTTCAGAGTCATTCTTTAAACTCTCTTTCTTGGTGATAGCACAGTCAAGCTATTTGATCAGTCCATCAGAAAACCCTAGTTCTGTTCCCATCTCTGCCAGAGTGGATTCATAGTCTGAACCAACTCGCTGAAAGCCAACATTTTCCTAAGTATTCATTCAGAGGAAATGACCAGCTTGACCCACACAGGATCTGATTTTTAGAGCAGGTAAGTGCTCAGACCTGGAATTTCAATAATTTTGAGCAATGCCCTTAGCACTGCTAAAAAGGTTTAAAAAAAAAGTCTAATAGTATCTTGTTTGGTAACCAGAAATGAAAAGCCTCAGAAGAGACTTTTGTAGCAGATTTAAAAAGATATGCAAATACCTTTTTTTTTTTCCCCTAATCTCTTTCCTCTATTTTGTTTCTAGAAAATTTGGTTGTTTGTTGTGATTTTCCTTTTTCTTCTTCGGAGAGAAGTTACATTTTTTACAAATACAAAATACTCATTTGATAAACAATTCTCTTCAGGAAATGTCTTAAAGTGTGAGAGAATATAACAAAACCTTTAGAATATTAATAACCATCCTAAAAGTAGAGAAGCAAGGAACATGATCACATAAATCTAAGGAAAGCAAACAGCATCTATATAGCTCAAACCTTGTGTTATAAAAAGAATCAGCTTTGGTTTACAACACTGTGTGAAGTATAAATGTCAATGTACCACATTTCGTTTGTGTGAATGAATAGGAAGGAGACAGAGGCAAGGGTTATCCAAGTAATGTAAAAGCATAATTAATAAATACTTCCAAGGGACACAAATAATCTGCACTAATCCCAAATTACAGCTCATACTCTATACTTCAATTTAACCCCCTCAGGTTTATCCATAATCAGGAAATTGAGGAAAAGATGAAGTTATCTCACCCTTCTTTATTTTTGAGAGAGTTGTTCAGCTGAGCTTCTTGCAAGCCTGTTCTGGGTCATTCTACTTAGACCAGCTGTGATGGTTCTGGTGTGTTTCTGGTTACCTGAGTTCAAGACAAATGATGAGATGCAGAAAAAGCTTTTAGGATGATCAAGAGAGTGAAGCAAACTTGTTTTGTGAGAAAAGTTTAAAATATTTGGCATATTTATCAAAACAG
Source organism: Machaerirhynchus nigripectus (assembly GCA_013397975.1). Classification (NCBI taxonomy): domain Eukaryota; kingdom Metazoa; phylum Chordata; class Aves; order Passeriformes; family Dicruridae; genus Machaerirhynchus; species Machaerirhynchus nigripectus. The sequence goes on along the minus strand of VZRQ01007504.1, from coordinate 594,949 downwards.
AAGCAGGAAGAGTATCTGATTGTTTTCTACTAACAATAGAATGATAATATTAATATTGGTGAAAAGGAGCTTTTTAAACAAAATTATAGTGCTACCAGAAGAACAAATGGGTGGAATCCATTTGTGTCCCTGTGCATGGCCAGAAGGGTGGAAGTAGATGATCTTTGAGGTCCCTTCCAACCCAAATCACTCTGTGATTCTGTAATGAATAAACTTTCTATTGAACAGAGAAGTTTTAGGGAAGTGCTTAAGCGTCAGACAGGTGAACTTCTAAACAGAATAGAGAGGGAGGGAGAATGGAGTCATTTTAACATGGACCTTCACCTGTCTGTGACTGGGAGTCTGAGCCACGGCTTTCTGGTGACCTTTGGAGGGAAGCCTGACTTGCAGAGCCTTTCCAATGGCAAGTTTTTCATAGCAGACCTGTTCAGTTGAGCCGTGCTGGGGAAATACCAGAATCCCATCACCAGTGTCAATATTGTTATCAGCTGCTGGTGTTCACTGAGAGAATACTTGGAAAGTAAAGCTCCGAGTCAGCTGCTGCTCTGTGCCTCTGGCTATGGATAGTATTGCAGAAGGAAAAGCTGTAATAAACTGCACAATGCACAACTCTGCCTGCCAAGCCAGCCCGCTTGGGTTGACACCAGTGCTATGTAGGTGTGCAGAGCTTTGTAACTTGATTCAGGCATTGGGAGGAGAATGTTTTGAAGACAGCATCTCCATGTTGTGAAGATCTTCCTGTCTGCGTAGGCTTCCTAATGTAACCTTCTATTTGCTGTGATCTCACTATGAGCTTTACATTACAAAGTCCTACATGACATTATTTGTACGTGGCTGTTTGTCTGAACTTCTTTCATAGCCTAAGGCACAGAAAGGCACGTGAATTTAAATTTTTAGCTTTCACGTTAGTTTTCAAATGTGAGTTTCAAATGTTAGTTTAAATCACAGCAAGTTCTAACAGCATTCTCAGATTTTCTTGCACAGTTGACTCTCTTTGGCCTTACTGAACCAGACTCTATTTATGATAAGAGTTATGGAAAACACTGTGGAGTCCAGACTTTGAAACAGCTGGGTAAAAATGTCAGTGCTGCCATTGACATGAATAGGGTCAATGCTTGCTTTTCTGTCATTTATGTTTCAGTTTAGCAATAATGTAGTAAAGGAGACTTTCTTCATAAGGATGAAGCAGTAAGAAATAGGAGAAAATAAATATATTCTAAGGAATGAGAAAATTACTTTCCTTAGGGAGTACCATTTATTTTCTTCATTAAACTTTATCAAAGAATGGTATCAGTTGATGGTTGGTGGTTTAGTTTCTGAAAATGGGCATGATGGGCAAAAGCTGTAGAATTACAGCAGTTTATATTAGTTTTTTAAAGGGAATGATTTTCTATTTAAATGAGGCTTATGTGTTTGTACTCTGTGTGTGCATGCATGTAGCTGTGCACACATGCAAGCACACGTCTCTCTTTCCAGTAATTTTTGAAGCTGACCAATTGCAGCCAAATTTAACATCAAGTTAAATAGTTTACTAGTCCCAAAGACATCAAGGTTCTAAAAGAGTTTTTGAAAATAAATGGCTATTCAGAGAAAAAGAAAAGTAGCACTGAGAGCTTACCATTTGTAAGATGTCAGAGGGTTCATGTAGGTTTTTTTCCTGCCAACTGAAATCTATAGAAAACCAGGCTCCTTGGTTCTGTTATTCATAGAGCTGCTTATCTACTTAGTGTTTTTCTGTATTTAAAGCAAGTGGAATGAAACCAGTTTATATAAGCAATCAAATGATCTGTTGCTAAAATATGACTGGTGTATTAATCAAGCCATTACTGAGATGCTCTAAATTTCCTCTCTGGAAATGGCTTTCTGTAATTGGGTAATCTCTCAAAATAATTTGTAATACCTTTTTACACATTGTGCCAACTGGAATAATCAAACAGGGCTGATTAAAATTATGCTTTCCCAGTTATATTTGAAAAACATGTAAGTTTCATCTATTTTGAATTATCTTAGACTGTTACAGACTCTGAGAGGAGACTGTTGTCTCTTCACTAAAAGACACATACGCAAGTGTAGAAATGGTTAATAATGTCTGTTCATGTGTGAGAAAAAGTGAGTGTTACTTGCAGGAAAGATCATGAAAGCATGATTGGGATCCATGGCCAAATCCCGCAAAGTATGCTGAAGGTAGCAAGGTACATCACCACAAGGTAATCTCTGCCAGTAAAGGATCATTTCCAACTTCATGGAAAGGAAATACACATCTAAGGAAAAGGGAGGTTTTCTTTTCCCTTATAATTTATCGAGAGTTTTCCTTTCATTGTGTGGTCTCACTGCATATGCTTGCAGGACTATAAGGAAATACAACTCTTGCAAGGCTGGAAAGTTATGGTAACATATGTCTTCCTTCTCATCATCTACCTGGTGTATTCTGTATTTAGATTTCATTCACTTCAGATTTCATTCATTACTCATAGAAAAGCAACTGGATTAGTTTTAGAAAATGACTCAGCATGATATGGGGATGAGGAGGAAGAGACAGTGAAAGATCTCACAGCCTACAAGACAGATTTATTGTATATGTGGCTTGGGAAAATTGTTTACTTTGAGTAAGATTTTTATAAGGCAGTTAGGTTACTGGCTACTTTATGGAGCAAAATACATGTAGAAAACCACATTAATCTCAGTGGAAACATTAAGTTAGAAATGGCATCATTCATTGTGAACTGTAAAAATGTTCTGCAAAGCCCCATTTATGGAAAAACAGGACAATATCATAGGAGTTCTTAGAAAGAACTAGGAGAATGGGGTCATTTTAACATGGACCTTCACCTGTCTGTGACTGGGAGTCTGAGCCACGGCTTTCTGGTGACCTTTGGAGGGAAGCCTGACTTGCAGAGCCTTTCCAATGGCAAGTTTTTCATAGCAGACCTGTTCAGTTGAGCCGTGCTGGGGAAATACCAGAATCCCATCACCAGTGTCAATATTGTTATCAGCTGCTGGTGTTCATTGAGAGAATACTTGGAAAGTAAAGCTCTGAGTCAGCTGCTGCTCTGTGCCTCTGGCTATGGATAGTATTGCAGAAGGAAAAGCTGTAATAAACTGCACAATGCACAACCTTGCCTGCCAAGCCAGCCCGCTTGGGTTGACACCAGTGCTTTGTAGGTGTGCAGAGCATTTGCTGTCAGAGTGCAAGACTGTGATTTGTTTGCCACTACACCAGTGATCTTCCAGACAGATTTTCCCAACATAACACAAGCTGAAAATTGGTATTACTGAGAGTACAGGAAAATTCAGACTGTGTCCTGTTTTTAAGAAGGGACAATAGAGGATACCCAGGAAGGTGACAAAGAGCAGCAGACATTAATTCTTACCAGGCTTTGGCAGTCTGTAGACCAGGCACATCCTGAACCAGAGATTGTATCCACATCTTTGTGTTTACTTCTCAGTTTAAACTCCTTCATATAAATGTCTGAGGATAAGGTAAAGAGCACTATAAATAAATAAAGACCCAACCTGCCTCTTTATTATGCATCCACGCACTGCTGCTGTGGATGCATGTGGGTACACAGCTAGGGTCCCAGTATGTTACTACAACAGAATAATTAGTATTCATCATGAATATCTTTGTTAGAAGACTGAAATAGGTTTGCCTAAAATTGCTCAGGAAAATATGCAGTAACATTGAAAGCCAAGAAATGTAGTGATAAGGTGACAGAAAAATCTTGGCTCTGCTGAAGTCAAAATGAACTTTTCCCATGGCTTCTGTAAAGCCCAGATTTTTACCTTAAGAGTCTGCCTGTTGCACAACTCTCACATCTGCCCAGACCAGCTGCTCTTCCTGGATGTCCTGAGTGTCTCTTGCCCAATAGGGCTCCAAGGACAGGCGTGCTGTCATGAATTCAGAACAATGGATTTTAACAAGCATCTGTGTACTGTGGATGTCTGTACTACTCTTTTTTGTGAATAACCTACTCTTTCCAGCTTTGCTATTCATTTTCAGAAAGCCAGATCCTGTAGCTGAGCACTTGTGGCTGTCAGTGTTCTCATGCCACCTTGTGACGGAGAACTGGCAGAAAACATTCAAGTGCAGAGGATTTTGTAAAAAAAGAGGTTGACTTGCCATTTAGATAGCACCGGAAAGTGACTGTTGTAAAAAATTGAAGACTTGACCATACACCACTTTTTTCTCCAAGCTTTTCCCTCTTCTGTACACACAAATCAGGAAAAGAACCACTCCCTGTCCTTCGGGAATTTCTTAATCCATTTTACAGCAAATGCTTCTGCTTGTAGTGTTAGTACTTTGTGTTGTGACCACTTTAGTGAAATAAATCTGTGGAGAGTATGGCCCAGAAGGGAAGCACAGTTTAGTGCACTGGTGCAGCTGTATCCTCAGACACCAGTCAGGACTCCTGTGAAAGGAAGACTGACGGCAACAACTCAGGGATGGGCACTGCGGTGGCCTCACTGCTGCACTCAGACCCATAAGCCTGTGTAGAGCTCTGCTCACTCTGAAGATTGTTAGTGAACTCTTGGTCCTATTCCCAAATCTGTCTGTACCAATACAATGGCCAGAGCTCAGTTTCTGCTACAGGCATCAGTTGCCATGTGGGAAAATGCAGCATATAGATTATTGATAACCACGTCCTAGGAAGAAGTGGAGCTCTCCAGAATATCAAGAGCATATGATAAAATTAAACCAGGAACGCATAATGAAGCCAGGATTAGCTGCACAGAGAAACCTTTTAGTGCCTGAGTCCTGCCTGTTTTTGCTGTAATCTGTTGCAGTTGATACTGCAGCCTTATAATGAGGTTAGTTTATGAATTATTAATAGATAATATGAACATCTAGCAGATAAGCATAACATGGGTTACAAGCTCATCAGCAGATAATGCTCTATTGCAGTAATAATCAACCTGCTGAACTCTGTAATCACCTACAACAATTGAGACCTATTTGTGAAAATACCTATTAATTCCTATTAAATATAAAAGGAAGTTTAATACAAAACCTGGCCGTAATGGGTATACATATAATATGAGGTCCCTTTTTCAATACTTTTTTGTCTTTAAGCTCTTGCTTATGCCCACCAAAATCCTTCTGTGAATAGGAAATGTGTCAGCTGGAACTCACCTGTGAGGAGAGGGAGATGTATTTCTCCTCTGCTGCTGCATTATTAGGAAGCTCAGGTTTTGAGCTGGGCAGAGTCAATGATGGTTTCAGGGAGAAATGGTTTGTTTCCACACAGCATGGAACAGTTGTACAAGCCAGCTGGGTGATGTGTTGTCCTCTGAAGTCACCCCTGGCAGCAGCTATTCCATGTCAGTCAAGTGGTGTCCCCCAGCTGTAGGTGCAGAGCTGGACATCTAAAGGGGACAATGTCCTCCTGTGCCAGCCTGGTCACTAAGTACCTCGTACCCACCTTGGATCTCAGCCTCATGTGGGTGTCTGAAAAAGACTTTAGGGTTTGTGTGCTTAACACAAATATCATAATTGCAGGAAGGCTAAAATTCCACTCTGCTGAAGCTTGTTACTTTCTAAAATGTCTCAAGTCTGGGACTCAAAGTGGTGCTTTTGGGCTATAGTATGAGCTGTAATAGTTGTAATGACATGGTGTGAAACCAATCCCCATCCTGCTTTACACAAGGTGAAACAAATTTTTTGAAATCCAGTAAGTAGTTGAGAGTGAAAATAAAAGATGTGGGCATCCCTCATTTGGAGGTTTGCTGCCATTCAGGTCAGGAAGGCTGTGATGTCCCTCAGGCTGCAGAGGTGCCACCCTAGAGGGGATGTGGATTTAATGACACAATTTTCCAAACCCATCATGGAAGACCAGACTATATGAATATATATATTCCTTTCCTATGAGAAGCTGAAATACAAAGATACTTCCTACTCTGTACCATGGCTGGGACAGACCCTCAGTTGTGTGGATGCATCCTACCTGGAATAACTGTAGGTTTTTCTCCATATTGCTTTGCAAAGGTACCTTGTATCCTTCTCAGGAAACTGAAGCCAACAAAGCAATGGATATGAAGGATTTTAGTGAATAAATTTGCTTATCTCCAGATATTATGGCAGTAGATAAAATTAAACATAGAAATCCCCAAACCCACAAAACCCAGAAAAAACCCATTCCCCAAACAATAGCATTTTCAGTCATTAAGTAGGAATAACATGCACCAATAGGATTGTGATGCCTGCAAATGCACCATACTAAAATAAAATTAGTTTAAAAGGCAAGAACAATATCATCATCAGGTAGCTTTCTCGCAGGGTGGAAAATAGCTTTAATAATTTCATTGTTGGAACTAGTATAAAAACATAAAAGCTCTCCTCCCCCCAGTACAGCAGTGATTGTGTTAAAAGCAAGACCTCTGGGTCTAGAGGGCTCTTTTGGTGTTCCCAGCCTATGAAAAATGAGGGCTATGGCATGCAGCTGAAAATCAGCAATGCAGAGTATTGAAATCTCATTCAGAGGTGGGTGTATTTCAGAGTACAGAACCAAAAGGGAAAATTCATTATATGGAAAGTTAATGCATCATACTGCCTAGGAAGGATGCTGAGAGGTGGCGCAGGAAAATCAATAAAAATTGAACTGCAGGCAAAATGTGGAATAAGAGCTCTAAAAGGCAAAGAATCCAAAGTTATTATTACCTTTTTGGAACATGCTTTTTGGACTTACTCAGAAGGAAATGGCATAATGGGACTTTACTGTCTATTTTGGGTAGTGACCACTGTATGGTCTGAGGAAGAAAAGCGAGTGAGACATGATTCAAGCAGAAAATTTGGGCAGGGGTAGCTGTGTGCTCAGAAGACACCAGCTCTGCTCAGGGCTGTTCATTGCTGAGGCTGTCATTAAATGCCTGGCAATTACAAATATCTGCTCAAAGCACCTGAACTGGTGGGTTCTAGGCCATTTGTGAGAGCATGGACTTTCCTGATCTGGCTTAAAGTCTATGGGGATGCAGCTGCCCCAAAACAACTTTGTGAACAAACTGGAAACCACCAGGAGGGCATCGGACTGGGTCAGCAATTTGTGCCACGTGTATGTGACTTTAGGGCAATTTGCAAAATTTGATTTATCATGTGAACTGGTTTTATACCCAGCTACATACAGTGACAGGGGCATAAACCCAGAAAGAAATAAGGGCATAAAAAGTGGGGGTGTATTAGTATTCTTTATTTAAGAACTTCAGTGTAATTTGAGCAACTTTATGTCATTTATATTAAATCACTATATTCTTTTTGCTTGTCATTTTGGAGCTTATTTCTATTTATTTTCGTCCTACCTTTTATGTGGCAGAATTCCAGCTTAATATATTTTATTGGCAGTTACATACCTTATCTTCTTGGTGGATACCAGCACAACAGGGTGTTTCAGAAACTATTGAAGCTGATGGATCAAAGACCAGCTATTGATCTTCACTGGGGACTGGAAGATGCTGAGTCCTTGCTGATCAGGCACCCATGGCTCAGGCTGGAGAAACTGGAGGAGAATTTTGACCAATAGAGAAAACTGTGTTGTGACAGGGCTCTGCTCATCTGACCAGGTTAGCTTGAATCAGTTATTCTTCCTAATACACAGGCTAGGAGGTCAATAGTGCTTCTAAAATCCGTATAGGATCTATAGCCTGAGAGTAAATGAGCCACATCCTTTTTATTTCAGAAAATAGGGGCAAAAAAAAAAGGTGCAAAGATTTACTTATGGCCAATTTCACAGGCTGCAATCAATTTACAGGTCACTGTGAGACTTTCAGGCAAAGGCATATGTCTGACAGGCTCAAAGTAAGAGGCTATCTAGAAAATTGGATTTAAGTTATAAGGAAGCTTGTTTAAAGCACTAAAATTCAGAAGGCAGAACATTTCATAAACTAAGGTACTGAACCTTTAGGAGTTTTTATGATTCTACCCTGGTCCAATAATGGTGTTTTTCAGCTCGAAGTCTAGTATTAAGAAGCACTAAGGACTTTTCCTTGCTAGTTGCAAAGTGTGATAACCTTTCTATACCTAGATAAATAAAGTGTTGATACAGGGGGCTTAGGCTTTAAGGGTTAATTGCTGATTGCGGGTATTGGTAAAATTTTGCACCTGCTTGCTAAACAATATATATTGCCTGTTCAATACTCCTTGTGCTTGCCAAGCAGAGGGGAAGGATGTAAGGGAGGATGCAGGACCACTGATAAAGGGAAGAGGACCGTGACCAAGATCCTGTTCTCGAATCCTGGAACCGGCTTGGGCCAGCTCTGGGGCTTGAACTTTGGCCAGGAACTCAGAGAGTATGTGCAAGAAGGCAAGGTAAAAAGTTCAACCCGAGGAAGAGGCTGTTACTTCATCCTGAGACCCCTACACACGGACACCAGGAGGCACTGCACAGACGCAAGCACATGGAAATGACTTTTGAACTCATTATAATACAAAGCAGAGATAGGCAATGAATATATATGGATGTATTGTGTAACCTAATGCAACCTGTAACCAGATATATTTCAGGCTGAGTGCCGTTGAGGGTGTGCATGCCTTTGGAGGAATGATCCCCCATGCACCTCGGCCGATTAAACATACCTACTTTACAACTTTAGTTGAGGAGTCTGAATTCCGCGCAGCAGTGTCACCTTTTATTCTGTGTCACCATTTTTATACAGCTACATGTATTACAGCTACAAGCCAACAGCCTCTTTTGGTCACAGTCACAGTGTATTCAGATTCGTGAATGAAATTATTTTAATGACGTTGACATTAAATGATATTGTAAATTAAAATGTTCCTCTGATGATTACACTCAGAGTTTGTCCAACAGTTCTGAGAGTGAGCCAATACCACTGAAGATAATGATTTGAACCTGTTAGGAGAGTGAAGCAGTGTGGGGCTGATGATCCCATCAGGCTGCATGTAATGAAGACCTTAATTTATTGTTTTTCTGTGGTTTTCTGTTCTTGTGTGCTGATGAAACACGGTAAGCACCTTGTCACAGAAAAATGCTCATTTATGTAGTACATGCAGGACACCCCCATTCCATCCCTCTTTTGCACCCCATAGGTATCCTTAGCAGAGAAAAAACAGCCAGGCTTTCTGAAAGAGATCATAATTTCCCTCTCTTGCATTGGCTGAGAGAAGGCTAAAGATCTCATTTTATCCTGCAGTCAAGCTCATCAGCTCTCCCTTTGCTTTTCCTTCTCACCAAAGAAACTGGAGAGGATCGCAGCCTTCCCTCTCATGGAAGGGACCTGCAGCATCTCAGAACTCTAGACTGACTGACAGAACCTTATGTTAGGAGACTCTGGGGGTCTGTGTGATGCATGGCTGAGAAGCCACTGTTTCTTTATTATGATGTGAAAATATTTTTAAAGATTCCATACTAGATTTACTATTTGGGCTTTATTTGGAGGTTCCCACTGTTGCCTCAGTGTCTCATTCCCTGCCTGAGCAGTCAGAGTCTGCTACTCTCATCTTGCACACAGGGCACCATTTTAGAAAAAAACCCCACCAAAACAGCTGATAGGGGGCTGTGCCACGTTCCCTGTATTGAGCCTTGGGCTTCCAGCCAACAATGCCTTCTCCCAAGACAAAAGACACATACCTTCTGCTTTTCTTCTGATGTTGACCCAAAAACTCTCTCCCTTTCAGCAGCTAATTAGACAAAAGAGCAAAATATTTATGATTAGATCTAGTGCAAGGATATCCTGTGATATGGGACACAGGACCAACAGGGTTTGAATTGGGGAGCGACAGAAATGATGAGCTGTGCAGAAAGCATGGCTCAGAGACACAGAGACAGGGAAATGTGAAATACTGGAAATGGCTCCCATAAGAGACATGGAGCTGAAATGCAGAATCTTTTCAAAATTCAAAACCACAGTATAAAACACGAATGAAGCAGGCGTTCGCTCCTAAACAAGGATTTCAAGACATAAGGAAGATAACAGCTTTAGAAAAAAAGCAAGCCCAGTGACTGTCAGATTAATTGAACACAGTGTCAGAAAAGATTGCTTTGTGAAGTGTTGCTTCTTAAAGTATTACAAAGTCAGACATCAAAAACATTGATTGGCAGCTAAGGGGAACAGAAATCACCATTGATCAATAAGGTGGCTGCCAGCAGGTGGGGGTGACGTGTCAGTGCAGGAAGCACTTTGTGGAGCTTCAAGTGGCTAAGTAATAGGACTGGGACCAAGTCATTGATCAAAATTATTTTTTATGTTATAAAAGGTATTGAAAATACACCTTCTGGCATTTGAATCCATTTAGTAAAAATGCTGCTATTATTTGTGCCTGCGTAGGATGACTGCTAGCAGCCTCTGGAAGCTATTTATTACAGAGAAGAAGTTGGGCTCTCCTGATACCACCAATTAATTCAGGCATATTGGTAAATCATAGCTCTGTTGCCAAAGTATTAATGAACGACTTACTGCATCTTTCCACTTGATACAGGTCTCAGCCAGGCTTCTTCCCTGTGCATTCCCAAGCACAGAATCCAAATACTTTCTCCAAGGCTTTGCCTTTTCTCTTGTCCTCCACTCCTGCCAGTGTTGCTCACCAGGAGGTCTCAGGAGGAGCAAGGGCCTCCTGGAGCAGATGCTGCATGACCTTGCCAGTGCAGGGAGCTCTGCCCCGTCTGTTGTCTGTGCACTGACAACTTGGCTGGCAGCAGCTGGGAGCTCACCTCAGAGCTGCTACTGTCTAGTGAAAATGCTGGTTTTTTCATTTAAGGAGCTGCCTTGGGGTGTCCTGGTTTCTGTAGCTGTTACAGAGCTGTTTTTCTTGTTCCGTTGCTTCCCCAGGTCATGTTCCCACTGCGTGACCCCTACCTTCCTTGTGGCTTGTCAAACTCTGGTTTTTGTCGTATCTATCAAAGATGTAGGAAGAGTTATACGCTTTATTCAGGAGTGGTGATTTAAGTACCAGGAGACAAGCCCCATAGCCTCTCTGCTCCTGCCTCTTCCAGGCCCTCTCTCTCCATCACTTCACTAGGCAATGTCCCAGTTCATCCTGTCTTTGCTCAGAGGATTTCCAGCTCGCTGACAGAACCATTCGTGGTGCTCTCCTTTTGCCCGTCTTCAATGGGGTTACATTTTTTTGCCTGTGTGGTTCTCCCTTCCCAAAATGAGACGGTTTTAACCCTGCTGTGAGCAGACTGGTGGGCGTCCTTACCTGGTCCCAGTGCAGACCTGCCAGACCTGCAAGTGTCTACTTTGCAGCAGGTGGGGCTGGCTCCTGTTCAGCTTGCCATCTGCTCCATCCTTCAGGCACTTCTGAGACAACCAGGATTTACACAACTCCCCATATTGTTGCTGTGAAGTGTCATGTACCCACCTACCTGTGCATGCAGGGGCTGCCATCTTCTCCATGGAGGTGAAGCAGCCAAGCTGGGCAGAGGAACCTTCCCTTGGGTGCCTGCTTCTGGCCTGGAGAAGTTATAGGGGGCACTAGAGGTGCTGGAGCATCCCCCAGAGCAGGTGTGGCAGGCTGAGAAGCAGTTCTGTGCCGCTCATCCATGAGGCAGCAGGACCTGCTGGTGGGATGGTATCGAGCTGTTGCTGGGGTGCAACATGAGGCAGCACCCTGGAGCAGGGACTGGAGGAATCATGCTACAAGGTGGGGTGCTTGGCAAGGCTCATCAGGCTGTTGTGTGGTGTTCCACTGATCACAGTCCCCACCCAGTGTTCCAGGATCCCGCTTCCTACCAGTCAACCAGAACACAGACCTTACAGGTGAGACTACAGCAACACAAAAGGCAGCAGATGTGGTGTATTGATTTTAACTAGAAATTTTACATCAACAAGCGGTTTGAGTTATTGATGTTTCTGTCCCTGCGCAGGTGCTGCTCCGGAGGCTGAGTGCTGCCGTGTTGCTGAAGGCTCTGCCAGCCTGGGCAGCCACTGTGCCAGCTGCAGACTGCAACAAGAATCTGTCCACAAACCCGAGCGGTTTCCCCCCAAGAAAAACCAAGAAAGTAAGACAGCCCTGAGCACAGAACCGTAACGGGAGGTGGTGTGTGGAGCTGCTGAGGTTTTACTGGAAAACACTGACAGCATTGATAGCATCATGTGTGCCCACTGCAGTGACAGCTCCTGGCTAGAGCTGCAAGGACTTGTGACTACTAATGCACTCCATGGGGAGTATTTGCTGCCTTGTCTCTAGGATTTGGAACATCTGTATCCCCTGTCTGTCTGAGATAGGAATGAGTACTTTTGCTTTTCCTGCCACAGTGCTGGGGTTAGTGAGCAACGCCATTTATCACAGTAAATCAGGTGATGGTGGCTTGGTGGAAGCTCCTGCTCCTCCAGGCTGGTAAGCCAGAACTGGATTGAAGGAAGGGCACCTGACAAGAAAGCTCAGGATCTGAGGTCCTGTTTAGAATGGAGATAGTCCCCTTTCCAAAAGGGATTTTGATGGGTCACAACTGACTGGTGAGGAGCACTGGTGGAGAGGGACAGGGTTATTTACAGCTCTCTAATAGTTGGAGACAATTAAGAAGGGAACAGTGAACTCCACTGTCACTGACAGTTCCCAGCTGTGTACTGCTTGGAAATTTGAGATCTAATTAAAGCAGGCTTTGGATCTCATCCTTTTTCCTGCATGCCTGGGACAATGAAATACTGACTCCTGCATCTGTTCCTTATGTGTACCTAATGCAAATAAGGAAGGAGTCTGTAAATACATCAAAAACCATACTTTATTTTATGTATAGCAATACAATTTACATATTAAATAACACTATAATAGAATGATTTGATATAGTTTACCATAACAAAAAGATTCTTCAAGTTACAAAAAAACCCCAAACAAAAACCAAAAATGAACAAAAAGTCTCCCTCAAAATACTCCCTCCCACCCTTTCCCCAAACCAAACACCACATTTTAATTTTTTTTCTGAATGGATCAATGAGACAAACGTATCCAGTGACTGGCTAAGTCTAATTCCTATTGCACACACTGACAATGGAATAAAAAAAAAAATTCCAACTTTCACAATCACTGCCCCAAAGAAATGACGTGTGGAAATCTTTTCTGGAGTGTGATGATGGTGTCTCACTACCTTGAAACACAGAAGGTTTGTATTCACATAGCCACCACAGAACTAGGAAGGAGGTGAAACTAGAAAAAAATTAGCTTTATATGAAAATATAAAATTCTATGATTATATACCATAGATACAAAGTTCCCAGAAGATGCTTATCCAAGCAACAAAATATTTACAGTTTTAATGACTTCGCTATTTTAAAACTGAAGGAAAAGAAAATAGGAGTACACATGAATGCTTCGGTCTTTAGAAACAATGGCTGCTTGCTAGTCTCAAGTGTACTAACAAAACAAAGAAAGTCACTACCCCAAATGTTGGAGAGTTGTGACATTGTATAAAATTGACTGTCTCCTCTTTTGGAGACGTTTATTCTTAAAACTCAAGACATTTTTCTTGAAATTAATTATCCTCTGTAGAAAATGCTTCCCTTTGCAAATAGTTAACAAAACCACTAAAAACAGTTTAACAGCTAAGACAAAGTAGAGGCCAAATCTCTTTATTACAGTTCCTCTCTTTCCTTATTTTTGCATTCCTTCTCCTTTGATAAGTAAAGCCGGTGTAGTTCACATTGTTAGAATGGCAACAAAGAGAAGAAGAGCAAAGGGGTAACAACAAATAACATCTGAAAAAAAAAAAGTGAAAAAGAAGAAAAGCAATGCAGAAGATTAATAGGCATTTTCCTTTCATGTAAAAACTCACTGGCACCATTTGAACATAAACTTCAGAATACAAGATCTGATGTCAAAAGACATGAATTTGAGAAAGACTGCTAAATCTTCAAGACAACTACATTTTTTTTAAAATTAAGTTGGTTTTGTTTTGCTGAGAATTAGTAGCATGTATCTTTGGTAGAATAAATATTTTTTAGCTTTTAAATAAAATACATCAGCTTTAAAAAAGATTAATGAGAAGGCAGTTGTGCTGTATTATAAAGATTCTTCTCCTAATGTTCCAATGTATCAGTCTGTGTTCAAGCAATTCAAACAATCAGAAACTGGAAAAACAACGGAAATTTTGCAGATCCTGTAAATGACCCCACTAACCTAGAATAGACCCACAGTACAGAAACAATCACTTACAAGAAAAAGTTTAGGGGTTTGGATTTTTCTTTTTCCCTGTTTCTAAATTAGCATTTGGAAACAGACACTGAAATACTAAAGACAAATGCTGCTTAAAATGAAATGTTCTTTAGACATTGATCCTGCAGAAGACTCAGTGCTTACCCTGCACACCTGAGCAGTCCCACCAGCTCCCCCAGACCTTCCTACCAAAGCCAAACTCACATACAGGAGTGTTTGGAGAACGGAGTATTCTCAGCCTGCCACCTATTTCAGATGTTAAGATGACACAGAAGCTTTCCAAGCATTCCTACTTGGAAAGCTTGGCTGCTCTTACGGGCTCAAGACACAGTTCCCGTCTTTCACATGGTCTGCAGGTGCAGGACACATGCAAGACATGGAGAAATGGCATTTTCTAAATGTAGACACACACGTGTGCTTCTGTCCTCCTGTTCCTTATTTCTCAGGGCTGGTGCTGAGGACCACACTCTGCAGGGATATAGGAATGTTCTCAGGTTCTCTTAATTTGCAGACCTGCACGTTGTTTGGGAACCCTTGATGCTTGAAAGGCATCCTGACCGAATGCCAGGAGCTGGGTACAGCGGGGAGGCTTGGGGTGCCAAAAGCAAGGTGGTGATTTTCAGAGCAGGACTGGCCAGACACCCATGGGAGCATCAGGAGAGCTCACCAGTGCCCATCTCTGAGCAGACATTGCTCCTTCTGCCACTCACTCAGTCCCAAGGAAAGGGTGCAAACCCCTGTAAGAGAGCAGAACTGCAGCTGCTTACAGGAGAATAGATTTGGCTCTTCTGCGTGCTTAATCCTGACCTTCACAAGCAATTTCTAGCCTCACTCCTTCAAGCCTCGTGCATCACTACCATCTTTTGGCTGCCTGGCTGTCAGCACAGCACTTAACATACAGCTTGAGCTCCCTTACGAAATAATCCACGGAGAACTCATAGAACGTCAGTGTACATTATTTCCCCATGGATTAAACCCTGAGCAAGTATTTCAGGTGTTGGAAAATGCCAGTGCAAATGCATGGATTTCCAAAGCATCTACCGAAGTTCAACCCCCGCAGCCTTCATTCACGGATGTTTAAAACTTGTGAGAAGGTAAGGGATTAAAACAAGGGTGTTCAGGCAGTAGTATGTCATGAACCACAGTTACCTTCCATCATGCCAGTGAAATGAAAAGTAAACACCTGAAAGTACTGAACAAATCCAATCCTCTTGATGCCTGCAGTAATCTTTGTGTCACTTAGCTGTCAGAGTTTGAATTCCTAACTTCTCCCTACACCTCCCCAGGAACTTAAAATACTTCTAGATTGAACCGATCCAACTCATGAGTCCCTTTATGCTACCAGCTGGCATTGGCTGGGGCCAGGTTCAGAACTGGGGGCACAGCGGGGCTCAGCAGCCTCTGAGGCTGATTCAGGCTGGCCAGAAAACCACTCAGCAAAACCTTCCAGCCCTTGCAGGGAGCAGCACTTGAAAACTTACTTAAACCATTCTGTTACTGGGGTGTAGTGACTGGAGAGCCAGTCCTAGCTCCTACTGACTCCCACGTCCATGCAGTGCAAAGGGCATGCAAACTACAATCTTTTGAAACATTTTGTACATATTTTATTTGGACTAGCTGTTGCTGGACACGGGATTTCCTTACTGAATCCATGGGCTTATTATTTTGTTTGGCATTAGCAATTATTGGGATAGCTTGTATGGAGGGATTCAGCAAACTGAGAAGGTGGCTGTGTAAAAGGTTGCTGATGAATCCTTGAATACTTTGAATCCTTCACCTATTAACATTTAAAAGGCCAAATGTTAGCACATACCAGTTTGCAGAGCTCCTCCACTCTCAGCGAGACTGTATCAGTTTGCACCTTGAGAGGTTCTGAACCAGAATACCTACTCTTAATATCCTTTTAAGCAGTTCGCATTCAGCTTCTTTGTGAGTGAAAATGCACAGAACCCTGCCAAATGGCTATATTTCAGCAAGACTGGACTGGCAGAAATTAATAGGTTTACATTTAAATGAAAAAAATATGCTGTAATATTTTGACAAGTCCTGAAAAATTACGACGCATGTTTTCTGCAGTTTAGAAGTGAAGAAACTAATGCCGCATATAAGGGATAGTGCCTTTAACTGTACACCAAGGGTTAGCATGGCTGAAATCACGTGTTTCCTTTTCCTGGCAGATTCAATAACCCCTCCCTACTCAGCCAAGCTTTGAAGGGCACAATTAATTTTAATTTTCAAGAGAATTAAGCATATGCTTACTTCTTTTGTTAAACAGGGACTGACCTTGTTGAATTGCAACCAAACACAAAGGAAGAGGGAGCCAGTGAGGATGTAAATTTGAATGCTCCAAACAGTAATTATTTACATAATCTGGGGGAAACCATTTTATTGGCATGGGAGGGAAAACACAATAAGCTGGGTTTGTGCTAAAGAATTAGTCTGGCAAAAAAAAAAGAGGGAGAATGTAACTTTATAGGTAGTTTTTTTTATTAGTTTGCTTCACCAGTAAATATGGATCAGTACTTTATGTTTTAGCACTAAAGTATGAAAATTACACACCTGTAAAAATGGCATCTAACAGTTATGAAATTAAGAAATGCCTGTCATCATGTAACATACCATTAGGTGTGAAGTCATATTCAAGAAATAGTAAGGAAATTAGATGTGTTTAAAATATCGAATAGCTTAGTAATGTAAAATATTGCTACCTTCAATATATCTGAAAACAGGTCTGATTTTGGGTTGCAGTAGATTTCTCACTTTATTGGCTCCAATGAAAATAAAACCAAAATACTTTCCCATTGCAGGGCTGGTTATAAACCAAACTCAACATTTTCCTGAATACACAGGGAAACTTTGAAACTGTAAATTCAAAACTTATCATCGAGTCCCACATATGAATTGCATCTAATTTATAATTATATTGTAGGTAATTTATATATTCCATGTGAAGCAAATCTCAGGCCTGTAAGTGTACAACACAGCAATTTGAAACAATACAGAAATAATTGTTTCAGCTCCACAAGGCTGTTACACCTTCACTGTAGCTAATAATCACCTGCCACATTTTGTCAAGAAAGGATGAACACTGTTCATCCACACCACTGGAATGCAGAACACCGTTACCAAAACTGTGACGTGATCATTAAATACTAAATATGGTATGAAGGGGTACACTATCTGTTGTAGAAAGAATCCATCTGGCCTAGCATTCAAGATTTAAGATTCGAGGGTCACTGTAGTTAGCAAAACTTCACTGCATTTCAACAAAACAGAAGTGTATGTTTGTTGTCATGGAATGTCACATCAGGGCTTGTCTTGTATTAGGATATTATAGGCAGTAACACTGATCATATAGTGCAAACTAGATAAAATTGCGTTTCACTGTGTGAAATAAACAGAGGTGCAAATGCTCAGTAGGATACCATTAAGACATAAAATGGCAAAAAATAAATATCAAAACTTTTATCAGTGTAAAAAAGTAATTGGGTTATTGTATAACCTAGAGTCTGGCAAAAAAGGCCTCAAAAAAGTTCATTCAGTCTTCAGAAGTTCTACAAATTAAGTGCCTTTTCAGGTTTCCAATTAGACAAGAGACTCCATGCTTTCTGCGGGATCAGATTCGTCACTGGCCATCACAGCACCATTTTTGTCCAGTGTCATGGGACCGTTTCCATTTTCCTTAGTGCTGACCAAGCTTAGCATTGCCTTATAAAGAAACTGGTACTGTTCCTGGAAAAGAAAGAACAACTTATTTCAATCCTTTAAGTGTACATAAATGAGTGGCACTTAAATTTGGCATTTCCAGGGAAGGTCATGGGTATTCATTATCAGAAGCATACACATAGCAAAGAAATAGACTTAGAACAATTACCTCTGTTCATTCAGTTTAACCTTGTCAACCCGAACTCCAGTTTTGGGTAGATTATATTATTTCTGATATACTATTAAACACTACAGGAGGGCAGGCCAAAACCTGAGGCCACAGCTCAGCCCCAGGTCACTCCCTGGGTGGCAGAACCTTGTACCACGCACACTGAGGCAAGGGGGTTGCTCTTGCTGGACACTCAGTGAAGAGCCTCATCTCCCTGCAGCTCCACCTGCCCTGAGCATCCCTTCAGACCACAGCGTGCCAGGTTCAAACAGCACAGGTTAGCTCACAGGGCTGGCAGGCAGATGGTGACAAGTTGAAAGGTCCTTCTCTGCTAGGACTGCCTGTATAGTGCTCCCCTCCAAAGTATGAGAAGTAAGTTTAGGTGCAAATCAGAAACTTACTGTGTGGCTTTGAGGTTAATAAAAAATGACAACTACACAAAAAAAGTTCAAATGCAAATTCTGCTTGATAGCAGATGCTGTAGGGCTTGACAACATACACAGTACATGTTTTAGTTCATGCTTTTGGTCTTGGATGAAACCCTTGAAAACTATTTATATAAAGACTTACAATGTCTGTAAATACTCCAGGCCGCATAAGATTTATCATCTTTGCCACCTGGAAAACATCGACAGCATTTTCATTCTCCAGCTGCTGAGACAGAGTGGTAAGGGCACATAGAGTTCCTGCTGACACAGCTCCATACCTGAAAAACCACACCAAAAGGAGGAGTTATTCAGAAACACACCTGGGCACTGACACAGAGTCATGAAAATGCTGTTACACTCTTATTTGATTACTGTAGTTCATCTTTTCATCTACTAAATGCTTGTTTTATAGTGGCTAATATTTTGTCACTTTTATTTATAGAGAAATTTGATGGCACACCAGTCATATCAGGTTATCTGCACTATTCAACACAAAGAACTGTACCAGCAGCAGAACGTGAGCCATTTCAAAATAGCCATCCTGGAGACTGTAACACTGAAATCAGCTCTCCCACACACAGGGCCTGAGAGCATCTGCATTACGGTGGAGCGTATTTTAAATTCATTAGTGGGAGCTCAAGCAAAACATGAGCGATTAGAAAGAAATGAGACTTTGCCTCTTCCTCCACATCTGACAATTGCTGAAAACTAACATGAATGTGTGGTGCTCACAAGTAAATGGAGCACATCTCAAGGTCTCCCCTAGGTCTGATTCATTGGTAAAGGCAACATCCCTGAGCCAGGCACCCAGGAAACATTTCAGATTTTGAAGAGTTGAGCTGTGTTTTCACATAATAAAAAGCCAAGCAGCAGTTATTCATCAGGAGCATGACTCAGTCCTTGAGATATCCTTGAGATACTGGTCAGGTAGAAACCTCATTGCAGTAAGTCTGGGGGTGTGCTTGAGACATAGGTGCAGGTGTGAAGCACAGCACGAAGGATCCTACAGAACAGCTTCTGAGGAGCCTCCACTCTCCTGGTACTCAGGAGATTGAAATTCTGTCCTGGCTGTGCTATGGGTCTGCTCTGTGACTTCGAGAAAAGTCTGTGTCTAAATGTTGCCACTGGTAAATGGGGTCATCAGTGCTGACCTGCTCTCTAAGCCTTTTGGAGAGCTTTGTGTGAAAACTGAAATCATCAGCAACTGCTGCAAAACCATCTTGTATTGCAAGATTACCACTAGGATTTGTACAGCATTCCTGTGGAAATCAAGACACAAGCTGACTTAATTTTATATTATTTTGCAAACTCAAACTCAGTTTACCTAGAAATGGGAAACAGAACTCAGATCACAATAGATATGCTCTATTGGATGTAACATCTACAGAAGCAGCAGCAGCACCATACAGATGGCTGTGACTGATCATCTACAGAGACAGTGGGCCCAGTGCATGTTCCTGACAGAACACAACTAAATCCCTCTGAGGGTGTAATGGAATCATTTTCACTTGGGCTGGTAATTTCCACTTGCCAACAATCTGAAGACTTTTCTTGAAGAAAATTATGCAGCAGATCTTTATCTAGTTGCCTACACATGGGCAGTTATATTTAAAAATCTTGACAACTGTCTCAAGTTGAAATTTCTGAACTTTTAAAAATGTTATCAAGTTCATCCCACCATGTACTTCCTAAATACCACATGAAATTAGTCATCTGCAAATTCATATATTTGGAATTAATCTGCAGTTGTACTTATTTGTGGATTATGCGATATAGTTGTTGTGTGTAGCAAAGGGAAATTTTCATTTTCATCTACATTTGCTTAGACTCCAATGAAAAGCAGAATCCACATTACGTATCAGGCATAAAAATAAAATCACTGAATATGACAAATGAACCAAAAAAGCAATGTACAGAAAGAATGACTCAGCACTGTAATTTTGATTTTCTTTTTTTTTTTTAATCTAGCAATGAAATGCCCAAATCAATAATGTTTCTAATTCTGTAAAACATAATCTTAAATACTGCAAGAGTAGCAAAACCTCACTTCAGACTACCCAAAGCATGAATATTAAAACCAGCCTGGAATTAATCAGTCTGGTGAAAGGCAACAGAGCTTAAACTCTGCGTAAGCAAGACAGGAGGAGGTGGTAGGAGAAAGACTACTTGCTTCAGCCCAAGGCACCATTTGCAGAAGTCAGTTGGGAAAAACCTGTTGCAGCAGTGACACATGGATGTGCAGGGAAAGCTCTGGTAGCACCGGTGGATACGAGTGTCCTCCTGGCACACCAGCACAGTGCCTGCTCTGACCACTGACACAGTGAGGCTTTTGCAGACTGCCAAGACCTTCCCACTGATTGTGTTTTGTGGCAGTGACAAAGTCTAACGAGCTGCAGTGCGGGGGGACTGCAGGTAGAGCAGGCTTTTGCACCGGCTTGGTGCTTGCTCTTAGGACAACAAGAACACTGTCAGAAGTTGGGCCTCCTTGGGATTTTAAGCACAGAATGACTCCAGGAAGTGCTCTGCCCACCAGAAAACAGTCCCTCCAAGGAAATCAGGCCAGACCTAGGATCCAGCTGGGCTATAATGGTATTTTGCAGCTCCATAATGTGTGCAAGTAATAATATGCAATGCAGTATTTAGCACCCTTTATAACTGGGTGTTCAAGCATAGCTAGCGGGACAATGCTCACTGCTGTGCTACAAAAGAGGCAAGTGCTGGGGCATGCTGGCCCTGTGTTAATGGCCCCCTCCCTCCCACTTGGCACTAATGGGCCCCTTGGAGTGTTTTTGGGAAAGCAGAAGGAGGAAGAATACATCTGCTTGTAGAAGATCTGGGCCCTTTGTCACAAGATACTTCTGCTGCTCACCGTGAGACACAGCTGAGCCTGTCTTGTTCTGTCTTGCATGGCACATTAAACCTGAGCTGTTAGTCAGGAGCTTGGGCTGTCTTGAAACTTGTTTCCATCAGCCCATATTAGGCTGCTTAAAGCTTTATCTAAACCAAAGCTCTTCTGGGTTCTGAAATAGGTTGTAGGATTTGCTTGGGATACTTCCAGGAGCAGAAGAACTCAAAATGCTTCCACAGCAAACAGCCTCACCTCCTGAGTCCACCTAAGATTATAACCAGCATAAAAACTACACTAAGCAAACTGTATTTGGCCTCAGGTGCCAACTGAAAACTCATCCTTGGAAGTTTACATATTCTTAATCTGTTCCCTGGACTACTAAACCCCACCTACTCCATGCACAAATGGACGTCAGTCCTAAGAAGTATCTTTTAGCTGTGTGCAATCTGCACATAACTGGGAGAAAAGTGATGACATACTCATCATGAACTATGGTGGGGCCATCCCTTGTTAAGGCCTCTTCCTTGATTACATTGATAAGTTCAAAGGTACTGCTGATGGGAGCGTCAGGGTTTGGCCATTTGGGACACTGAAAGTGGCGGACTTCCAGAACGTAGTCATCCTGCAATGACAAACCAGCCCGGCATTAGCCTCCTCCCCTTCACCGGCATACACTCCAGGGACAGAGAGGGAAGAGCCTCACTGCAAACTGCAGTGAAACTTTCTTCTTCCAAACAGCTCCAGCATCTCTGTAACAGTGAACGCCCTAAAATAATGCAAGTTTAACAAAGTGTTTAATCAATAAAAGATTTTGTATTTGAATTCAGGGCTCATATCAAACCTTTCTCAGAGACCTTATGGCTCAAAAGTCAAACAAGAGCAACCAAGTCAAATCTAAAAGAGCTTGCACACTAATGTCTTGCAGCAAAGCCCAGCTGCCATCCAGACAGCAAACTAGAAGCAAGTTTATAGTTCAAAAGAACCATGCTTACATTTTTGTGATTAGTTAAGACCCCCCCAATCAATTAAACTATCAATGCTGAATTTTGGAAGCAGAAATTAGACAATACACCTGGGTAAAATCACATGTCTTCACTTTCAAGCAAGACAGACAGTTAATACCAGTCTTACTAGCTAGAGGAATCTACCTGAAAGTAGAAGATGTGAGAGGGAGAAGGAGCCGATGAGAATCCCTTTCCCCTGAGAGCAACATGCATCCATATGCATTTACAAGTAAATCCTTTTCAAAAATTTTCTGAACTCTTCTTCTGTATTTAAATGGCATCAATATAATTTTGGTGAAGAGCAAAGACCCACATTTGAAGGCTTACTTTACCTGGGTAGCTTCAAGGATAAAGTCATGGATGATAATTTGCTCTTCATTAGAGAGGCACAGTCTGTCTTTGCTGATAAGGGTCACAGTAAAGGCCTCACAGTTCATGGATTCTTCACGACTTGGCCAGTACACAAACTCATCTTCTGCCTAGAGAAATGAAACAACACATTGCTGCAGCCTTTCAGATACCTTGAAAAATCCAGTGGATCAAAAAAATTGGTTTGATAAATAGAGATGATCAGGAGCTGACCTTTAAAAACCACTTCTGTCTAAAACGAATTTACTATTACAGTAGGCAGCAAACCTGCCAGATCCTCCCTTTGTGTGTTCCAACAGGTAACGTCTGCTTTTAAATTGGTTTCACAGGGAAATGGTTATCTTAGCTCGCTCATAATTAACCTTTGTATTGTATCCCAGGCTTTACGACCTCCTGCCTACACAGTTTTGTTTGAAAGTCACATATTTGTTTAGAAAAAACTCATTGGCCTTTAAAAATTAATGACTTTAATTTGTGTTTATTGTGGTCTAATCCAAAACTGAAGGCCTGTGGATCAGGCCTAGGTAGAAGATTGGTGGATACTTATGGAAGGCTTGAATTTTTAGGAGCAAGTGGAGGCGTGAAGAGGAAGAGAAAAACCCAAATATTCTTAGCCTTGAAAAAAACACTGGCTAAACTTAATGCAAGTTCTCCAGCAAAACACCTCTACTGAAGGGACACTGTAAAACCTCAGTGAGACTGGGAAGGATGGAAGCAGCTCAGTGCTGAAGTAGCCTGACTGACAGGATGTAGGTAACATCCTGTCAAAGCTGTTCTTTAAAAAATAACTGTGAATTCGTAATTTGCTGCAGAGAAAGGAAATTATGGTCTGTCACCACACATGCGTGGTGTTCGTTTCTTCTCCTGGCTTCAGAGGTCTATGTCCCTGCAGCACGAGCACAGAACTCGCCCTGGCCACATGCACAGAGCAAACTCGTCTCTCTGGACACCCCATCTTTCACTCATGAATAAACATGAGCTATGAACCGATGTCATCCTGCTGTGGCCATGCACATCCCTCTAGAACCAGGTGTATTTCTGTGGGTCTGCAGCTCTGATGCACAAGACATGCAAGACATGCAAGTTACTGTTGAGATCTAGGCTGTGAGTGTTCATTCTTAAAATGTGACTTAAGGTCCTAAGTCCTTACAATTCTCCCCTAAATAAGAAGAGGCACTAGGAAGCAGAGTAATAATCGCTGAGTGCCAGGGAAGGGACCTGTCCTGCCACCTGACAGGTCCTCATGCAGCAGGTACCTTGAGTTATTGTCTTGTCCTTTGGCACTGCACATCCAGCACCTTGATGCTGCCTGGATCCTGCCCCACCCCTCCCTGCCAGCCAACACATCCCACACTGACCACTGAGCCGAGGCCAGGGTGCCACTGCCTTCCTGGCCACGCTTCATCCTGGGAATGGTGAAGGTGAAAGCACTGTGGCTGAGCTCAGAATTCCTCCTTTACCCTTTAATCATTATTGTTCTGCAGAACTATTTCATGTACATGTGAAGGCAAGATCAGCCTCTTCATTTCCACCTGACATACTTTCATTTCATTAGCACTTTCTGATTCGATCAAATGTCTCTGAGCACTCCTTGCAGTGCTGCACTCCCTTTCATCCCCGCACACAAGCAGCATATTGACCGCTGCCTCTTTAGTAGCCCCTCATGACTGCTATTCTCCTGCTGTAATGAAGGTGGTTTCTCTTCCACTTTCAGCTGCAATTGTCTATTCACCTCAGTGATGTGTGCATGAAAAAATGAACCGTTTAGTTCTTAATCCTTCTCAACACGCCCTCCTGAGACGTGCTAGTAAATCTGGAAGTAGTGATTAGCACTTCACCTGTGTCTCCGTATTCTCTCTCTCTGTCTGACTCATTATTTCCACTTAAATTAACATACTTGTTTGCTTTTTACTTTCATTAAAAATGACATGCATAGCCTTGCACAGTTATAGTCTTGCATGGCCTGAGGCTTAAGCTCACAGGCAAACAAGCAATTATCCACCTGTCCCTGCCTTTGATTTCTGCTCCTCTCTCTGGGGTTATGGTTACCCAGAACCCCAGTCTCTCTGTACCCTCAGTGCTTGCATCCTGCCAGGCAGCCCTCAGGAGGCTTGCAGAGCACTGAGGTCCGTCCAGCCCTGGATGTCCAGGGGTGAGTGCAGAAGGCGACAGCAAAAGAACAGCCTCCTCATCATGGAACTTACCTTTTTGTAACCAGCCTATGGCAAAGTTTGAGTAGGTAGCTCAAAAACTGGCTTTGCTTTCAGCCAGAAAACAGCCTCAGCAGGCAACTGAGCAACCCTGTGCTGTGCCCAGCTGGGCTGTGACAGTGGCACCATCCAGGGAGGGACATGGGCAACTCACCAGGCTCTGGTTGTCCGGTAGCATGACAATGATCTGTGCATTGTGATCCCAGATCATTCGCCAGAAATCTTTAGTCGTATGTGGCAGTGGATGTTGGGTTATGATGAACTCGTTACTCCTGTAGTAGCCCTTTTGCAGCAAAACAAACATACAATTACTTACTGCCTTCCATACTTTTAAAGCATTAATTTAATTTCTGGGGATGCATAATGACCCTATTCCATTTTACTCCACAATATTTTCACACAGTTATTTTTTTTAACTCCATTTCAATTCTACAGAGTCCCTACTGCTTGAATTTACTTTAAATCCCAGTATCTATTTGACTGTATCTCACAGAAATACACATTATCTCTAAATGCATCTTGTAATTAATTTTTTTAGGCAAGAATCTTTAATAAAAGATGGGTAATAGCTTTACATTTTGGGGAAGGTGTTAACATCTCATCTGTTAATACACAGCCATTACATACAGAATTAAGACAATTACAGGCATCTGGTATTTAGCACCTTAGAATTGATTTTACTTTGTAATTAGGTGTTGGCTTCCTCACCATGATATAAGAGGCATTAATGTAATCTGTTCCCTTCATTCCAGGCAGTGGTGCCAAGCCCACTCTAGCACGCTCAGCTATAACATTAAAAAAAAAAACAAAAACACAGAGGAAAGAAAAAAGATCAAAGTCTGGTCATGGCACAATGCAGAAAGTAAGAATTTCTCAGCTGTTAACAAAGCGAACAGTGTGTAGCTCCCATCTCCCACAGGAGCAGGCCAGCACTTTAACTGCATTAAAGCACTGCCTGCTAACACTGGATATAAAAGAGAACGTTGCACAATATTCCCACAAGGACAAAGTAATTTCAGGAATCAAATTTTACTATAGCAAAGATTTTCACAGCAGGCTGAATTACCAAATAACAGTATATGCAGTGATAACAGGGGATTTCAGGTAATTCTTGTCTGTAGTGCTCCATTTGTCTCCAGCAGCACACAAACCCAGCCGATTTATTTTGTTTTCCCTACCACTCTGTAGCACTGCCATCTCTCACACGGTGAGAGAACCTCCAGAGACAAACCTCTTCCCTAATGCAGAACCTCCCAGCAGTGTGTGCTCTTCTGCTGATCCATGCTCTCTGTGTTTGAGGGCTGGGTTCAACACCATCCTCCAAACCTCTGACAGGCCCCAAAAGCCAAACTGAAATCACTGCAGCCGCATGACACAAAGGGCTAAATCATACAGACTATTTCTAGCCTGTTCCCATCTGTTTTTAAGATGTATTCTGATGACTTCCCTTTTTATTAACAAACTTGATGATGGACAGTATCTGTGCCACTATTACTTTGTGCTAGCTTGGCTATCATCTGTCCCCTGTGTCCTGTACTCCGGGTTATGTGATGGGGATGACGTTGTGCCTATGCTTGGTCTGGTGCAAGTTCATACTGCTTGACAGCCATGCACAGGTTCCATTTTAGTGACTGTGAAACTGTGCCCTTGGGCACTAAATACCCTCAAATCTGGGGTGGCTCACACAGAGAAATGAAGTGCGGTAGCTGAATTACAAACAACTGGTGCCAATCACTCTGGGAGATCTCACCAGAGCTGGGAGCTGATATCAAAGTAATCTCTCAGTATTCCATAGATTAATCCCCTACCTAATTATTCAAATTCTTAAGCACTTCAAATTAACATTTCACTTGGACAGTGTATCTGGCTGACACTGCAACTATTTCCTTTTGTTCAGTTTCATCAGGGTAATACTGAAAGACAAGACAGCTTGGGTTGAACAAAAGATTACATTTCCCCTTCCTAGTGGCTATGCCTTTTCATGCATAACACCGGGAGAATTCGGTACAAAAAGTTATGCTAGGCAGTAATCAAACCGAAGATGTGATCTTACATGGCACGACTGATGAGTTCCTGTTCTTCTCTTTGTTGCAGTCTTTCTGAGCACTGAAGCATTCCACGTATTTTGCATTACACTGTGTAACCAGCTGAAAGAGAATAAAGTAATAAGCCAGTCCTCAGAACACTCTAAATAAAGAGAGGAGGTTTCTTTGCCAACTCCTGTGAAGATGAAGATGTGTTAGTAGAAGAATAAACTGCATTGTTAAACTTGTTTAAAGTACTCAAGTTTCCAATGGAAATCATCCTTTTCATACAACATGTTTAATAGATAAAAAGATCTCTGCAGCTCCCAGCTTTGAAACATCCTGAACATGAAGTTCCATCAAAATGTATTTTCACAGAACACTACATTTTGTTATCTTTGAGAATATATTTCATAAACTTTCAGATATGTTTAGTCAGAAGCAGGTCTTGAGGAATAAAAGCTAGCAAAATAGAACAACAAAACTTTAATATTGTTTTTTACACCAAAATAAAAGCCAGAAAATTCCTGCAGAATGTCTTTTTCTGCCAGGCCTTTGGGGAATCCACCACACTGGCATCTGAGATCTGAGACCATGGGCTACATTCTCTGGCCAGCTATGTTCGTTCTGGGCTGCCTAGAGGCACAAAGAAAGGCAGATTTGTATTTGAATACTCTGCCAGTGCACGGTGAAACTATGCCAGAGCAAAGAGAGTAAAGGTGGCTTTCAGATCTCCTGCACTCACACCTTGTTACTCAGCATCATTTCACTCCAAGGTGGTTGAATGTAAATTGCTGTGCTGGGGCATGAGCACAAGTTATTTTCTGCCAGCTCTGTGGCAGCAGCAGAAAAAAGAGGAAGATCTAATAATTGTTGCTGGTCACATCCCAGTTTGAAATGCACTCCAAACAAGACAGCACTCAACTCATCTATGCACTGGCATAAGCCCCATTAGAAGTTATGGGGTTTCTAAATAACTGTGCAATGTTGTCAGAGAAAGTAATTTGTGAAAATGGCACTTAGGGTTTTCAACCTTTGTCATGAGTCATCAGAAAGCATATAATTTATACATATAATTTAGGATTGTTTGTAAAAGTGCAACACTTTTAAAAATAACAAATCTTTGTCTCCTACTGCATTTTGTGTGGGTGTGCGTACTCTTGCACTTGTTTCTTTAATTTAGTAATTAAGCATCTGGAATGTCTTGAGTGATGGAGAAATACTGAGATTCCTACAAGTCAATTCAGCAAAGAGCCTGTTCATTTTTTGAATAGCTTAGCACCTGGTATAATTTAACAGCTTCAGTTCCTTGGGTGGTTATTGGGTAGTTATTAACTGAGTGAGTTTAGCTGTGAAAGCAGATGTCACGTATAATCTCCTTATGATATAAACTCTCACAAAATATTTTACAATATAGTCAAATAAAGTGCAATCAGAAAATCCTAGGTTTCAAATAAGAGATCTGGGAAAAAAAAAATTACTTTGGCCATGAAGAAAGCAGCTATGACATAGCAGGAAACGCAGCAAGCATCATGATTAGCAATGAGAAAGGCATATTGTGTTTCCTGGTCTTAAAACATTTGTAATTCTTTATCTACAGTGACTAAATAGTAGGTGGTGCAAAGAACCTCATCTCGTGTCTTTCCCCATATCTATATGCATGAGAGCCACAGTTTGGAGGAAGACTTCCAGCCAAGCTAACCACAGACTTGGGAACATCCAAGCCCCCTTGGGAACAGGGAGACCAGCACCACAGTCCAAACAAGTGTCCATGTCCCTCTTCTCACCTCTGACTGAAGAGCACGAGCATTGATTTCTAGCAGTGAAGCTAAGACTGTAGAGGACTGAACTTCTCAAGCTGTCGTGCTGTACTGATAAGGTTTTCTGGTTTGGTTCCTTAGCCATGACAATTGACAGTGAAGACAGGCCATATAAAAGAGGGTAGGAAAATTAGGTCCCTCCGGATGGCAGTAATTACGACTTACCTTGAACTGTTTTTCTAGCCGTGTCTTCCCTCCTATGCCAGGAATGAGGATGCTGTTAACATAACTATGCAGCTGGTTTGCAGACACTTCAGTCTCCTTCCCAAGGACGGCTTCCAACAAAGCATCATGAATAAAAATGTACTGCTCCTAGAAAAACATCAGCATGTGAGCTAGACATTTGGAAAAACCTAAACAGCTGGCTTTGTCTGAGGAGCAGCGCACACTAAAGGAAAGGGTGTGCAAAACAAGCCACCCATGCAAATACTGCCAAATTCAGAATAAATACTTATAGATGTAGCACATACAATTCTGAACGAGTCAAAAACAAAATATGAAGTTTCTGGTCTAGAAAAAGATACATATTCCACTGCAGAAAAATATCAGTACTATATTCAATTTTTACAGGGATGTAATTGGAAAAAGCTATTCTTTTTTTGATTACAAAGCAAAAATGAGTAAGGCTTTAAATTCAACCCCACTGCAATTTTTACCTCTGTCTGGACGAGGTAGTTGCGCTGTGTCCTGATATGTTTCAGGAAACCCAGGACATTAACTGTGCTTTTGTCTTTTATCTGCTGCAGCATACTGTCTATCACGATGTAGGTACCAGTTCTGCCAACACCAGCACTACAGAGAACATAAGAAAAACCCATGAAATACAGCCAGATGAAAGCAAATGCAGAAGTAAAAGCAGAACAGAACTAAGCAAATATTCAAATATTCCTGTTCATGAGCTTTCGTTTTCCTCCTAGCTTCAACCATTAAAGTTCCCCAGCAAAATATTTTGGTTTTCTGGAAGTATTACCAGGTATATATTTCCTCCCTTCTGTGGGTATTTCTGTGCTTCAAGATGAGGCTGAACACAATACAAACCATCACACCTGTGCCAGTAGCATGAGGATGAGGCTGCCGTGGTCTTGGACCTCACACTCTGGCTGTTCGCACTTGGCTCGTATTTCCACTGCTGCTATTACTGGTGTTGGCTGGATGAAGCCACACAGAGATCCACCCTTTGCCAAGCTGCTCCTATCCTGGATTGCCAAGGTCACTCCAGGCTGTGAGATGGCCCTGGCTGGCTTCAACCTTGAAGCAAAGCTTAAGCTGCACAGTGGAGCTGGAAATGCAAGTGGTACCAGCACTATGGGAAGGTATAAAAGGGGGCTAATCCTGTGGAGGCAGAACTCCTTACAGTGAACGAGCACAGTCCTGGGCCCAAGAGAGATGGGAGCTCTTCAGAGACTCTCAATTTCTGCTGAAGAAGGAGGGGTAACCCCCATCATCCTCTCCTCTTTGATACGGTGCTGTGCAGCCCCCTCACACACCCTGATGAAGACCACATCCCTGAACTAGTTTATTGACTGATCTATTGCTGTGACTGCAAGTGCTGGTGAGTGTGAGTGTGGTTCAGTGGCAATTGCACTCCCAGGTGTCCGTGTATCCACACTGTTGGTTCTCAGCAGAGGTGATCCTGCCCTGTCCATGTACTGAACCAGCAGGCTACAAGCAAGCTTTGACCAAGGAGCTTCCCAGCCACATCAGTGCAATGTTCTGCAGCTCAGTATCATGGCAATAGCAAAACCCTGTGTCAACTGGGAAGCTTTTGCATTGGAGCTGTTTTAAGACATAGGCAAAGTAGAGCTCATGTCTACCTGCACTCCATGGGGCTGACACACTCCTCCTGTGTTACTACAGTAACCTACTAACTACTGTTACTAAAGTTACCTACGGTGTTTGTCTTAGCTGGCACGGAAGAGCACACACTGTGCTCTAGCTGTGCTTGCCATGGGTGATTTGTCACAGCCATCATACCTGCAGTGCACCACCACTGGTCCCATGTCTGGGGTTCTGGCTGCCGAGGATCTCCTGACGAAGGTGAGCACGGGCAGAGCGTACTCGGGCACCCCCATGTCAGGCCACTGGGTGTAGTGGTACTGAATGACCGTCCTCTCGTTCTGCCGCCCTTTGGGGTTCCCCTTCTGACCCTGTGTGCAAAGGGCGTGCAGAGACAAGAGAGAGAGGACAAAAAAGAAGCATAAAAATATCATCAGTCCTATTGGCTTGCTCAGTTTAGAAAGTGCTGGACTCTGACAGAAGAAACCTGCAGCTCTGCCTCCTGCTAGGTGGAGACAGAGTTCAAGGAAAAATACATGCGAGAACACGTAATAACAGCAAAACAAGGACACCAAAGCAGCAGTGCACTTGAGAAGAAATACAGGCTAAACCTTAACAACAGGTTCCTTGTAATCCTGGCTTTACTTACTTACTTCCCACCCACCTGCCCCTCCAGGTTGCTTATGCAAACGCCGAGTTTTGCTCTGGTGTGCCATACGTGTTATGCAAGCCAGAAGACACTTGGATGGGAGCAGCGAAGGCTTGGCTCACCTTTTTAATCTTGGTGTTCCTGACGGTGAAGCGGCGCATGGTGTAGCAGGCGTGGATGTTTGTGCTCTTCAGCGTGACGATGATGTTGCCATACTCCTCGCTATTCTCTGTCGGCCAGTACTGATCGCATTTCCTCTGAACACAGACACAGTTGGGTGAGCTGGGTAAGGGCCTGAGCTGCTGCTTTGTATTTGTGTTTAGAACTTTTTGAAAAAAATCATGGCCCGGTATGTATCCCTCTGTTCTATTAGTTATGTATTAGGCATCAGTACGTATCACCCTAAGCCATTTAAATTCTGCCCAGGTGATTTGGGGAAGTGTTAAGGAGCAACTGTTAACAAACGAGAAAAACTCTTACTCTTCCTTTTTCAACAAGGTTCGTGATCATGACAATGATTCCAGTATTTTGTTCCCAAATCATCCTCCAGAAATCTTCAAAGGTAGACTTTAAAGGTCCTTGGGTAGCAATGTAGGCTTTTGCTTTGTTGTAACCCTTCAAAGAAAACCATAATGTCAAGTGAGATGAAAGCAGTATCATGGCAGAAAAATTAATATTTTAGAGCTAACAAGAAAGGTGCTTTTCTCATTCAGAATAGTGAGGAATTTGTAGCAAAATTATCAGGTGAAGTTGGAGAATACAATCACATTACAAGTGACAATACTTCCTCCTTGAGGAAGGATCCAAAGGTAGAGCAGATAAAAACCAATAAAACAACTTACATCGACATAATTAGCATTAATGTAGTCACTGTGCTTAGAGTCTTTCCCCGGTAAAGGCCTTAGCTTCACCCTGCTGTGATCATCTGTATGATAAAAAACAGAGCAGAGAAACATTAGGGAAACACAGTGCAGAACTGCAGGCAAACATCCCATTTCCTGGGTATCAGGGCTGCCCTTACTAATACATGGAGGAGATTGGCCTTGGACTGGAGTCAAGAGGGAGATGGGAGTATCTGTCCTTGGTCATCTGCTCATGTGCAGGTTGTCAACCTTCACATCCCTTGAGGTACATGGTTCGTGCTGGGACAGCCTCTCTTTAAAGGGCACTGGAGCCTCAGGAGCACAATTTCTAGGATCATTTAAATCACTCAGGGTAGTCAGATTCAAAGAGCCAGGGCACCCCACGGGGCTCTATAACGCTAGCTCTGCTTGGCTCAGCTCATTATCCTCCCCTCAGTGCTGGGCTCAGACAGCTCTGCTGGCTCTGGGAGCTGAGTGAATGCCCTCACTCCTTCACCACTATCATCACACCACGAAGATAGACTTGAGGTTGTGATCTTTAGCTCCTCTTTTTGTTTCACTTTAAGGCTTGACTCTGCCTTAAAGCAGAAAAAAATCACAGTCCTGCTCCTAGGCAGAAGCACTGGGCTGGGCGGTGCTTCCAATTCATGCAGAGATGAGACGTGAGCCAACTTTAAGCATAAAGACTGGTTTAATTTGCCTTCCTGGGGACCAATGGAGAGAGAGGTTCCTCCAATGATATCTGGGGGACTGAAGTGCCTTCTTCAATTCTCCTTCAATGTCACATCTCTGTACCTAGTGGGACCAGACATCTATGTCTAAAATCACAGCTGGGATAAGCTCAATGAATGCCTTTGCCCAAGGCCACACAGCAAGACTTTCACAGGTCTCGGACTTGGTCCTCAGCCAGTACCTTGATTACTTCTGAAAATCTGTTAGAGACATGCATTTCCTTCCTAAGTCATCAAAAGCATTCAAGATTTATTGCAACGTTTATGAATATTGTGAACTTTTTACCAGTGGGGTCTCCATGTCTGTTCCTAAACCACAGTGACTGCTGCATCTGCCATGCATTCCACATAAGAGAACAACAGGGAAAAAGTTACTGCACCTCCATCCCAGATAATTTGCATTCTAGACCAGAGTCCAGATTTGCAGTTCTCAGAGGGACACAGGCAAAGCCTGCTCTGTCCTACAAAGATCACTATTTGTCCAAATCCTACCCACAGCTAAAGCAGTTTGAAATTCAGCAGATACACTCTGTAAGATTTAGCACCTTTGGGATTGTAGGGTAATCCCAGGAATCATCAGTAAAACTCTGCTCCACCATGCACTTCCCTTAGGCCACTTTTCAGGCATTAGCAGGCAGAAGAGCTCTGATCTTCAATTTATCTCAGTTATTCCTCCACAAAATTTCACACCAAACTTATCCTTCTAAAACTATGCTTGGACTGTCAAACTCTGGAACATTTCAAAACAAAAACTGGAGTGAAATCCTGGCCCTGGAGAAGTCAAAACATTCACTGCCTTTAATGGGGAAAGGATCTCCCAGCCACACTTCCACATGTTTATTACATACTATGTAATAATGTAACCTGGGGTCACCCTCCTGTCGCAGTCACACACATACTGCAAGAGGAGAGTGCCTTTTTGGGTTGATTCACTGTGCTTAGGCCAGTGCTTACTTACAGGCCAGGATGTTGATGTATCTGTTCTTGTGCTTGTTGTCGGGATGGTTGGAATGCTCCGCAGTGATGTTCATGTCAGCCGTACAGCGCTGCACTTCCTAGGCAGAAAGAGTATTCAAATGGAAAATCTGTCAGTCCAAAAAAACCCTCAGCTTTCTCTCCTTTTGCAACAGCTCATGGAAACCATGTTCAAAATACCACTTTGTAACTGACGGGTTAAACACAAAGTCTTTCAGTATTGTCCTGTATGTTGTGACCGAGCCGTGTCAGTTGTCCCTGGAGCATGGTCACGCTCCTCTCCACAGGCTTGGGGACAGATGAGCACCCCGAGGGACAACTGTCCCTTTTGAACACCAGTCCATCACCTTCTGCACTGCAACTCCTGCCATGCCTCACTCTGTCCCTCCTTGGGGAGCTAAGATAGGGTCCCTCAGATGCAAGAGTGATCAGTGCAGTGTAAGAAACTAAGAACAAAAACCATTTCAACAGAAGACTTTTGACCGCTGGACAACTTATCTGCTTCTAACCTCTCAAAATGGGGTTTCTGACATTTAAGTTTGGCACTGACCTTTTGTTAGTTCTCTGCAGAGAGATGCCTTTTGTAAAATAAAAATAAAGTAGATCTCTGAAGAGAACAGCAAGGGCTTTAAATACCACTGCTTGGACACTGATTAACAGCCCCTGATACAGTGAAGAAAAGGTTGCATCCATGTATATATTTATTTACAAAGCAGAGAGACCAAGCTTGACAGGGTGTTCATGAAGTCAGAGATGCAGATATGTGTCTAGCTAGGGCTGTAGGTTAGATACCTAATTCCCACGGAATTTTAAAATTCTTAATCCACCCCTTACTCTGTTCAACAACAGAATACAGAGCTATTGAAATGGGGCAATGGAGGGTCTTTACTTCGACCCTAAAGAGAAGCAGCCATTCCCCTGGACATTTACACCCTTCAAAGACTGCCCTACAAACTGAATCCCTCAGGAGTCTTTTCACCTCCAAGATACACCTTTTTCATATCTGTTTAACCATAATCTTCCTGAAAAAGAGAACCCCATTTATCACTAGCATAAATATTCTTCATTTAAAGACACATTTTTGAAAAAAAAAATTAAATTTGGAGTTTACAAAGTTGTGGAAGAAATTATATTTATTCAAATCTTTTGTGCCTCCCAGAAATTGCACCAAACAGAACCAATATCCCCCCAGGATATGTGAGGAAGTGCCAAATTACTTTGTACTTCAGACTTTAAAAATAACAGTATAGAACCTAAGAGTGAAAGTCATTAGATGCTCACAGCTGCTACAAAGATCACGAGCTAAGTGACAGAGAAAAATTATCACAAGAAATGCTATACAAACAGCAGATGTAGGAGTTCAGCATTATGCAGACATTTCACAAAGGACTTGCATAGCAATTTTGATATCTTCCCCAGCATTTACATTTTAAAAGTGCAAAATATACTAAAACCTTGTACATTTTATAGCTTTTATATCCATGTGACACTCTCAAGTAACGATTGCTTCTCTCTCTCTTCCCAACCCTCCACAGGGAGAAACATACTGTGCTTAAGGAGATGAGCTGAGCAAAGACAAAGCCAAATCAAGCAAAACTCTCAGCTGGTCCTAACAGAATTTTCATAGTTCCACTTCTACCATATAAAACCCCGATACTAAAGTGTGCTCTTCCCCAAATTTTGCCTGTCAGCTCCAGTAAGCAAGGGGTTTCAGATTATACAACAGGCAGGATCAGTTCAGCCTAAGTCACAT
The DNA here is from genome assembly GCA_013397975.1 of Machaerirhynchus nigripectus. Lineage (NCBI taxonomy): Eukaryota > Metazoa > Chordata > Aves > Passeriformes > Dicruridae > Machaerirhynchus > Machaerirhynchus nigripectus. Next base: position 559,527 of record VZRQ01007504.1, on the reverse strand, counting down.
CTGAAAAAGCAGCGATATTTACATGTTAGGTTGATTTAATGTAATTTTGTTTTACCTATTTTTGCATTTAGAAATCATACCAACATCACTGCTGTACCATTACAGGTCACTCCTAAAAAGACCCTGCCTGTTTCTGAAAAGCCTCGCATCAAACCCTACATCCCTGCATCAGTGTAAAATTCTTTTTAGAAGTTACTGGTATTGAAAAATTTATGCCAAATGCTGTAGAATTTAATACAGATTCATCCAGTAAGGTTCTGTGGAGAATACTCTGAGAAGTTATAGAATTTAATAGGGAATTACCTCCCTGCTAAGGAATTTTCTGTGACAGTTTAAATACTACATAGTAAATGTATCATTTTCTATTATATTCTATAGGATTTTTCCATAAGGGAATTGTTGGTGAGGTTAATCATTTCAATTAACCTTTTTATGTTGATGGTGACTGTTTCCTCGACTGTACATGTTCCCAGATGGCCAATATAAAGTTAATAGAAGAGGAAGATTAAGGTAAGATGGTGAAAAACACAGCAATGGAAAAGGAGGTCTGATGCTGTGAGAGCTGATGATCTGAAAATGGCTTTTCTTACCACGTAACGTTCTAAATGGTTTTTAATACTCTGGAAAGATGTTGTAATGGTGGATTCCTATGTCCGGAAAATGCAAAAGCACAGCAAAAGGAGACTGCTAGAGAAAAGCTTCCCACTTGCCAATATGCCTGAGCTATTTTTGTCTTTTTAAAGTCTTCAGCCCTCCCCTCTAGTCCAGGGCACAGCCAAGGCTTTGGGACATTGAAGCTGTCAACGAGAAGGGGACTGAGGACATCCTCCATCTCCACGCTGGCCTGAGTTTGGCTGTGCTGCATGGACAGATGGGGTTGAGAGCAGAGGGTGGGTATCCATGCTCTCCTACCCTCTGAGGCTCATCTCTCCAAATTCTATCAGCAGATTACTAAACCACAGGCTCCCCCACCAGCCAGGAAGCATAAGTTAACATTCCTTTGCTATTAAAGCCAAGGTGGTTGCCTCTCATCAATGCAAAAAAGGCTGCAAGGAGACAAGACTAACTGCAGTCTGTTATCTGTGCCTCTGTTCAGAGTATAATTTACCCCTTGGCAGAAGAGGACGCCCTGGTGTTAATAACTAACACCCTAGAGAAAGTCCCCAGAAGTCCCCATCTTAATTATGCTGTTTTACCACAATTATGTATATCACATATTTACTTTCCCACTATTTTCTGTTGCTTATGCGATGAATACTCTGGGATTTCTAAACCTTACTGGCTACCAAGTCCTCTGGTTGCACTTAAAACATCACCATGATTGCATTACTATTACAACCTATGTTTGCAGGCAGGTCACCAGGTCAGGGCTGACCCCAGGCTGCTCACTGCAGCTCAGCCTAAACAAAGTCCTCTCCCAGCAGGCACAAAACTGCTACTGGCACCTTGGAGTAGGACAGATAGTGTTCGTATCACCACGTTCATAGTTAATCCATAAACTTTTCAGCTCTAGAATATTTCCTTTGGCTTTCTTTAATCCTGCTTAGTCTCCTCCACTGATTTTAATGGCGGCTGGCTTGCACACTGCTGCTGCTCATGTTTAACTTCCCAGAACACATTACTGTCCCAGGATGAATGGATGCAGGCTTTATTCTGTCCTTTCAACTTATCCTTGACAACCCAAGAAACCAAAGTACATGGTTTCAATTGACTGTTAGTTACTGTAAGAAGGGTTCTAGTCTATGCTATTATGGCTAATTTACCTTTTAATTATATTGCCCATGCTAATGCTAATTGGAATTTGATACACCCAGGTTTAACGACCCATTTTAATTGCCTTTTTGAAACAAGTTACAAATTAGTTTCTTCTAAACTTCAAAGAATTTCCATTTAAGTGTAAAATCAAACTGCTCCAGTGTCTTGCTGGCAGTGTAAATTCTGAGCAGGAATTTTTGCTACAGTGGCTGAGCAGCACCTTTGTCTCTTGATTTGGTCTTACAAAGCGCTGCTGCTGTTGTTTCCCATTACTTCAGGCTGATGTCCTGGCAGGGGCTGATCTGTGAAAGCCTATGAATAGCAATGAGGAGGAGTCACAACAAAGAAAGGATCCTAATCTGAGTGACTAAACCTGAGAAGATCCATAGCTATGTTTTGATATTAACGTTGATATTTTTCAGCATGGAAGCAGGTAGTTCGTCCACCCCCAATATCAGTTTTGACCTATTATTTTAATCCCAAATTACAAGAATTCAGTGGCAGTGCTCTTGCTGTTTGTTTTATCACAGCAAACACGAAGACAGCATACCAACAGAGACTGCAGATAGTATTTGAAGATATCCCCAGGAACAGTGTAGATTTCTGTAATAATTTAGAACTGATATAAACTCTCCAACGGCACTCGAGAGAGAGGTGAGTTGGGGACAGCCTAGAAAGAGGTGAAAATAAACAAACCAAAAGGACTCAATACAGAAATAAAATCAACAGATAGATAAAAACTCCTGTAAATGCATGAGGGAGGAAAGGACAGTGGGGTGGAGGTGTCAGAGTCTGACCAAGACCTTTCATTGCCCAGCCAATGGCTCATCCAAGTGGGGCTTCCAGGCAGAAACCTTGGGAATGGCTGTGGTACTGTGGTTAGTAACAGAAACCCCAGATATCGGAACTTCTTTTACTGCTTCTGTTCAACTTCATCTCTTAATTCACAATGCCAATTTCTCAGGGTAGGTAAAGCAGTGAGATAAGAACTGAGAACTCCAGGAAGGCCCTATTCTGCAGTGTCCTGAGTTACAGTGTATTCTATTACCACCTTCATGAGCTGTTGAAACCAGGTGTAGCAATGTTCCCTGCCTCCTCCCTCTGGGCTATCTCCTGTTAATGGGCCCACCAGTGCCTTGCCTCATGACTCACCATCCCATTGTGAGATGCTCCACCCTGGGGGAGGACCCATGCATTCCTACCTGGATACAATCTGGGGTCTGTAACAGCACAAGCAGCCCTCACCTACTGGGTTCCCGGAGGACAAGAGCTACATAACCACCATCGGACTTTCTGAGCAGGACCAGACTTTTTCTACAAAATCACCGCTTCAACAGAACCACTTCAAAGAGAACTTCAGCTACCACANCTTAATTTCAAATTTATAATAATTCAAAGGGAAGGGGGTTGCATTTTCCATTCCAAGGGAGGCTCCTGCCTTCCTTAGTAGACACCTGTCTTTCAAACCAAGACACGGAGCAATCCTTCCTCCTCCAGCTTCACAGTGCTGCTTCTGTCTGGTTTCAGTACAGCAGTACACAGCCTGAGAATACCTCTAAATAAGGCAATTTTGGGCCAGGGTTATAAAACATTCCCAATGCAGTACTGCCTGCTAGCAGCATGCTTTTGAAACAGCATCTTTCTACTGCCAAATTCCTTGGTGTAGATGGAGCTATAAGCATGTGTCTGGTGTGAGCTGTGTCTAATCTGTAAGGGATGTCAGTATAACTGCACCGAGTTTTTAGTGTCTCAAGAAGCGAGCAAAGTGCAGCACTACCTGTTTTCAATGCAACCCTTAGCTAGAGAATAATGTTTTGAGGTCCCTGCTCAAAAAGAGCCAGTGACCCCTGCCCTGAGCAGCAGCAACCATGAGAATAACATTAGCAAATCCCTGCCACATCGCTGGAAATAAAGATTTATGTTATTTTCTTACATTTCAGGACATTTAGAAGAAGGTGCCACTGGAGTATAAAGATATTTTCAATTTATGTGATGAGGGAGCTAGACAGCCTGCCTCCAAGTTCAGCGAGCCTGTTCAGACTCCAAATTGGCAATGAATCATTACGCTCACACGGCCACAGGCAGGATAGGTCTGCAGAGATAGCTTTCCCCCTCTCTAATCGTTCCCACAGCAGCACTGACCAGCCCACTCCAGAATTACGGAGGAGGGAAATAAAACTCTCTGATCTCAAAAATCCAAATGCTGCATTAAACTGTAAAAATTCACAGTTAGCTTTGGGGATGGAAGGTGATTTCTTGGCTTAGTGTTCCTTTCTTAGAGCAAAAGGACATAATTACTCAAAAAAACTTACTGTGTTATTCCAGTAACCGGCCAGGGGGAGGGAGTGAAAAGCTCTACTGTGGGAGGTGGCACTTCACACTCTTTTTGATACAGGAACTTAGAGGGCACATGTCCTATATAGTCAGGCTATCGGGGAATAGAAGGATGACAAATGTGACATCAGTTTTTAAAATGAGATCCAGAAGGGGTTTTAGGCACTGCAGCCCACTTTATCTGACTTCTCTGTGGGGCAAACTGCGAGACTCTGCAATAGAGGAGCAGAGCTAGTGAATGCCTTCAACACACTGAGGAGAGGTCCCTGAAGAAGTCTACAAGCTGCCTAGAAGAGAGCAGCGTATCAATTTCCAAAACGTGTGAACAGGCCTCTCAGAAAATATTACTAAAAAACCTGTTCTGGTTTTGGGGCAAAAGGAAAACTCGCCTTATGGACTACCAGGTTAGAGGTGGGACTCATCTGCCCAGGAATTGCCAGTGCTCAGTTTTCACTGGTGGGATCTTACAGGGACCTAACCTATTCATAAGTGGACTGCAGAGGAGACAAAGTGTATTTGCAGTACAAAATTATTCAGGATAATTAGAACAAAAGCTATTTGTGAAGAGAAGCTGAACAATCTTGCAGCACTGAGTGGCCGAGTGACAACATGGCAAATGAAATTCCTTGTTGATAAATACAAACTGATGTACTTGGGGAAAAACAACCCTAACTATACATAGATACTGACAGGTTCCCAATTTGCTATTGCCATTCAGTGATGAGACCTTGGGGTCACTGTCAATAGTTTTCTGGAGGTGTCAGCTGAGTGCTCAGTAGTTGCTGAAAACCAAATACTATGTTAGGAGAGAAGAAAGTAATAGAAAACTGAAAACGTCACTGAACTCTGCAGCAAAACCACCTGTCATATACTGTGCACAGCTGTGGTCTTCCCATCTTGACAAGGTTATGGTAAAGGAAGGAAAAAAGGTACAGAGAGAACAACTCAATGTAAGCCTGGAGTGGTTTCCTCCAAAAAAACAAAGTGAATAATTTAGACCTCTTCAGATTTGAAAATGGATTATTAAGGGGCAATATAATGGCAGACAGAGTCATGTAAGGCATTTTAAGTAAACAGGGATGCACTTTGTAATGCAAAAACTAGGAGGTGCCAAGAGAAGTTATTCAACATTGATTAAAAGCAAAAGGAAGTCTGTTCTTGTGGAACAAATTTCAGAGTTCACTGCCATGGGATGCTTTGGACACCAGAAGCCTAAAAGGGTTCAAGAGACAATTAGAAATTTATGGAAGAAAGGTCTATCAAAGACTGTTAAATGTAACAATGCCAAGAAAATCTCTGGCTAGACAAGGAATAGATATAATCTCTGGCTCAGGAAGCCTTTCACTCTCTGTTCAGTCTTGCCCTGCCCCAGTACTCCCGTAAAAGTGTGGTACCTCATCCTGTACACCATAGCAAGACAGTGCTGGAGCTACCTGAGAGCAAGCCAAAAACCTTCCCTGAACTTTTTAAAATCTAGTACTGAACAAACTCCAAGGTTGAATACAAAGAGTTATGTCAGAGACCAGCACTAGTGATGCAGGATCCTTATTTTAAAAAGCTGTTTGTTGTTCAGTATTACATTGGGTCCTGTATTTCCAATTTGTATCAAAAACTGAAAATTCACAAGACTCAAAGGAAATCTTTAAAATTCTGTATATATAAGAAAGCCCAGCTATTGTCAGACAATAAAGCTGGCTACTTGCACTGTGATTACCCAGAGGGAATTAGGATTCATTTTAGATGTACTTTCCAAGGGGAGATTCGTGAGTTCAAAGTCCTTCTTTCCTCTGCACATAAAATGCTTGCTAAGAACATTCACAAAATATTTAGGTGTAATTACAGCTCAATTTAAGAGGAGGAGGGAATATTCACACAATTTACTTTCAAAGGAATCTTCTTCCTGTAAAAACCAACTCAGCGCAGCCCTAAACATGCTGCCAAAACCAGAGGAAGAAACATCAAAATCTAGCAACAAACAAATGGAGGATGTTCACATTCCACATCGGGCAGTGTATGTGTGTGCCTAGCTTAGTCTTTCCTTTTGCAGCTTCTATCTTAAACCTCCTGCCACAGAAATTTCTGAAGAGATTTTTGATCCTTTTTTCTTTAAACAAAATCTCATGCACTGGCTACCTCTGGGAAGGTTTATTTATTCTGCAGTATTGATCACATTATTTCAGCATCTCCTTGCCATCCTCTTTTCTTCCCCTTTTAGATGTAAAAAGCCGTATTTTTTTTGTATGACTGCAGAATCTATTACCTCTTTTCAGAACTTTCACAGGCATGAAGGCACAATATGGCTGTGGTACTTTCCACCTAAGGCTAGCAATCCTGTGACAGTGGATTTTCTGTTTTAGCTGGAATCTTATTATTTATCCATCAAATATTAGCTAAGTCTTCCCCATAGCTGGCAGATGCAACTCCAGCACATGGATCATGGCTGGATCTGACTGGATGTGAGAAGTTGCACTGCAGCCACTCCAACAGCTACTGTATAAATGTAGCCTTGGGTTCCACTATCCCTCAGCCACTCTCCAAACTGGGGTTCTGACCTCTGAGTCAGTTTGGGCACTTGAGAAACATTTTACCTATGGTCTCTGTGAAAAATCCTGGGTTTCAAATCAGGCCCATGAGGCCTCAGCAGGGCAGAACACCAGCAATGAAGGGGAGCCGGGTGGTTTATCCCATACAAAGATTGCCTTGTTCCTTCCTATTTCTACTCCTTACTCCAGCAGGAGATTTCATTTACAGTTAGGAAGCTGAGACCTCAGCTATGGAGAAATACATCTGGAGTAGTTATCCTGACTTCAAAGCAGACGCTCCAAGTCTTAAGCCAGCACGGAGAATAGAATTCGGCGCACACAGTGCAGTTGGAGCAGTTTAACTTCCCTTTGGAGGGGACCCGGCGCTCCCCTGAATGGGACTAATTGGCCAAAGCTCTCTCCAACTGGCTGCCACGGCACAGCACTCACAGCAGGGAACTCCAGGAGGAAGGGAAAAAATAAGGCTATTAGAGCAGTGTTTTTCTTTGCTAAAACACAGGCAGAAGGTGTCCAACATTTGTTAATAGCAGTGATTTTGTGGCAGCTGAAGCAAAGCCTGCTTAAAGCCAGACCAAGTTTACAGATGTATTGTTGATTATTTTGAATAATTAAATGGTGTAAAACCCAGCTGTGATGAATAGCACTGGGGTTGCAATTCATAAATAATTGAGAAGAGCGCGTCGCATTTGATCATCCTGATCAAATTCTACTCTCTGGAGAATAAATGTTTGTCCTGAATACCATCAACATTGTTAAATGCCTCAATATTCCTGCTCAGCCATCCAGCCAGCAGTCAATTGAACTAAATCACTCTAACACCTTATACATTTGCCTTCCTCATGAATACAAAATGCTTCTAACTTACACAATGCTTTTTGGGCATCAGACAAAGCAGACACTATAGACAGTAACCAAACAGCAACAATAAATGTTTTAAATGATCCCATTGAAAACAATTCCTGCATACAACCTTGTCTTAGAAGTGCAGTAAGCAAAGAAGCTGTAGATATAAGGCCACCTATTTTGGTTCAATGCCTTGTTTATAAGCAGAGTGGCTGCTCTGATTCACAGGCAGCAGGCAAACACGCTTCCTTTGCTCGTGGGGAAGCCAGCAGTGCAACTCCATGTGATTTCCTGGGGCTTCTCCTGTTTCTCAGTACTTCCAAAAGTTCAGCAGTGACTGTGGTGAGTGAAGGAAAAGCCTGACTGTGCTGTCTTATGCTGCATGATGTTTACCAGGCTTGCATAATATGCGTTTGGTAACCCAGAGGTAGAAAACTACTTTCACTCCATTGGGATTACCTCCAAATGACAGCACATTTATAGGTTAGAATCTGTTCTACACAGATAACAGGATGCAAATTTAAAAATAGTCACATTAGGTAAATACCACCAACTAAACCCCAAATCCCTTCTCCTTGGTCTTACTGGAACAAAATAATCAATGACTTCAATACCAACCTCTCCTGTCTGAACAGAGCACAAACAAGGACAAAGACTCATGGAACTGACCCACAGTTTGGGTTTTCATCAAAGACCAAATTCTACTACTTTTACTCATTGCAAGCACTATTTTACTACTTTTGGACTACTCAGGGGGTATGTGGCTTTTCCAATGACTAAGAGGAGCAAATTCTGGACCAAGAAGAGTAAAATAATTGTAAGAAAACCGTGGAGTTAAAAATGACTGTTTGTATCCTCATGTTGTTCCTGGGGGCTTGCAGGCAGCTTTTCCTATTTAATAAAAACCAAGGACGGTTCCCCCTTAAAGGCACCAAATCTGTGGTGGTTAGAAAGCATCTATATGTGTCCAGTCCCACACTGCTCATAGCTGGTAGCAAATTGGTATCATTCTGTTTCTTCTGATATATTTGAGCACTGCATTTACCTGACGTGACATCACACAGATGTCACACAGTCCCCAATTATTAATACACAATTAGCTTTAGGAAAACAACGTTTTATTGGTGGGTCATTAAATCGTACCTCAAAGTCTTCCGAGAACCCATGCTGGTTATTAGAATACAGCTCACTGATGTGTTTAACAAACTGCTTGACTGGAATTGCTTCCATATCATCTGTAGGAAAAAAAAAAGGCATATTCAGAATTGTTCTTTGTTTCATACATAATACTTCAGGAGAGGAAGTTTTCACTCAATATCATTTAGATCTGAGTTCCCAGGGGCAGAGCTAGTTCGATATGCACTAATAAGAAATCTTTTTGAGGCCAGTTTTGAGGTAAACATTTCATTGTACTTCCAATTCTAAGCACTACAGTTAAAAATACTGAGAGCCTGTTCCCTGGGATGCTGATTTACAAAGTCCAATTTAAGCTCAAGGATCATTAGCTCTTGCTCAGTTTGAAGATGGCTGTGGATGGGGTGAAGAAGCCTCCTCTACTCCCACATTGCATAAAAAGAACAGAAGAGACCCCAAATGTGAAAATACAGTTCACAGTTACTTCCAGGAAGTTTTACCAGACTGAGCAGACACACAGGCCTTTCTTATTACTGCTATTAACTTTTTCTCTTTCCCACAATTATGTAGAATCCAAATGGACTTATGAAACTGCTTCTGAGCAAAAGAGCAGGCAAGCACAACAGCCACACTAATTTGAGTGCTCTCTCATGCCAGACATTATTCATAACATCAAATATGTATTCCACTGGACTATTTGCTCTTGCACAGCACAGTGCAAATGCCACCCAATATACCAGTAAATCACCCTTAGATGTCTTCTCACAAGGAAGAAGTTGAAGATTCTAACTGAAGACAAACAAGACTGTTTTGAGCACCTGGGACTCCAGGCAGATTCTAATAAAGCTGGGGTGTAGGATGGCTGCCTTACTCCTCTCTTTTGCTCTCAAAAACGGCCTGGATATTATTATAACCACCACTGCAGTTGGTAGAAAAACTGTGCTTGACAAGATTCACCAGTTAACATTTTCAGTCTGGCATGCAGAAAATGCAAATTGCTATACAACTGTGATTACTTTCAGCATGTGAAATAATCTACTGCCTGATGGCTACTACTGTCTGATTGCATGATTTTATGGCAATACCCTGTATTTATATAATCCATTTAATATTCTTCTAAAGAGAGCATCTAGGTTATGTTTACTCCTAGTAATTCAGTGGTGCATTTTTGCTCCCATTTAGCAGCCATATGGCTTGGTGCTACAGCTGCATTATGATCTGGATTCTTTTCCTTTTAAACACCTACATTATGATAGAAAAAATCCAAATATTTCTACAGATACTTAGCAAAATTTAACGATAAATAAATAGATGTGACATTTACTGTATTCAGAGTGAAAGATCTTTGGCAGCTAAAACCTCTAAGCTGTCACATACGCTTTTCTTAGCAAAGGGTATGAAGATCTGTATGTGTAAATGAGGTTCTACTTTGGCAAGGATTTTATAGATCCCTGACAATCTGATTTCTTTCCAGCTGATGGCAGTTAATATTGACCATGTCATTACTTCTCTCCTTTTATTTTATAACTGAACGCTCTAAGGTGGCTTTTTGCATCTATTGACATTTTCAGATCTCAGTCAGCTCTCTTCTATTTTATTTACAAGGGCCAATTGTTAAAGATACATTTGCAATCTGGTCACCTCAGAGTGTAGTAATGCTACTTTAATTAACCACATGCTCATTTACTGAATAATACAGAATTCAAAACATTTGACAAGTGTATGCTCTTCTTAGCAAAAAGCTGCAGCCTGCAGAAATGCTGGCATTTAAGTGATAACATTTATTCTATATAGTATTGGGAATATCATCATCTCATAACAACATTTGTATCAATATTTTCACAACCAAGACATTTGAATGGAATGATCTATAGGAACAGCAAGAACCTGTAAAACAGTATTTCCTCTTCTGAAAAGTAACCCACATATCCTAGGTTTCCTTGAAAATAGTTTGTGCAATTGCATATAATCTCACAAGTTCCATAGCTGTCATTTGGGTTTTTCCTTGCATAGTTTTAGCTTGACTGAGACCAACCAAGATAAAAGATTGGCTGCAGCAGACTAGTGTGTCCAAGCTAATGTTGCAGAAGGCAGAATTTAACTTTGTGATCTGTGAACCAAAAAATACATTAGAGATAACCTGCTCTCCAGTGCATTGAATTCCCACCAACTTCAAGGATGTGTCTGCACCAGAAATCCATCGCACAGCGTGGTTAGTTTTCTTTTTATTATCATCACTGCATGGTGGCAGTATGTCTCCACCTTTATAGCCACTGCTACTTCACTTCTCTCTTGTTAACTGCCCTTTAGTGTTTCTCCTCCCTTTTTTCTGTTCTGCATTTTCATTCTAACTCCCTCTAGAAGCCTTAACCCAATGCAGTTTCTTATGCTATTTTATAACATGGGTAACAATTACACATTAAATAATTAAATAGGAAGTATTGTTGATATATGAGCTCACTCGGTGAAAGGGAAATGAAGTTGCCCATAGACTCAGGAAAACCACATTGGAGCAACTATAATTACAACATGTTAGAAAGATTAAATCAGAACCATGAACATTAGAAATTTTGAAAACAGTTTAAGGTTTCTAGCTTTCAAGCTGGTGGGATAACATGGTCCAACATGGCCTGTGATGGAACAGGCACAGCCCTGAGGGGACAGGCAACCAGTGGTGTGGTATGATGTGGCTGGTCCTCCCTGCAGACCCACCTTGCCCCAGCTGATGGCCATAGGAAAGCAGCTGTACAGAGGATAGAGCCTATCACATCAACCAAGTGAAACAGGAAAATGCTGAAGTAATCTGGGCTGGTGTTTTTCTATTCATGACCTCCAACTCCAAACTCCTGCCCAGGAACACAAATTACTTTAGCTGGATACAGGCACGCTTAGCCATGGGCAGCTTGCCAGGCCTCTGGTAGAACGTGTGCTAACACGCTCAGCACTCAGGAATGGTCTGAGCTGATGTTATCTGGAGACGGCTGTGACCTTCTCCAGGAAAACCAACAGATGTAGCTAGATGCACAGAATCTGCTTTTCCTTTAGCTACTGTCAGCCCAAAGGCTTTGGTTAAGCCTTCTTTCCATCTTAAAGCAAATAGACTTCAATTATTGCAATTTGTTTGGTCGATTGAAGAGATTAACAGAATCCTATAATGGCTAATTAGCAGCTCTCTATTGTTCTGTGCATATTCGCTTTTGCACCATATACTTTTTCCCATCAGGAAGCTGGAGTGACATTTGATATTGTCAGTGTGATCCTTACATTTTGCAAGACCTACACGTTATTCAAAGAGAAGAGGGAGATGTTTTAATAACATACCTTCACCTCTAACACTGCAGATATAATTACATTTCTGTCTAGCTTGGGTTTAGCCATCTGTTTTATCAGTGTCAGTAAAGTGATTCTGGATTTACTTCACTATGAAATATGAGCTGAATCTGGCACCACTAACTCTTTGTGTTACACAGAAAAAGAAGTATACTCAGATGGACAGTATTTTAGTAATACTTTTTATAATCAGATACTACCGAAGCTGACACATGGGGGGGTATGTTTCATTTCTGTGCTATTTAACATATTGGTGGAGTCAACATCTTGACTTGCTGGCCCAAGCCAAGCACCTGAGAGGAGTATCAAATAAACCCAAAGGGGAGCACAAGGCAGCTCATTTCCTGCCACAAAGAAACAATACCAAGAAGAAAATCATGTTTGTTTAAAAAAATGACTGTACATAAAAACCTTCGCTAACATCTCCTTTTTAAAGAAACAGCAATTGCCAATGCAGAATACTTCATACATTCCTTCATAAGACAGACACCTTCAAAAGAGGTCCAAAGCGTATAGAAGCAATAAAGTTCAAACAGGGTTACATTTTTAAGTTCAGATAATTAATAATCCTACCAGGAGGATTTTCCCATAGCTCCCACTTAATAAGCTGCCTTTGAAATGTTAAAGCAATACGGGTCAATTTCAAAAGAAAAATAGGATATCCTATCAGAAATGACATTTCCACATAATAGGGTCTCAGATTCATTTTGATTCATTTGTAGTCTGAGAGCTCACCAGATAGTTTAGTGGCATTGTATTGGAATAGATGGGTTTGGGTCAGGAATTAATGCAGAAGGTCAAAACCGAAGTGCTTCCTCATATTACCTTTATTTAGTTTGGAGTTTTGGTGTTTTTGAAGACCAGATGTTTGACACATGAAATAGTCTTGGTAAGAAAATTCTCCATGTCTTTAATTCTGTCTGTAAATGTTTTCTGTTTTTCTGCTATTACCTTACCCAGCCTCCTAAATCCAATATATTCCCTGCATCTTATGCCTTACTCTTAATGTGAAAACTTATCTGGTTGGTTTGTGAGTCCCTGCACTTCAGTCTCTCATTTACTATACTACCTGGATTCATGTGCCATGGCTGTCATGTGTCTTGGCCCATCTGCTCCCACAGCAGCCACTCACTGCTCTGTGCCATCTCTGCATCTCAGGAGCACCTCCATCAATTCTCAGCATGTTCTTCACAGCTGGCTTCAGCCAAAGAATGAAGGGATTCTCCCACTGCCCTCTCCCTATTTGGAGGGCTGAGCAGTGACCTGAATCCACCTGCTGATCTGGCTGACTACTGTAAAAAAGGATTAATTGATTTGTGGGGAAGGGGAAGGATTAGTTATTGTTGGGGTAGATGGATTGACCCCACTCATTAGGATGAAGGATAGTGAGGTGGCAGGGAAACTTCTCTTTCTGAAGGCAGCACAAACCTAACTTGGCTTATGATGATCATTAAACCAGTGACATGGTTAGGGACATTAATCCTTGAGAATCCACCCTCAAGAGTGTATCCTTGGAGTTCTCATTTTCTGCAAAGAAGTCTTTCCAAAATATCTACCAGTAGGATTGTAACAGGACTGGATTTGACCTCTTAACTCACTGAAAAATAACGAATCTGAAAAATGCTTTCCCATATCCACAGCAAACAAGCACCTTTCTGGTCCCAGCAACACTCAACTCTGGGATGTTACTTCATCTTTCACTCTCCTACTCACCATTCCTGGACAGAACATTGAATGCAACCACAGGATTTTGTTGAAGATATTTATTTATTGTTAACCCCATTTAGTGAAGTTTCATGGGTTTTTTACTTTTTACAAAGACGGATGAAAAAATTCAAGCAGATGGAATACCTAGCATCAATATTTAGGATGCATTTCACTTAAAATGGAATCTAACAGCCATTGCATAAGCTCAAATACATACCAGCGTGAGGGCTGCAGAGCTATGGCAGCAGGAGTAACCATGTGGAGGGTGATACTCTGTCTCTACAAGAGTGGCTGGTCATATAGAAGGATGCATACTGCAAGGTTCCATAGCACACCTTTGGGCAAAATTCTGCCCCAGCAGAGGTTATTAAAAGCTCCCATCAATTTCACTAAGGTCAAGTGTTCACCTCTAGAGAAAAGCTTAGACAAAACTATATAAACCTACAGACTGAGCATCCATGCCAGAGTGCACATGTTTAAAAGGGCCAGAAACTTCACATGCTGCTCAAATTTTGGCACAGATTGAATCTGAAATGTCTGAGTAGACAGACATAGCCAGCTCCTGCCCAAAGTCACACAAATACTGCATTCTACGAGTAATTCCACACGTAAAACAGGGCGGTGCCCAGTTTTCTTCAAACCCTTCTAGATTTAATGCAGTTGAATTATACACATTTACATTGTCAGAGCCTTTAATTCTGCAGTATACTTGCTTTCCTTGCATAACTATTTAAAATAAGAATGCAACTGAAGGCATTATATTTCACCAGGAATAATTAATCTTTCTGACTGATTGCATTTATTTGCTGTATAAAAAATTGCCAGAAATAGAAGAACAGTTTTATTTGGGTAACATTAGTAGCAATTAATTTATGATAAAGTCATTAAAAAAACTTAGTATTGAGAAAGTGTCTGCCTTCTGTGGAGATCATATCTCTATAAATACTATAAAGGCTAGGCAGTAGATTTCATTCTAGGACATCAAAATATCAAAATACCTGCTGAAGATCTCTTAAGGGTGGCATCCTCCTAAAGTCACTGACCTCAATAATTAAGACAAATTACAAATTAAAATGAATTAAGATGAATAAGAAATCATTAAGAGTTGGTTACTGGGGCCACTGTTTCTCATTAATGCTCACTTTTTTGTAATTATGTGTTTATGAAATACTATTTTTAATAAAAAACACCTTAAAAAGTGAAAAGGCATGGAAAACATTTTGAACACATTCGAAAGTCCTGGAAAGATGGGCATACTGAAAGAAAACCAGGGAAAAACAGGAGTTCTTTCAGCAAGATAATTGCTATCTATTTGTTATAATCAAGTCAAATGAACAGAAGGGCAGGTTTCTGATAAAGGGGAGACACATGAAAAAGCAGAATATGAAAAATCACCTGTGCAATTCTACATTCATCTAGCTACATTCATCTCTCTTGCTTCAAAACTTAATCTACTACAATGTTATTAGCCATGTGTCAGTCATTAATATAAAAAATATTAATGATAAAATTTTATACATGTCAAAATAAGAGCTCAGTTTAAATCTGCTTGTACAAAGATCAGGTTATTTTTAATTATAAATGTAATAGCAATACACTTCTTCCCTTTAAGCAAAAAGCCAATTTCAGTCCAAGAGAATGAAATAATGTGAATTTTCCCTTAGCCCAGACATTAAACATGATCTTATTTGGTATTGTCAGCTAAGGAACACAATTTTAATCTCACACATTTCCATCCTCAGGTCCCAGTTCCTGCCATCAACTACACACAAGCCTTACATTTGAGCACATAAAGATCCAACTCCAGGGCTCTGCCTCCCAGCGTGACAGCTCTCAGAAAAGAATCTATCTGCATTTCACATGGCCACCATAAAAACGCATTCTTTTGTGTTGTAGCCAACTCCTGAAGCCTCCACTAGAAGTACCACAACTAGATATCATACCATAAATTCTTCAGTGTACTACTGCAGGAGCAGGGTTGGTACCAGAGTAAAGGAAGGTGGATGTTCCCTAAAATAACTTGATATTTTCTTGGCTTCGGAGGATGGCTGTGTTCACCATATTGCGTTCACAAATTTAATTGAAGCTGAAGACAGGTACAATTCACAATGTGGTGCTGGAACATAAATCCACAGGGAGTGGAGAGCAGAAATAAAGTCTTAAACAGCTGAAGAGCACCACCTCTGTGCTCAGTGAAGAGCTTCATGCCCTTGAGAAAAGCCCTCGGCTGCAGTCAGCCCAGCTCCTGTACCTCACAAGGCTCACTTGGCTCAGTGCACTGTCACTGTTGTGACCACAGACGTATCCTGGGCTCGGGTCTTTAGCTCTGGGGATGCAGTTTGAGACAGCCACACCTTAGCAGAAAACAGTAAGATACCAAGCCTGTGTTGGGAACCTGCAGTTTCCTTTGTCAAATGAGATGCTCGTTACTGTCTCTTAATGAAAACAGTTTGTCAGAGGGTGGATACTACCAGAACACAGCAGCTGAGCCTGTAAAAAACACGTCAAGTCTAACCACTGACATTCGTCAGGAAAGGTTCAAGGCACTATTCAAGTTACTGAAGAGCTAAGAATTAATAATATGGACTTACGGTAGGACTCCTTGTAACCATGAGGAGACAGAGGGAAATGAAAGGATCAAGGGTACCCTGGCCATCACACCCTGGTGGGTGTGAGGTGCTCAAAGCACCTTTTCATTGCTGTTCCTCTATTTCCTGGACTTGTGCACCCACACTGAGACATTCCTGAAGAAGCATAACTATTTCTCCATCAGATTCCTCCACTAGTTTTTTGAAACACATTATTAATAAACTCCATGACTAGTTAAAAAATTAATGTACTGCCATTTAAACCTAAAACTGAACATACCATGATCTGACAACTGGGAATTATTTCTTAAGTCTTGTAGTCTAGACACAGCTGAAATGATTGGCATCACCTCTGAGAAATTGTACTTATACTAAAAATACAATATGTGAAATACTTCTAGAAGATATGGTAAATGAATCGGCTGCATTGGCCAGCTGTTTTGTTCTTTATCATCTGTGCTTCTCCGGACTGTGGTCAAAACTACAAGAGAGTTTTGAGCTTTCCCGTCAGGTCAAGCCTCAACTACCTCTGTACTGATGTCACCACAAGTCCTACTGACATCAGTATGTCATGGATCCATTTGTCAGCATCCATTGTGCCCATGGGCTGGGCAAGGAACCAGTAAAGTCACAGCAAGATGCAGAACCACGCTCCACCCAAGAGCAGGAAAACTCTGAGACAAAGGAGAGGAGGAAGGTAGGAGTGGAATTTGTATTTATTTCACTGTTTGATATCATCTAAGTTGCACAGAGTGGCACTGATGTCAGGGAGCAGGTCTTGCTAGGAGAAGAAAGGAGAACTGCTAAGGGATGCATTTTGGTTTCGTGGTTGCAAAACACACAGGTCTGCAGCTGTGATGCTGCTAT
The DNA here is from genome assembly GCA_013397975.1 of Machaerirhynchus nigripectus. NCBI lineage: Eukaryota > Metazoa > Chordata > Aves > Passeriformes > Dicruridae > Machaerirhynchus > Machaerirhynchus nigripectus. Next base: position 542,426 of record VZRQ01007504.1, on the reverse strand, counting down.
TGTTGTACTTTCCCAACTCTACTGAAAAGGATCAAGTCCAGAAAGATCCAGAAAGTCAGTCAGATACTGACCAGCAAAGATAAGACCAAACAAACAGAAGCAGGAGCAGCTTTGCTGAGCGAGATCTTGCCAAGACCAAATGCTTTAGAGAAGAGATCCAGGCAAAGATGATGTGTATGTGGCCAAAATTAACTGAGCATGGAGGCAAAGACAGAAGATCCAGAGAAATAATTTTGTTGGGCAGAATGGCAGAGGAGTTTTCAGAAATTTGCCATTGATTACAGATGCATAACTGTTAGGTGCAAGGCTTATGTGCGTTGAGATTTATACCTCAGACATAATATCCAGTGGGTGACTCAGTTAATGATAACTCCTTTGTCCTGTGTTTCTCTAGATCAAGCAGTGCAGATAATTATGAATAATGATAACAATTTGGATCTCAGAGGGAATTTGCACAGATATGCACACACCTATGGGTGATGTGGCTTCCTGCACAATAATTAAGGACATAGCCAAGGGAAGCGAAATAGAAAATGGATAAAATAATTCCTCTGCAAGAAGATTTTTTTAGATTTCACACCTGAAAAGTTGCACTGTGTGCCTACAGCAGGTAGCTGGCAGACTGATCTAGCACTCATAGACCTGAGAAAATAGAGGGTTTGCATAAACAAGAGCAGGACATTGTGCAGAAATAAACACAAATCAACCTCTGATTGTGCCAACATGTCATGGGGGAGAGAGTGGCACACAGAAACACCAATGCTCTTCTGAAACCTCGAGCTGTGTCAGGACCACGCTGTGCCTGGCTCCCAGACATGTGGCAGAGCCACCCCACACCTGGGCCAGGAGTAGCCAACCCAGACCCGCTCAGTTCCCTCTGCCCAGAAGCTCACTGTGTGCTGAGATAGGTCTTGGCAAACCTGCTGAACATCTTCAGCCACACTGCTCTAAAGTGCCATCAGTGTGGCTGCTTGCTCTTAACCAAGAGTGGAAGCTGGTCCTCTGAACTGTAGGAGGTAGAGGCACAGTCCCACAGGGATCTAGTCAAATTCCTCTTGTAAGAATGGGGTTTCACAATCTAACAAGGTTACTTTAAAAAACTTGTTTCTGTGAAAATGCCACTTACATTTTGCTTCTAGTATCAACGTGGCAAGTAAGACTTTCTCACACCCTGCGGTAGCTTCCAGAGGAAAAGTTCAGAGGCTTATCATTTCATCAGTTGCCAACAGTTCAAAGGAGAATTCTGTCATTTCATGTTCTTAAGGCATTTCAGTGGGCTGTCTATGTGGGAGCACCAACTGACGTCAGGGAAGACTGTCATCTAGCAACAGGTATATGGGGGAAAACAGCCCTCTTCTACATCTCCAAACAAGGAAAATGCCTTGGAGAGCTTCAAGATCTTTCAAGGCAATATCTCCCATCTTTGGAAAAAGCCAACATTGCTGGAATTTTTCTCTACTAACTTTGAGCCTCATTATGGCTGAAAGTATCCATGTATTAACTATTATCCCTGTACAGGTAACAGGTTAATACACACAGAGTGAGGCACTTACAGAGCGTGATTTGGCTTTTGGTGACCTAAACAGCTTTAATGTCAGTGTCAAGATCTTCAAATTCACCAGTTCATTCTCTTTTAAGGTTTTCTAGTCATGGTTCAGCTTCAGATTAAGGGCACTCCATTTGGATGTCTGTATGCAGGTGTCTCTATATGTCCATTATATCCACAAAAATGTCATTAGACTGGGAATTCAAGGGTTGGATTCACTTTTGTGTCCAGCTAGACTAAACCTCTTTCTAAGGCCCAGTTCTTGATGTGCCCTAAAGCTCATCAGTAATCCTTGCAGACTTTTAACTACAAAGCTGCTCAAGGTGTCCTGCAGCATTTGCTCGGGGGGTGCCTTAATCTGCAGTGCCCCTTACCAGGAGTGAGCAGCATTGCTGAGTCTGAGCATACCACAGTGAGCACAGCAGTGACAGCAGCATCGTGTTTCTCACAAAGCTGCTGTGGTCTCACAGCCTGGCTTACTCTAGTCATGGGAAATGTCCCCACAGGACAATGTTCTGTTCCCAGTCACTTCCTGCTGTGTGCCAGAACGGCTGCTGCAGAAGCACTGGTGCATGTGCTGCCCCGATGGTACCTGCTGCCTGCACAGTTTTAATGGAACTTCTTCAGCCTTCACTACAATTAACGTGAATGCACTCCAGTCTTAATGGACTGACCATCAAAACATCTCTGTGCAGCCCGGAAGAACTGCTGTCTCAGTAACACACACTGCAGCATGAGAGATGGAGGCTTCTGCTGGTTTCTTTTATCTAAGAAAAAATTGTCTTGATTACAGTAAAAATGCTACACATTGGCCAAAGAGGTTTCTCTCTGAAGGGAAAATTTCTCTCCTCCCAGTGCCTTGTAGTAATAATCCCCTGGGTTTTGACAGTGCTGTGCCAAAGTCCAGCTTAGCCCAGCCTCCCCTTCCCCACAGGCTCCAAGGAGGTACCACACGAGAGCAGGCATGGTGGGACCACTGAACTGACTGCCACAAGCAGTCCTAACAGGCATTTGTTCCTCTTGGTTTCAGAGCAGGAAGAATGGAGTTCTCCAGCTATTTAAGTACTTCTGTGAAAATTAATCACCGGTGGTCTAAGATTAAAACCTGTCACCTCCTGTTACCCTAAAGGAGAAGGAGGACTTCTTGCTAAGGACATGAGGTGGCCAGGACATGCATTTTAGTCTCCAACAGAAAGGAGAGGGGACAATAAACGTGCGTTTTCTTTATTTTCAGTGGTACAGCATCAGACTGCAAGGCAAACTGCCTAACGCTTTCTGCAGCTGACCTTTCTTACTAGTTCCCATGGGTACTTTGAAAGACTCTTTCTAGAAATAAGTCACACATGTCTACTGAATAAAATCAAGGAAAATATAACTGGACTCCTTCCACTTTTCTAGGAAGCAAGTTTCTTCAGTGTCTCAGAGAAGGCTCTGAATGTTTTTTGGTAAAATGAACCTAATTAGCTACAGATTGAATCCCAGATCAATGACGCAAATGCAGACTACGACAAGGAAACTTAAAACACCTTCAAGCAACAAGTACAAACCTTTGACAGACTGAGGTCAATACAACATTTTTGGTATCTTAATTTTGCCTGTGAGAATGACCATCATCAAACAAGGCAGCGGCTGCAAAGGCCACAGTGACTTCACAGCTTCAAGGCAGCTGCATCCTGCACTTAATGATTTCCAGGGGAAATGCCTCATGAAAAGAGGATAGCACTATACTCTGCTTCCAGCATCACTCTCAGTATAGCTGAGAGGAGAATCTGACCTTTGGTAACTTTATTAATACCAAATTAATGGATGGCTTTGGACTTTACTTGGGATTGTTTGCTTATCCCTGTGTCTCACTGTCCTTTCTGAGAGCCCCAGACTCTAGCTCTATATACAGTGAAAGTGCGGGCAAGGCCCCCAGTCTCAAGAGAGCAGTGGAGCTGAACATCCCTCCTCTGCAACCTGCCCTGGGGGAGCAGGTGGTTTCACCCTGGATGCAATGTCTCAGTGTTTTCAAGACTTGTTACTCATGTTTTTGACATTCTGCAAAGGTTATTCTGAAATTTCTATTAAAACAAAGTGGGAGGGGTGCTTACGGAAAAAGACAGCATTGGCACTCGGAGCCCCATTACAAAGCACATTAAATTAAACGAAGCAACACCAGTACAACAAATTTCTACCAAAGCCCCAGGATTTATCACAAGCATAACCTTCTCTTCCTTATGTAATTAAACCAGAGTCCAAGTAGTGCAAACACAGGAGATTAAGCCCGTCTTACCTGGGATAGGTATAATGGGAATACTTTCATTGGGGACCACACGGGGGGAACTGCTGTCCTCCACATAGAAATGAGCAGTCTGAAAACACTTTCTGTTAAAGAAAAAAGAAAAAAGAAATAGATTCAGGGTGTGAAAAACTGCGCTCTGAAAAAACTTTTGCACATATTCTGTTTCTCCATTTCTGTTCCATACTTTCATATGTTACAATTTTCAAACATCAATACATGAAAACATATGTTTATTTTCTACAATTACAATCCTAATTCCAGATTCTGGTGTGCTCTAATTCACTGACATCCGACATCCACCCATCATAAATGCCTCTACATATTACTGCTAAGTACTATTGAATATGAAATTATACTCATAAAAGTTAGTGGCTGAAAAACAGGTTTCAAATACATCATTCAGAAAGAAACTCTGCACACAAGAAACACATTCAGCATACAATTCAAGCCCAAATCCACCTAAGACACGCAATTCTCAGGGAAAATACACTTACTGTGAACATTTCTGCTGTGTAACAACCACCAGTAATACAGCATCTGTAACTGCTGCATATCATGGTGTTCTGCCATGAAAGTTATCCTGCAAACATTAGGTTTTTTTGTTTGTTTGCTTTTTAACACTAATGCCATATAACCTTCATCCCATCCTCGTCCTGCAAACTTGTATTACATATTCTGGTAGAGAAAAATCCAATAGACACTTCTCTTGGGCTCCACGACTCCTCTCTAAAAAGGTCTATAAAGAAGAGCTGAACTTAAATCCACCTGACTCTTTATTACCTGTATTTAATGCAAAGCAGAGAGCACAAGCTGGTCATCACAGAAAATGTACTGAGCAGAATAACATCAAGAGATCCGGGGAGACTCTGCATGGTGATGCTAACTGAGGCAGGGTTTTCCAACGCCAACGTCACTGCTCATTGCTGACTTAATGAGCTGCTTGAGGCTGGAACTGAATATTTAATGAGTCTTGCTTGGTGTGAGCAGCTATTGTGGCAGGAGAAGGGTCTGCTCTCATCTGTCGAGGTGCTAAACAATAGCTCCCCAGTGCAGAAAGATCCCCCTCACTGCAGCCCTTCAACTGCTCCTCAACACCTGGGCAAAGTTTGTGGGGGCCTGGTGAGCTGCGCCTTTGGCAAGTTGCAGGTTCCCTTGATCACACATATTTGCACATGTGGCTTCCGAGTTGCTGCCTTGCAGTTCCTGCAGTTTGCTGCTCTGCAGCTCGGGCATTGTGCTCTCCATGCAGAGCCCATCAGCAGAGCCGGCCCCACACACTTGGGCAAAGTCATTTGTGCTCCCTTTGTTTCCAACATCCATACATGCCAGGGAGAAAAAAAGTCCCTGAAAACCAAACCAGTCTCTTAGGTGAAACCAGGGTCTAAAATGCTCACAGGTGCTTGCTTTCCATGCATCTGTACTTTCTAATGCACAGACACAGTGCTTTGTAACGCAGGCACACGCTACGGCAGCACAACTCCAACTTAAAGACAATACAGAAGCAGGAGAGAGTGGATTTCACAGCATGGAGTCACTGTCTGGGAGCAGCTTTCTATTTTCAGGCATGATGGCTTGCATTCTGCTGAAGTTATATATTCAGTGAGTATACTTCTGTTAAGAAACACTGTAAGGTGAATTCACACATGAGGATGCAAGATGTGCATTAGTCTCACAGCATTTAAAAACATGGGTTGAACCCCACCCCCACCTCACCACTTGTTCCCTGTTCTCATTTTTTTTTTGGCAGCCTTTATTTCGGACAATGCACACCCTGGGGGCATGCAGCAGAATAAATCATTCACACATAAAGAAGAAACTATGAATATGAAACAGGCAAAATGTTCCTGATTTTGATGTATTTGGGGTTCTTTCCCTTGAGTCAATACTGCTGAAATCCTTGAATGGCTTCTCCTGGTAATGAAGACCTTAAAAAGGTGTTTGATAAAAAGACAGACCTTTATGCAGGGATTTACAGGATTTTTTAAAGTTGATGATATTGAAGAAATGCAATTATTTTTTGTTAATTTGTTATTTTATATTTTGAGAGGCTCTGAGAGGCTGGCATTATGGTTTTATACACAGTCATAAGCTGTCTTTTTCTTAATAGCCTCAAAATGTGTAATTGTGTCAGATAATCATACTGTGCAATATTTTAAGGCCCATAATAGCAATAGCTGAATACTCAGCCCAGAGCAACTCTGCTGAGCACAGTGTTAACAATGTATTAAATGAGTATTTCACATAGCAAAGTTTGCTACAATCATTAATGTAATTAAAAATTCTGCGTTTTAGTCCTGGAACACCTTCTGCAGCTGTTTTGCAAAGGCAGACACCATAGACTTTGACTAAAGGTTTTCTCAAGTCACAAACATCACACTCTTGTCTAATGTACATATGTAATGCAGCACTTTCATTATTTCACAATACTGGATTCTGGTACATTAGGTGAAGACATGTCTCTCAAACTCTTTTTTTTTTCTGTACTTGCTCATAATAACTGCAAATATTCTAAGTTTAGCCTCTACAGCTGAGCTCACTGCACACAGGACATTGCATCCCTCTCCCAGTGACTTCTTCAGTGTCTCAGATCTTTAAAAGATCTTTTATGGACTTAACAAACTCACTGGATGAATTTTCCAGCAAGTTCCGCTTACTGGGTCTGTTTTCCACTCTGACATCTTTTCTCTGTGCAGCTCCAGGAGGGAGCACATATCTTGGGGTGCCAGGCAGATGACTCCAGCTTGTATAATGTCCATTTTTCTTGAGTAAGGAAACACCTGGCCCCAAGTCAAGTTTCCTTTCTGGAAACTCATGTCTGGTTTGTAGTAATAAATACTGATAGCTGCCATCAAGGCTACTGTGAGGCATTTCAGACAATTCAGTACCTGCCTCTGCCCCCATTTTAGGATGCTCCTTTCTATCCCTTGGCATTTCCCCTCCCCATTACCTTTTCCTCCAGATACAAACCTTAAGTGGCAGCAGTTGCTAAGGCTACAGGAGGCTGCAGTAAAGCTGAGTGTGTGTATGGGGAGGGCAGGATAAAGGAAAAGGATGAAAGCAGGAAATTGCTTGTTTCGAGCCACCAGAGAGAGGAGAGAGGGGAGAGAGAGGAGTGGATGCAGGGCTTAGCAAGGTGCAAATCTACACCTATTTTCACATGAGCACTTCAGTCTGTAACTTTTAATCCCAGTGTGTATACATGGGCAGGTGTTTGCATATGTGTGCCCATCTGCTCAGGAAACCAACACTGTCAGCAGAAAAAAATAACAGGCCTTTTTTCCTACGAGAAGCAGTCCATAGTGAATGCACAACTGGGATTTGTCATGGCATAAATGATTATTAAAATCTTAACAACTGAAACACTGGTTTTAGAATAATTATTGTATTTCTGCAGCGCTGGTTGAGGAAAACAAATCACTACCTTGATTTCATATCCAAAAGATTTTGGGGAGCCATATCTTTTCTGTGAAATACCAAAGAGTCTGTTGTCTCTGAAATATGCCCATGAGCAGTGAAGCACACCATTTTCTCTAGCCCCATATGTTTGTGTGGCTCTCTTTCCCTGGGGTACAGTAACTGTGTGAGATTGTGGTGATCAGACACACAGTTGTCACATATGGACCCAAATGCAGAAGTAAAACACTGCAAGATTAGCATCTCCCCAGAGAAGCAGCAGAGGCAGGGTCTGGAATGCACAGACAATGTGAGGGAGAGCATCCCCCTGCCCAGAATCTTTTTGCAGAGATACTGGCTGTGAGTTACTAAAGCAAACTAACAGGATGCAAAGTCCAGAGCAGCAGCACCTTATTACTAAGATGAAAGCATAAAAATATGCCAAGAGATGGTCCTGATTAGCTGGATTAAATGCTTGTTCAATTTCTGCTGAGCAAAATAACAGATTAACTTCTGTATAAGAAGCGATGCCTTGTGAGATTTTGACACTTCAAACAGGTTTCCTCGGTTATTAGCTACTAAAGCTCAAGCAGCTTCTCCTTTATACTCCTCTAAAAGCAAGAGGGAGAACTAGCTCACATAATGGCCTGAAAGCATGGATGCATCTTATTTTCGTGTAGAAGGTAATGCTTCAGTGTTAATACTGCCTCCAATACAAACACAGCTGGGTCGCAGCCGATGGGAGTACTGGGAATTGCTCCGAGGGCACTGCCTGGCCTTTACTCCTCCATACTGACTCTAGAACAGGCAGCGTGCCCTGATCTGTGATGACAGCCAGGATCTGCGTGCTCTGGAGCAGCCAGAGCAGGGAGAGGAGGAGCCAGGATTATGGCAAGGGACAAGTGATTGCCTCTGCAGCGGCTGGCTGGAACCACCAGGGCAGTGGTTCAACACAGGAAAAACCAAAGGGGAATGTTTCACATTCTGGGGACACCCAAGAGCCATGCCCTGCCTCACACTGAAGCAACCAGCACATTCATTGCTCCTAGTTCACTTGTCCTGCTTCCAGGTGTTGATGTTGGCTGGAACAGTGTGTATTCCCTCTCCAAGGCCAGCCAGATTTATATTACTTTATTTCTGTACTAGCATCCAGGAGCTCTAGGCTCTCTTCCTGGGTCATTACCTGCTAAAGCATGACCAATTCGGGGGCAGATGGCTTGAAAGGGTCCTGCAGGCCTATTCACTACTGTCAGAGCAGGGCAAATCTTGTCCTTCAGGCACCCTTCCTCCCCAAACAGCCTCCCACAGACAGAACCTCTGCAGAATGTACATTTGTTAACAAAGAGGCCAATAGTCCCTGCAGCCTTCTTACTTTTACACACAGTTTTTAGCTGGTGAGAGGAACAGGAAAGACGGAATAAGAGTCAGATCAGCATCTGTAAGGGATCTCTAAACCAGGCTGCACAGGACATGGCTTAGTCTTTATCAAATGCAACCTGGATACAGGCATTCATTTCCCATGCTCCTCCATCACAGGGGTGTCTGCAACAAACTCCCAAACATGGATGCAAAGACAGGAAACTATTCCCTTTCACTACCTCTGTACATTTATTCTCACTTTCAACAGAAGAAAAGGTGCTTCAGATTCCCGTTGGACTGTTTTGCATGTTTTTCAGGAAACACAATTAAGATTGGTTTGTGCTGGCACCAAAACTAGAGTATGTATGCAGTCAAGTGTACTAGTAACACGTGGCTCTGCACTTTAAACTAGCTTCACTATTCCTTGGCAAGCATTTGTCACTGTCAGAATTGGCAATGACTCCTCAGAAAGGAGCACAGACCTCGGAACAACAGAAGCGCTGCAAATCATGACCATGTCACCAGCAGAGCAGTGGATGGGAGCCTGGACAACAGCTGCCTGCAGTCTGCACTGCTCTAGCTGGGGTCATCAGTCAATGCTTTATATGAGCAATAAAACTGACTCAAGCGTTAAGAAGAAAAAGAGGAGAGAAAACCACATGAAAAAGCTGATCTTATGAATATGAGTAAGTGACCAGCATGGAGCAGTGATATTACATTCATTGTATCAGAACGGCATATGCATTTACTCTTTTTTGGCCAGAAAATGGCTTATATTGCCCTTATTTTCTACAATTGTTTTCCTTCACAGGTCTTAACACTTAATGATCAGGATTCAGAAGCCAAGTTATAAAAGAACCTGTGCCATGCTGGAGCAGTAAGGCTCTGAATGCTGACCGAACTGGAGCTTCTGGAGGATGTACAAAGCAGGAATGCATAAAAACCAGGAGGATAAAGGAAAGCTGATAAAGGAGGAAAATTTCCTACAATAATGCTCATTTTCCAGCAGATCCCTCCTGAAGACCATTTGCCTTCTCCCCACAAAGCAATTTCTGCCTGAAATATTCTTGAGCAGTGTTAAGCATCACACAGATACAGTACCTGGAGAGGTCTGGATGGTACATGGGTAGGTTCAGAAGTGCATGGCATACCAAGCCCTTGGCACGTTATCCTAGACAGAAGAGTGAAAAGTAGATTGTGTCTTTCAGGGGACTTGCTCTGGGCATGGAGAAGTGCTTCTTCACATTAGGGAGTTGACCCAGACAGATCCACAAAAGGCTCCAAATGCTACAAACACAACATTCTGCAGTATCATAGGGAAATAAAGACAGGAAAAAGGCTGGGAAAACGGCAGATGGGAAAAAAAAATAAAAGAAGGTGGACAAAATTTTGAGGCAGTATTTGTGCTGAAGAACGCACCACTAGAAAAACTGTCCAGTTGAAAAACTAATCTGCAAACAAGACTAGGGATTTCTGACACAAAACGACAGCTAATTTAATATTTATGTCCTAAATTTGCTAGCTGACTACACAGCTCTCCATAAAACTAAAAATCCTCTTCTCCCAGTCCTCTGAGATCCTGTCCTGCACCACAGCCCAGACAGCCATTTGTTATCACATACAGTATTGAACTCAGGCATTATATGAGACATAAAAATTTTTAGAAGGGTATTCAAATAAAATTAAACAGCTAAGAAATGACAACACTCCCATGAGCTACCTTCATGTCCTCCCCCTTCATCAGCTGTGCGACCAGAGAGCACCCAGGTGGCCAGTGCAGAAATGCACTTAGAAAGCTCTTTAACTGCAAACCGTAAGTGGGTAAGTCTTAGTTTAACTCGGCACAAACGTTTTCCACACTTCCTTGTCCCATCATCCTGGTGTCCCTGGAGAACAGTGAAGGCAATGGTGAAACCTTCTTTGTGATGACACTTGGTAGCTAATTACTCTCCTGGTGACCTCCGACAGGACCAGAGGCACCAGACCTTCCCCTCCTGCTTTAATCAATACAACAGCTGCCTTGGATACACTCAGCACTTTTACAGATGACTGAATGGGTTTACTCATCAGTATTTTCTACTGCAAGAGACCAAGCTCCTTGGTTATATGTACTACCACTCAGAACTTTAAAATCTTCAGGCAAAAATAGGGTAGACATACCTCCAGGTGGTATCTTAAAATGGTTTAAAAATTTAAGTTAAAAACCAAAGGAAAACCTGACATATGGATTTTCTTCTCCCTGAGCCAAAATTTATGTCATGCAACATTCATAACAAAGGTTAGAAAATTACAGAGGAAAACAAAGACATGCCTTTTGCAATCAAATAATACCTCAGGCATTTCCTAAAAGATGTGTACTTCCAATGCCCAAAACATCATGTAATATTAAAAAGGAGACTTAAAACTTTCTCACAAAAGAAAGCTGGATTTAAGCAAGTGAAGAGCTGTTCTGCAATCACAAAAAGCCACAGCAATCAATGAAGATGCGTCTTACTAGAGAGGAGCTTTTAGTAGCACCTCCAAGATCTCAAAATTTGGCATACTTGATATTATCATTTCAGGACATGAATTCCCTATGGGATGATGAATCTTAGGAAAAGAATGAATAAAAACAGGGTCACACACTGGGAGGTTAAAATGCAGGTAATTTTAAATGCAAAGTGTAATTCCTCTGGATTGGAAACAATGTTATAAGAAAACCAAAACAGAGATGATCCAACCTAGGAGAGGAAAACAGAAACAGACAGCAGTCTCTTTGGAATATTTACATAAATGTCCCTAATTACTCCCATCTGATTACTCTCAAAACAGAAGAGCTCTGCTATTGCCTTTACAAAAAATACTATTTTCTTCCTCCAAATGGGACATCAGGACATTCAACTGACAGATATTTTAGGTATCCCAAGCCTCAGCCTGAGATAGAACACAAAAGTCTTGTAAAAATTTAGGCACAGCTTGTTCCTCAGTTTTGCTGTCCCTGCCCATCTTCAGGAATAAATGCGAGTTTGTTAAATGTAATAAAATACTCAGTGGGAAGCTTCATCTTTCTCAACACACATGTCCTTGTGCACCTGGACAAAAGCTGCATGGTAGAACTAGGAAGAATTCCCAACAGTGCTGGACATAATTCATTTTTAGCTTATTTGGGGCGAAGATAAAAAAAGAGTGATTATTTCCTTTCTCTCTTAATCACTGAGTATTTGGAGGGTGGGCTTTTTTCACTGGCCACTTCAACAAGAAATAGCTACTTTAAAAATTTCATGGTCTTTCTGTTAACTCTGTTTAAAACACAATTAGGAATGGCATTACACCTTTGGAAGCACAGCACAAAGGAAAAGAAAAGAGCAGCTGGCACAAAGAACAGAGGAGCAAATAATTTAGTACCTGGTAGATAATAGGAACACTGAAAATACACTACTTAGTGCTGGTGCTCTGACACGGCTACATCCATCACCTCATCATGCTAATACAGACAGACTGGGTTGCAGCCAGCTGGTGCTTCCTCCCCACCCACCTCCCTGAAAGCAAAGATGTGTAAGACTCCAAATAATAAACCTGGACAGAAATCTTGAGGATCATTAATTTCGCTATCAATCAACCCATTTGGAGATTTGCTTCTTGCTGTTGCTGATGCTAATCTGGGCCTGACTTGAGAGCTCTGGGGAAGCCTGAAGTGTGTGTGTCCGAGGAATTGCTTTAATGAGTTTCTTGCATTCAAAGGTTAATAAATGTGGCAAGGAAAGACAAATATCGGGGCAATACACTGCCAACCACTGAACCAGACCTCTGAGAATTATCATGCTGTGTATTGTGCTGCAGTATGAGGAATACATCCCTACCTAGCCCTGGAGAGACACCTGAGTGAGACCCAGAGAGCTCTCTCCAGTGCCAGAGAGACACGCAGGTACTGAGAGCTTGGACTACTCCAGCACTCCTTGTCTGCTGGGCTTCCTACCTTGGGCACAGCTGTATTTGCTGAAGTGGTTTCTGGTTAAATCAGGCAGCCAGCGTGGTGTGAACATCCCCACTGGGCTCCCTCCACCAGCCACCGCAGGCCCACGTCAATTAACGTATCACAATGAAAAGTCCCCGCATCAGCAGGACCCTTCCAGTAGCATCTGCCTTAAACTGCTGTATTTTCTGTGAGAATGTTTCTACAAAATAAACAGTATCATCAACCACAACAACAACATGAACAAATCCTAAGATAATTAAACTACAAAAAAAGTCTTATCAATACCAAAAAATCAGACAGCAGCATTAAGCATATGTGGGCATAATAAAGAAGCACAGCAAACAAAAGCTATGTATGTTTTTAACTACTATTTCCACAGACCAAATAAGCCATAAGAAAAATTCTAGAAATATTATAAGCAAGTAACAGAGGTAGAATCCACCACAACATGAGGCAGAGGGGACTAGAAGCATGATCCTGACAGTGCATGAAATGAAGAGAGGAAGAGTTCCCTTTTCTAAGTATTTATTAAGGAAAGCCATCTTGGAAATAGGCCCATAACCCATCCAAAGCTTCTTGAATTCTAGTGCCAAGGAAATACACATTTATTACACAAAAAGGATTCAAAGTATGATGCATATCAGAAAAGTTACCACAATGTCTATTAGCAGTCTTCTAGAGTCAAGAATCGAAAAATCATAAAGTAACAGACATAGAAGAGATTTTCCATTTAAAAAATCAGTTGAAATTATTTTGAAAATTAGATACAGAAAACTAGAAACTGCTTTCATTCTCATGACAAACTCTTTTGCACTAAGCACACACTCAGGCAAATAAAACATTGCTTTCCTGTGGTCTTAATCACTGTGTAGAAACAGCTACTAATCACAGGAGCAGAACGTTTTGGTCCAAGAAAAAAGTTCATTGCAGATAAGCAAAACAGAAATTCAGTCAACCTGTGTTAATTATTAGAGCCCTTAACACCAGATACAGTTTAATATATTTTCTATTTATGGACTGTTCTCTTTATTTGCACTACTCTAAAGCTTAAACCTATCTTTTTTAAGCTCTTGATAACCTTTCAGTGTTGATAAATGTGGGACTGGGGAAAAGGAGAAAAAAAGCCCATGAGAACTTCAGTTGATATCTCAAGAAAAACGTGTTTCCTAATGTATGAAGAAATGTGCCTGGATGCATGAGGCACTTGCTCAGAAGCAGACTTATAATTAAACACAAGCTCTTGGCTCTGCATTTCCTTTTCTTGAGGCTCAGGAAGGGCCATGGCTGCTCTGGCAGACACAGTGTCCTGGAGGAACGTAGTAGATGTCTGCTTCCATGTGAGCTGTTCAGCCCTGGCACCTCTAGCAATCCACATCCATTTTCCTCCTGCTGTATTCATGCATTTCATTTCCATGCTCTGATGTGATCTCTGGTGGTGCTTTGGCTTCCATCGGACTGTGAGCTTAGAAGAAGAAAAGACAGGAGCCATCACCACAGCCAGCCAGACACATCCAGGTGTGCAGCAAAGGGAGATACCAGTAGGGACAGAGGTCCTGCTCTTAGACCCACCCCAAATATTTTCATCTCTGCTCATATCTGGGAAATGTAGTAGCAAGTTCCTGCTTTATTCTAGTGCTTTAATTTCAAGACTTTCGTGAGCTAAAAATGTTTAAAATGCAGACTAAACAGCAGAGTATTTTGCTACTATTTCTGGTAGTTTTGTCCCAGACATTTGGTTTCAGATCTGTGATTTCCTGTCGAGAACACATAAGTGTGAAATACTTGTTGATCTGTTTATTCATTTGCCTCCTGGCTGATCGTAGCCATTTTGACAGAATGGATAAATTGACTTGCTCCTTGTTGGTTTTTTTTTTTTCCACATGCTTCTTTATCAGCCTGGAAGCACTGCCCCGGCTATCACTCCTACACCCTCACTTTACATTCTGCACCCTCCCTTTAGAGGCTTGCTAAGCCAATTTCACACAATACCCAGGTTGTCTGAAATGCCACAAACAAACTCTTGCTATAGCAGCTTCTGCAACTCCATCTGCCAGATGAAAACAATACATAATATTTAGAGAAATCATTTTTGAACAATTCAAACCCAATGAACACTTTACATCACTCCTTATAACATAGGATATATCTGACAACTGCAATTGGTTTCTTGAGGCAGGACTTAGCCATTTATCTACAACACATCTCAGAAAATCTTCTGTTTTTCCAAATCACGAACAAACACTGCAGTTGGGAAAGGGGACAACTCTTGATCATCCTCACTGAGGAAATGGCAAAGGTAACAGCTTCAAGTGATCAGGCAAAAGCCTGTAACATCAGCAGAAGATTCTCAGTGTAAAGTAATTTCAGCAGGCTAACAAATGGGTTGCTTTTCTCTGACAGACGTGTAGCAGAGCAGTGCATTAATTGATGTGTCCTTTATTGCAAAACATACTGTCTCCCTCCGGAGAGGGATGACTGGAGCAATGGGATGCAGCATTGCCAGGAAAAAGCTGAATAATGCAAACTTGGCACCCCATAGTAGCTAAATGTTGATTCATGGAAATCATGAGACATTCAAGGGGACAGGTCCCAGGCTCCAAATTATGCTCCACTCTTGTACTGCCTCTGTGTGATTATAGCAAGTTTGCATAGAATTTACTGGTCATTCTTCTAATTGGATTCCTGCAAAGGGCACTTTGCTGTGCCACAAGCTTGTCAGTTTATATCCTGCTTTAACTCCAAACCACTCAATTAATATTAAATTCCATTTATTATAAAAGCATTTGTTTCTACCCACACAATGCTATCAGCAGCCATCTCATTAATATTTATTTCCCAAAATGGCCCACTGATGTTAAGATCTCAGATACAACTAGTAACTTTGAAAGGGGAAAATATGTGAAGCCAAGAAGGTCAAGACAGAACATGAGTTGTAACAGAAAGCATTCAACCCATATGTATTTAACTCATTCTTTGCAGAAAGCTCAGTAAATACAGTAAGGTTGGTGGAGAGCAAGGACAATGTTAATGTTAATCCAGTCACCAGAATAAAATAAGGAGTGAGGTTGCCAGTACATCTCTCCCTGGGATGGGAGTTGCTATAAGCTGGCACACCAAGGGAAAAATGCTGGAAAGAAGATTGAAGGGGAATGCTTATCCCCTGCCTCATTTCCCCAAAGAGGTGAGCTGCCTACTTTCCAGGTTTATAAAATACGAACAAAATCCAAACCAGGAAATTGAGGACTGTGGATAACCTTAAACTCTGGGCTAAGGTTAAAGTTCCTTTTCCTCAAAATCCTCTTCTGTGCTCATCACACAGGAAACTAGCACAGCATGTCCCAGCTTTACAGGGCAGAAGCCCCACTGGACTCAACACTCACTGTCCAGGGAATGAAGGACGAGAGGGCTGCAGATGGGTTTAAGTGTTTCAAAAATGCTGGTGGTAAAGCTCGGGGATTCCCATGCACAGTTTCAGCACAAGAAAGTATTGGTAAAGAAAGAGGATCCAAGTGCAAGCTCAGACCTTACAGACAGCACTGCAACTCACTGAAATCAGTCTCACTAACACACAGATTTTTCACTGCCCCATGGGCCCAGATGCAGCTTGGGTTATCCCAAAGGTTGGTGAAACGGGATCACTTCTCCTGTGCTCAACAGTGCCCAGCTGTTTCTCATGCAGAAAGATCCTGAGAGTGAGATTACACAGCCAGACACAGGGAGATGAAGCAGCTGCTGAGAATGTGTATCAAACGCAATGATTTCTTCTCTTCCACTCTCTTATTCTGTGCACTTGGAATAAAATTAAGCTGCAGGGACAACAGGTCTCTTTCCAGTAGTTTCCACCTGTACCTTTAAGCTATACAACAGGGAACTTGTTCTCCATAGCTCTGTGGCTAACAAAGCCAGGGATGTTAAACTCCCACCTTCTGCTATCACAAAGACCTCAACTAATTCCCTGCAGCACATCAGGACTGCTTTTGGAAAGGTCCAGGCTCTGCAAAAAAACAGATGCAAACTATACTTATGGGCTTTTAATGATGTCAAGCATTTCCTCACAGAGATGCCAATATGAATTGTTCTTTTCCCACCGATTTTTTTATTAATCAGAGCACACATGGCAACTCCCTGTGTGGCACCACTCAGGGCTCACCCCATCAACACAAAACTTTCCACAATTATCACCTTGGGTTTGCCACTGGGATAACAACACTTTTATACCGAAAATTAAGGAGATGAATTGACATAGCCTTGGTAAATCAATACGCAATAGCAGACAGCAACCCCAATATTATTTCACTGCCCCTTTTCTTCCTACAGATTCTTCCCACATTCACTACAGGGTGTTGTTCAGTAAGCCAGAGAAAAGACTCCTGTTGTACTGCTGTTACCTTTGTGCTTTTGCTTTCAGGGCTCTCTTCTTCCAGATTTTGAAGTACAAACATATTTTGGAAGCACAGCAAAGCAAAGCTGCAGGCTCCAGCTCTGACAGCCAAATATACTTCAGAGAGTACAGAGTCCCTCTAGGTCCCCCCATCCTGGTCTCCACCATCATGTTATATGGAACAGAAAACTCCTGACCACCCCTTTTCTTCGAGCTGGTTGTGTGAGGACATGAGTCAAAATATTCCCTCAAAGAGCTGAAATGGCATTTTTACCAACAAGACTGTGGAGCAGTTGTGAAGTGCCCAAGCATTTCTGAAGAGCCATCGGGGACCTGGTGTCAGCTCCTTATTCACAGATGACAATCATTACCATAAGCAGAAGAAAAAGGCTTCTGCCCTCCTGACTGCAGCCAAGTGCTTCGCAGAAGGTGGCTTTGCAGTGATAAATGTCACGTTTACAATGGGTTTTGGAACATGAAAGTCCATAATTTGCTTTCCAGGGACCTGTGCTTGATTATCAGGAGAGTCAGGAGCATTCACTGAAGTCTGATGAATAGAATTAACACATCATTTAAACAGGGAGTAATATGTATGCAAATAAGAAAAAGTTAAAAATAAGAGTTCAAGCCATAATTTCAGAAAATGTAGACTGCGTCCTTATGAAATATGGATGTTTCAATTCACCTCATATCTTTATATCTATGTTAACTGCTTTGCATGTGAACAACAGGGTCCATCAAGCCCATTTTGATTTTTATATTTGAACTTGGACTTATAAAATAGATTGTATTGAAACATGAATAATATATATGCTAATTAAAGACTGCATTTAATGATAGAAATAAAGACGAAGACCAACACAGGCTAATTTCCATTTTCAAATTTCCTAATTACTATATTTTCCTTTAGAAAGCAGAAACTTTATTTCCATAGTCTCAGGAAAAATAAGACCATCTTTTCTTTGCTCAAATTGTTTTAAAAATCTTTTCATCTCTTTTAATTTTTTAGGGTTGATCTCCACAGAGATACAATCGCTTTGCCTAGATAGATTCAGTATTAAATAGCACCCAAGTCAAACTATTATGATTTGTGCATGCAAATGGTGTGTTTTAATTACTAATTAGTATTAATTTTTTAATAACAAGGAATTATTGCTAATAAATACAAAGTTTATAAACCCCTCAATACCATAAACATGTTCAGAATAACTGTGGCAGATGTAAACCAAGTAAATGTCCTTGGTGCTCGTTAGGCTGTTCATCATTTTCTCCCTTCCCCTCCAGGTCCCCAAAATTAGAACAAGGACACAGAACAATTGTACAGTTGTAGGGAGATAAGGTAGTAGCAGAAAACATGACTTCAATTTCTGATGTGCAAAACCTACAGAAAAGCTTGCTGAAGAATAAACAGGTTGCAGGGAAAGCCCTTTTAAGTTAAAAGGCTTGTTTCTACCTAAAAGTGAGGAAAGTGGTGAAAACCAGTTCATTCATATGAGTATGAAGCCTGTAATGAATATCAAGGCCAGGAGAATCTTTTTTTGCTGTTGTCCAAACGTTGGTTCTGTGGATAAAGTCCAGACTCAGCCTTAACTGACTAAACCAGCATTTGCAGTTTAGTCTGAGCCTGCAAAGCAAACCCATTTACTCCCTGACTGAAACAGCACACTGAATGCTTCAAAATAAGGAGCTGTATGAATGGGCAGAGACTCACCATTTCGGTACATTTATGTCCCAAGCTTTTACGAAAAAGCAAAACAAAACCCAACAAAACACACTGAAATAATAAGGCAGGTATGAGGACTGGCTCTTCCCAGCTGTCACTTCATGTCTGCAATACCAATTGCTGTTACTGGTGAACACTGAAATTTAGGAAACTTTTAAGATGCTGGAGAGTAAATGATCATCATTTTGAGTGATGATGTGGTTCCTACAAAATGTGAGGAATTTTACCAGCACTCACTGGAAACTTTCTGATGGTGGTTAAAAAATGGCTGTGGAGAGTCAATCACTGTGCAGAAATCCATCCATTTAACTGATAATTTGATCAGAAAGAAAACATAAAACAAATTTGGACCTTCAGGGAATAGAATGTTTGTCATTAATGAGGAATGTTTTGATTTTATTATATATTTCTTCTTCTAACATTAACAATATTTTAAAAGTTCAAATTTGGCCTATTTCTACTACTTTATAAATGTCAATTTGTAGGACATTCAAAAAGGTTTTGTTCTGTTTCGGGCAAGACAGGGTTTCCAAAACATGAAACAACCCACCAATCAAGATCCAGGCACGCCGCCTACGCCTGTTTCTGCTTAAAACTTGGAACTCAAATGGATTTTAACCTGTAAGCCATTAGAGTAAAACACATGCTGTTTATAGCAATAGAGGAGCTGTTTTTTTTTAAACCAACCAACTCAGCATTCTACAATAAACTGAATGAATTCATGTACTTGCAACATCTGTAATAGCGGCACAACGTGTTGTGCATTCCAAGGCCTTGTTTTTCCCCAAATTGCACAGGTTTTAAGAACAGTAAAATGAAATTCACCCCTGCTTGTTATTGTTTTACTAGTTTGCTGATTCCCAGCATTTATCCAAGCAGCTAAGCTTGCTGAATTGATTTAATATTCTTATCCTATAATTTTACACTCAGACTACATCCTGCTGTGAAATAGCTGGTGCTAATGTTAGTCCAAATGCTTCTGTGGGACTTAGGACAGCGTAAGGCCTTTCAATAGCTATATTTTATGGTTACAAGGAGAGAGGAAAAATATAATTTATCTGGTTGCTGTGGTTAATTCACAGTTTCACAGCAGAGGTATACTGTTCCCTCAGGGTACATCCAGCTGTATTATAGGATATTTCATTCACAGTTTGTCTGAGACATTGCTCTAGCTCTGAACCTACCAATTCATGAGAGTGAATCTACTCCAGAGATACCTGTGTACACTTTAACACATACTCTTACATACTAAGAATATGATAGAAAATATATAAACCAGCAACAGATCAATTGACAATGAGTAAGCGAATCGTTTCTTTGAGCTGGGAAGGGGAACAGAAAAAGAGTGCATCCATTTTCTTAATAGAGTCTTCTTTTCATATAGTGATTTAATTTCATAAAAAGCATTTGTGAAATTTGTTTCTCTTTTAAATATCTCAGAGCTTTAAAAGTCAGAGTTCAAAAATTTTAAAGCTGTGTAAGAGTTTCCTGTACAGTAACTTACAAGAGACCTAGCAGATGAGTAGGAGATGCCAGTGGTATCTGGCATCTTCTACCACTGTAGTTATGAGAAAAACCACACTCCTTATGGAATATTATTTCTGAGCACTTACAAACCTGTTGTTAATGGAGCTTAATTAGAATATTTTGATATTTAAAAAAAAATGTTCAAACTTATGCATTGCAAACTCTTAAGCCAGTAACTGCGCAGATAAAATCTTGCTCTTTTTTTTCCAGACCTCACCATTACAGCAGCACTGGGGAAGGCATTTCCAGAGGAAAAAATATATCTGTAATTAATCCATTTAATTAGTTCCACAGAGACAAAACAGAAAGATCATTGCAGCTGTGCAGATCCCTCCTTGCCTGACCTCAGCTGCCCTTGCCTGTTCTCCTTTGCTCTCTCTGCAGAGAAGGTGTTTTTGGAAATGTTGGGGAAATTCTGCTACACCTCTAAACAAAGCACTGAGGAGGGGTGTCAACAGCAGTTTTCCAACTTGCTGCCAAGACTTTTGCATAAACTTCACCCCCTTAGGATGGCCTGTGGGCAAAGTACAGCACAAATGTCTCAGCTCATATGGTACACATCATATAGCAAATTAAAAATAATTATACTTTTTTATTTGGGAGTTTTCAAGGTCACCAACATGATATTTTGAATTCTAGTTTTCCACACCTGAAGCACGTATTGTCCTGTTGTTTGACTCACGATTGCATGCTTGACATTCTTTCAAAATCTTTCAAAATAAAGGTGATCCAAATCTGGGCTCCCACTGAGTTCAGTGACCACATCCATAAAATAGCCTGCAGAAAGACGTTCACACAACTGACCCACATGCTACAGTTCAAGAGTGACAGCTCTCACTGAAAGGTATGTTAAAACCAGTCACAACCTGGCAGGCACCATGACTGCCAGCACTGAGATGGGTGGTTTCAGCATTCCCTATTTCTTTTGCATGAAAATACTTCCATATAACAGTCCCTGCAGGGATGTCTTGATTCAGCCACCCTGAGTGCTTGCTCCCAGGGTCTTTGCCCTTGGCACCAGGGATGGCCTCACAGTGGCACTCACTACTGCCTACAGGGCAGCACTGACACATGCAGTACAGGTGGTGCCTTAGGTAACACAAAACAGGGCAGCAAACCCAGCTACACCAACCCCTTCTCCTCTGTTTTGTTTTTAAACCTGAAGTAATTGTTGTATTCAACTCTCCCCTGCTCTTAGGCTCCCTGCTGTAGGAGAACAGATGGAACAAAACTCCAAACAGATTTTTTCCCATGAACCTGTGGGTCTCCTGATGCAGTCATCCTCTGCAACCTGCCTTTGCATTTTCTCTCCTGCCCTTTTGTATCTTCCTTTCACTCTCCCTCTAAAGCCAGCTCCCTCCCTCGCTCCTCCTCCCAACTCTTAGATGTGCTCTTTTACCAGCTTCACATTATTCACTTTAAACACGATGCATTTACATTGTGTCTTTCAGGCTTCTAGCCTGTGATTTACAGGGCAATTTATCACACTGTACCATCCCTCCTCTTTTCTCATGCTTCCATGTGTGCTGCATGCCATGTGTGGCACTGCAGAGCTGTGGAGAACAGGCCTAGAAGCTCCTGTGTGGGATCAGACTCCTGTGGTGCTCCTGACTGGAGCTGCTTAGCTTGAAACCTAGAAATGTCTGAAAATCTAGAAATGATGGAAATTCTATAGACCACCAATTTATTGTCTTTCCTATCATTAGGCTGTTTCTAATGTCCAACCGAAATTTCCCTCTTGCTGTAATTTAAGCCAAAGGCCCCTCACATCTGCAGCACAATGGGGGCAGAAGATCACGTATTCCTTGCACAGCCCTTCCGAGTACTCAAGCACTTGATTCTCCTGTCTGCCAACAGCCCTGCCTGCCCACCTGGTGCAACAATCTTCCTCACAGAAAAGTTGTATCACATAAAAAACCCCAGAGTCCTCTCTTATTTACACCTGGAGATACATTAACCTGCTATAAAACTGTATTTGCTTTTTATTTACAGGACAGCAGAGAGGAGAACACTGATTCATGGAATTCAGGTGAAGGCTGGCCATGTGGGGCACAGGAAAAAGCTGGCTTCAGATATCTGGCAAGAAGAAACTCAATATTGCAATTTCATACTCTTGAGAACCCATTTAAGATGATCCAGGTTCTTCAGTCATGTAGACTCAAATTTACAGTGGCAAAGTCTGTTGTAGCTGGTGGAAGTTATTCAGGAGTCACTCTGTTAACACCAATGGGATGGCTCAGGTTTAAACCTGAAGCAAAATCTAGACAGTCCTATTTCGTTGAAATGGGACATTCCTGGGTCAGAATGTCCTTACTGATTTTGGTCCTGATATTCTATAATTATAATTAAAAATACTATTTTCTGAGCTTTGTCAATATCCTGATAGTTCTGGAAATAACCCCTAATCTGCATTTAAGCTTGGCAAATACCTGATTCCTTTCTCAAGACAAAATATATTGGTTTGTAAAGTGGCAACTCACTATTGGCCTCACCAGAAAGGAAATGGTAGAATTGTAGAATTGTGTTTCGCGACAAAAATTTAAACCTAAGTGTTAATTAAAAAAGAGTAAAAGTAACAGGCATATAATGAGAGAACATGCCCCTTTCCACAGTCAAGCTCTTAACAGATCATCCAGCACACTTAAAAAGCAACTTTCCACCTGCAAATCTGTCTTTCTCTCTTTTTTGTCTAATGAACCTGAGTTAGCCTGTTCAAAAGCCCAAATGGGCATCTTGGGGCCAATGCAGCAGCAGGGGTCTGTTCCTGTAAGAACTGACAACGCCTGTGATTTCTGAAAGGCCCTAAAATAGCCATTTGGGAAATGGTTATGGAACAAGAAGTTGGGGAGGGATGGTTGTGGGTGCAGGTCCTGGGCTCCCCTGCCTCAGCCCTTCCCACACGGAGCCAGCCCCATGTCCCACCAGCCTTGGGAACATCTGGGCTCAGCTGTCCCGCAGGAGGAGACGACAAAACCCCCTGAGCCAACACCGTGAAGCGCAGCAGCGGCACACTCTCGTTTGGTCTTGGGATCTACTTGGGTCTCTGTCCCTTGCCCCAGGCTGTGTCCTGCTGGATGAAAGAGCACAGATGCTGCCAGGGAAGTTTTCATATTGATTTTCCTCATAAAGGAAGAATGATGAGCACTGAAAGTATGGTACCAACAGCCAGAGCAAGCAACCAGTGGCTGCCCTGAGCATCTGGCTTGAAAGCGAGGGCCTGCTGTCAGCACAAAGGATGAGCTTGGGTCCCAGAGTGGGATAAGAGGGAGCTGATCACAGGCCTGCTCCCTTTTAATGAAAACAAGCAGCATTTTGAGATACTGAACACAGAAGGGCCCAAGATTCAGTACCTTTACCTCCGAAACTGGCAAAATCACACAAAACCTGGATCTTCTGCAATAAGAGCTGAAGTGCTCTTCATGCATTGCCTGGATTGAGAGCAGGAGATCAGAGGACTCCAAATCAGGCTAGGCTGTATCCCGTTTACCAGGCAGTGATCTGCCCTGTACCCATCCCTCATCATGTGAGACTAGATGTGGCCACTCCCAGAGGAAAACAAAGGCATGCCTTGTTCAGTATGAGCAAGGCACAGCTGGGCACTGAAGAAGGAGATGGAAGCTGTAAGAAGTTTCAGGTATGCCACTCACCTTCACGTTTTCCCTCATCTCCCTGGGGTGTTGCCTGTCTCCAGTCTTAGGGATGTCTCTTGCCCTTGTCAATTCTTCTCACTGCCTGTGGTGACACAAGCTCTGGGGCACTGCCATCCCCAAGATGAGCACAAGCACCTGGACATGGTCCTCAGGCATCACTGAGGACAGTGTTGGAGTGAGCATCCCCATCCATCTTTCTCATTCCTCCCCCATGCTGCTCTCTCAGTTATGCTGGTACAGCTCTGTCCTGTTACTACATGAACCAGACTAGGAGCTAATCTGGTTTAAATCAGGACATGAAAGACCCTTTTTTTTTTTTTATAACATGGATTATTTTGCAATCCAGCTCCTCACATGGTTGTACAAACATTTGCAATGGAGTCACAGAGGGCAGAACAAGGGCAGGAACAGAGGACCCTGCCTGAACTGCTGCTGCGGAAATAAATACTCATGCAACTGCACCCGAGACATTCTTAAAATTAACACCCAGGGTCTCAGAAAGTGTTACCACTCAGCATCCTCCATGGGTGAGAAAATGAGCGGAATCACCAACATTTTAGAGTAAGCTGAAAGAAGCTTTTATCATTGTAAGCAAACAATTTTATAATGGTCTGTAAATTTGCAATGTTCCTTTTCCAATCAGTACAGTAGATGAACAACACATTGTACACTCATAAAATAAAACCTAGAGATAGGTTCAAATAACAATTTCAGCGTTTTCTACAGCCTGGTACAGGCAGAAGTTTTTTTTTTTCTCCCAAGTAATTTTTAATGCTCTCTTAGCTAAGGAGCTGTGCAAGCTCCCCAGAATTTAACATCAAAAGGTAGTTTTCCAAGGCATGGTTATTAGACATGGTAAATATGAGGGTTCTTTACGTTGCAGCTTTTGTTTCTATATTACAAGTTGATTTACAAATACAGCTGACCAACCTACTTCAGTGCTATTGCACCAGTGTCAGAACTCAGATGCTGAAATATTGAACACCTGAGCTTGCTCCCAGTGAGATCTTTGCCCCTGAGTTCAACAACAATACTCTCAACCTGTAAGTGACTTGGCTTGAGGTCACACAGAAATCAATGACCGAGTCAGAAAAAAGAACACATCTCCTGGTGCTCAGTGTAATTTCTCCTGCACAGAAGGGCACTGCCAGAGAAGTACTAGGCTCTGTCACAGGACTTGTCCCAAGGATTCTGTTCAATTTAACAGGATGAGTAATAAAAACCTAAGAAAACTCTCACTGTCTACAAAATTCTATAGGGTTTTGCCTAAGGAAAATTAAAGACATTTTTTCCCAAGCTGTCTCATATACACACACGACTATAAAACAAGCAATGCAAGCTTGCTTGCTCTTTGAAAGGCAGCAGCTGTGTTGTTCCAAAAACCCCCCCTGAATGTAAACATATTAGCACTGTATAAACAGCTTGATTTAATAAGAAATGCAGTACAATATTCCTACTTTGTCTTTGGGATCACGATGTTGATAGTGGCAATAATTCAAGGTGAATTATGGTATCTGTTCAAAAGAAAGAAAAAGAAAACTCTCCAGCTATAGTTGTGAATGGATTTCTTCCCCTTAGCTGAAAATGAGAAATGGCTATAATTTAGTACCCATTTAAAAGTTGCTGTTGGCTAAACTCTAAAATCTTAATTGCTTATTAATATTCTCTGCTTATTTTTCCCTTTGAAACCACAGTTTATAGGACTGTAGTTTTTAAAAATCAGAATGAATAAAAAACAGTGGAAGGTTACTGCACCCTCCTAAAATATGTTATTTTCCCCCCAAATGACAAAACGTATTGTGTATCAAAGTATTTCAGTTGATTTCCATGACTCTAGACGCTCCTGCACCTCTGTGAAGATGAAAGTGACACTGACCGTGGGTTAACCTTTAAGTGTCAATACTCAGGACTTGTTCAATTTGCTACAGAATATAGTGGAAGTTCTAGAAAAGACATGTTTCAAGCCATATTACAGCTCAGCATACTACAGGAAATCATCTTGTTGCAAAAAAACTGAAGTCACACTCAATCCCTAAATAGTTTGGAGGTCACTACCAAACATCCTCTGCAGTTCTCAGAGGTTGTAGCAAAGGCTGTGAAGAGTAACAGTGGCAAAGACTGCAGACAATCCAAGTCAGATTTTAAACTGACCTTGAAGATCTGCAGATGGATCTCATGATACTGAGTCTGGGTATAAAATCACAGATGCAAAACAAATGCCCAGAAATGCAAAAATAATGTGTTTGGGAAATAGCACCTCACCACGCCCACGTTTTAATGAGCTCTAGATGAGCTAGCAGTGCTCCAGTGAAGGTCCTAAAATCCCAGTGCACAGTTTTCAGAATATTCAGTTGTTGTCCCTACAGCACACAATTTCAGGAACCAGTATGAAAGGAAAGAAAGCAGAAAAAGAAGCACCACTGTGCCACTGCAGAAGTGAATAGTGAATCCATAAGGTGAGTAAAACAAGGATCTGGTCTCCTCACCTTTTCTGTCTGCTAAGACTCAAATTCTCAACTCGATGCTAAAAGAAATCAGTTTAAGCACTAGAAGTCTTGGGAGCAGCAGTCCCCTTCATCATGCCCATGGCAGCTCAAGGATCAGCCAGGCCAGCTTCTCCTCAAGAGGAATCAAAGATGCACAGAAGCAAACTGGAACTACAGTATCACTGCCCCTCCTGCCCAGGGAGCCCAGCTACCAACAGGCCCCAGTGGATGTCATGGCTTGTGGTCACACTGTGATTGTGCTCTCTTCATTTTTCCTGGGATAAAAAGCAGCACAATTTTTGCAGCTTCATTATGCTGACCTAGTTTATCTTCCACTCTACCTACTTAAAATCACACAGCCCTCTTTGTGTAGCAGTGCCTTTAAAAGTACTGAATCCAGGAAACTTTAGTAGAAAGGTAATTCAGAGCTCTGCTTGCCTGCAAGTTCCCATCCCTTTTCATTACTGAGATGGCCACCACACGGACAAGATGGAAGTGACCCTTTCTCTAGAACATTAGTCATATTTTTTCACCATTTGTCTAGGACCCACATGAAAAAGGAACTGAGAACAGCAAATTACCTCTGCAAATAAGTGAGTCTCGTTCAGAAATGGCACAGATCATTCAAAAAAATATTCAATTACAAGCAGTCTCTAAAACACAGCATGGAAGCTCAACAGATGGAAAAAGGAAATCTTCATCAAACAATTACTGTTTCTATCACTCTCCTTTTCAAATAAAGGGAACAGAAAACGAAGCTTCCTTACAAGAAATCTTCTTCATAAAACTTATTTCTTTGATGTATCGCGGAATGAGCCACAAAGAGACCAAACAAAGTTAATGCTTTGCCAAGCCTTCACAAGCAACTTCTCTAACTCCTTATTTTGGTCCCTGGATAATAGGGCACTGATGAGATGGAAACAAGCAGAAGGCTTCTCTCTGCTTCACTGTTCTGCTTATGTCACCTCTGGTCTCAAATCATCGAATCCCACAAATGCTCGAAAACGCAAAAGCGAAAATATCATTTGTTTTGCCCTCAAAATGCATTGCCAAAGGGCAGCTGTGTCTCTTCTGCTTCATCTAGTTCTCTGGGTTTTGTTTTGTAATGTTTTTTCTCACACCAAAACAAAGTACTGCTGTGCAAGAAAAGACCCCTTGGTCCAGCACGCCTGTCCCCTTGAGGGTTATCCTTTCATCACAAGTGTTTCTCTGCTGTGCACTTCAATACCATGTTTCCCTTTCTGAAATATCTGTCTTAAACTCTCTCATGCCATTTGCTTTGATGGTGTTATGCAGCAAATTATCACGTATGTTGCCCATTACATCTTAAGCTAAGTATTTTTTCCTGAAAATACAAATTCCTGTTCCTTTCAGACTTCTGAATTAAGAGTCTGCAGTGCTTCAGAATCTCTTTTTTCCTTACTTTAAAACACTGACAGAGATAAATATTCTATTTTTTTCCTGAGGAAAGGCAAACACACTGCAAAGGGCACATGAAATGTCGTGCTGCCGCTTCAGTGCCATGGTCTGCACAATGTGAAATGTTACTGGGGATGATTTGTGTTCCAGTTGCTTGTTGATTTATCCTAAAACATGTTTGCTTTTTTAATACACTCTCTATAGCCGTTAAAAATCCTCAGAACTAGACACAGATTATTTGAAGCTAGTATACATGCTTCCACGTTCGTCCCTTTATTTCTTGCTTGATACTTATCAAAAAACTTTGAGTGCTACATGACATAATTTCCACATCTATATTAATTTTTTATCTCCACCAACTTTAAAATCTTCTCAGGGATGGTATTGTTAGTCTTTGAGCAAATTAAACACAAATTTTGCAATTATTTCTCTTGCTCCATTAGCAAAATTGCAAAGAAATGGAAATGTTTTGCAAACAATGTACCAACATTCTTCTAGATAATAGCTGCTAGCATTGTATTTCAAAACCTTTCCTCCTTAGGAGAGCATTTTGTATCAACACTTGATAAATACCACTAATCCTTCATCCCAGTGTTTTGAGATATACCATATCCTTCCAGGACTTGCCTGGTGTGAATGTGACCCAGTTTAGTACTTCAGATAAAGACAATGTATATTGAAAACCAAGACAATACAATGGGATCTTTAGAACCTTTCCAATTTCAGCTCTTGTGTATATATAGCAATACAATTTTATTCACTGTCTTACTGCAACGTTAATTACTTAAAAATGTTAATAGAAATTATTTTCACAAGACTATTATTGTCATCTGCTTATTAATTCTTTCAAATGTTCTCATCCTCAACAATTGGGCCAATTAATTGTCAGCAAAATGGGTGTACTGAAAAATAGCTTGGTACTTTTTTAATGGATTCTGGAAATATAATGATCAATGGGCTGGTATTTCTCATCAAAGTTACTTTCCTCTGTCCCATCTAATCAGATTTTGAAATAATTCCTAAATACTTTGTATGTGGCTTATCCCTGGTTAATTTTAACTTCCAGACAATTGAGGTACCTCTGGGTTCTGGTTCTGACACAAGCAGGTGCTGCAGGTTTTAGTTCACTCTAAATCAAATGGAGAGGGATTTATTGATGCTAATCCTGATGTCCACCACTGAACCAATGCCCACTGGTATGAATGAAGTGTCTCTTTTTAAGAGGCAATCTCTACTTTCAAGACCTTGCAGGCTACACTTCTGAACTCTTCACCAATGCTAAAGAACCCTGACTCAGAGCATTGCTGTGAAATGTGAAACAAGTGTACCCCACTTTCTTGAGGTACAGTCAAAGGAAGGAAAGAACTTAAGATTACACAGGAGGTTTGTGGCAAAGAAACCCATGAAACCAAGGCCAGTCTCACTGGGATTTTCTCCCACAACCACCTTTCCTGAAGGCCAAGACAAAGATAGTTTTTTATAGCTACTTCAGAGGGACTAATTGTGAAAATATTTCTCACCATTACAGCTGGCCGTACTATTGGTAGGGCTCCACCAAGCTCATTTTCATGACACAAAAATCAGTATTTAAGACAGCTGAATAGTTAACCAACAAAGCTGTTCTAGCACCCAGAGAACTATCTAATGCATCTATCACCGTAACTTCTAATAAAATAAAAAAACACATGACCACATTAAAAACACTACCTGAAATGTGTTTCAAATCCTAATCAGTTTCCACTGATAAGGAAACAGGCTCACCTCCAGTAGACAAGCACAGCGATAAGAAGAATGAGGCACACGAAGGTCAGTGCTGAGACCACAATGAGTGGGATGATCCATTCCATTTTACCAGGAGAAGGTCTCGTGGCCATGCTGGAGCTGTTCTTGCCAGCTGTGTATGTGTAAACACATAACAAAACCAATCACTGGGTGGAAAAAAGAATTACTGTACAGAAAAATGTGTAAACAAAACAAATAGCTTATCCCTTTTACATGCTATGAGTAAATTGAGCAGAAATCCTCTAACTGCAGGGTGGGACTCCATTTGTTGTCAGTCTGAGACATGAGAACAGAGAAGTATGGTGTTTATTGCCACATATGGCTTGGATTTTACTACTGCCTGTAGTTACAGTCTCATAGACACTTTCAGGACTCTTTTGTGCAAGTACCTATTATCAGATGTGGAGTACCCCACTGAGCCAATTCACCAGGGCAACTGAGTAAATGCTGTGCTCTGTCATCAGTGTTTGCAGATAAATGCACTGTTTCTCAACAGTGCAGGACAGCCCTGTTTGCAAAGCTCAGTATAATACTTCACTTCAGAAATAAATTTCTTGGTAACTGTCTTAAAATAAAAAATCCTCAACATGTTGGGTGTCATGTCACATCATTTGCAGAATTGTCACAATCTGGTGGGTTACTGCATACGAAAGCACTTTTTAGCATATGGATTGTCAAGATGGGTGGATGAATGAATGGATAGGATGTGTTGTAACCAACAGAAGAAATCATTATGCCTCAGCTTTTGAACAAAATTAAAAGCTTGTCAATACCCTGAGATTTGGCTGAGTTAACTTTTGCATGACATCTCATTAAAATTATTGTATCATATATAAGATGAATATCTAGAAGTTCGGCAAGTACTGGAGCCAATGAGCATAGACACTGCACCAACGTATTTCAAAAGATCCCTAATTTGTGCAAATTCATGTAGACTTGATGAATAAACTGGTTTAGACAGAATGATAAAAGAAAAATGCAGAAGCAGATTCCGTATCTTATTCATGTTTCCTAACAAACAGGCAGTGGTTGATCAATACCTGTCAACAGGACGTAATGGGAAAGGATTAGTATAAACAGCTTCAGATTTCAATGAGGACTGAAACGTGCACACTTGACTTTTAAGCCTATGTGAGTCTTCCCTTACCAACATGCTTCCTTGCCCTCGTTCAGTATTGTATTATCATATCTTCTGAAACTGCTGCAAATCCTATCAGAAAAATGTAATTGCCTTTTCACCATAGGCAGGCAAAACACAGATAATTGGAAGTCACCAGATGTCACATAATATGAAGTCATACTCTATTTTAATAGCATTTAGATTATACTCCTCCATAGGCAGGAGTAAAATTCGACTAATGCAGAAGTAAAGGTTAATTGTAAATGCTTTTGCCTGACTGCTGAAAACAGAGTAAGGCTGCAGGCTGCTGCAAGCCCAGCTAGAAATCTTCCTAGTTTTGAGAACTAGGCTGATAGAGGTAATGCCCTTTAGCAAGGAGCCTAAATGAGGTGCTAATCAGAGGGATGTTTGGGGGAAGTGAATGTGCACTTTGATTAACATCTTTGATATCCTTGACTAGCAAAGAGTAAGGGAAAGAACAACCCCCAAATTAGAGCAAAGGCTTATACTCTGTATTTTCCATGGTGCCATGATGATTTTTTGCTTTTTTATATACCCTTTCATATTCCCTTTTATGCAGCTTTTATGTATCCTTTGTGCTTTTAGCCCACATACTTGTAATTCCCTAAATCTGATAACCAGCTTAGACCCAAAGTTCCGTTAAGGCAAGAGACCAAACATCTTGGAAGCCTGGCAGCTGGGTCAGAAAGCCCCAGACACCAAGGTCTTCTCCAGAACACATTCTGTAAACCAAGATAGGCCCATCCAGGGGGAAGGTTCCTCAGGACGGGGGCTTCTCCTGAGCCTCTCACTGGAGAATCTTTGATAGATATGCTAATTTGCAAGGTCTATAACTGTATACACGAATCATCGTGTGTGTGCATTGTTCAGGGGGTGCACCGTGGTGCATTTTGGGGTCAGCATCCTCGTGTGCATCTTTGGGGTGTGCACTTTCAGTGTGCATTCGGGGGTGCATTCTACCTGGATGTGATGCACCAGAGGAGCCTTAAATAAATACCGAGGTAACACCCTGTTTTCCCCTCTAACTGTATTTGGCTTTTAATTCTAAGCCCAGGGAAAGGCAACAGCCAAGCTTACAAAATGCTAAGTCTTGAGGCATCAGTTATTACCAGTGCATTTCAAATCATTTAGGAGCATGAAAAAAGTAAGCTTGTGAGGTGTTACTAATCAGAATGGTAAAAGGGACAAAGAAAAAACCACGTGAGGTAATAAAACTTTGTAGGAGAGCCAAATAGTCCCACCACCTTACATCCATTAGGGTGTTGCTTCAGGTCTCTCCAGTGACAGTATTCTGTTTAGTTTCACCTCCACATCTTTCAATGCAAAACCGTATGTTTCTGTTTGCATGGGAAGAAAATTCAATTCCATTGTAAGCACAGCATAGGCTGGAGTCCCAATGCACACTATTAAATTCTGCAGTGCTCACAATGCTACTCTTAGTCAGTCTAGTGTGGAGAACACACTTATCTGCCCCTGCCAACTCCCTGTACCACAGATGTGAGGAGAAGAAAGTGCTCAGTATGCTGAGTGCCAGAACAGCAAATGCTATTCCCTAATGCTGATGGCTGGCCCTGAAATTCCAGTTGGCAACGCCCAAGCAGTGATGCGCTTTGGAAAAAAAGATATAGCTCCTGTGCTGGCTTTGAGGAAAAAGTCTAAGGTGTTTTCCACTGTTTAAGTAATGTGTTGTGAGAGCTTAAAGAAACCAGTGCCAATAAATATTGTACTAGAACTGCAGCTGGGGCCAGAGGTAGAGCAGTGCAGCCTGAGAGCTGGTGTCTGTCTTGAGTGTCATGGCAGAAAAGCCTAAGAAAAAGCCAATATGCTGGATAACTTGGAAAAAGATGGAATGAAAACACACACACAAAAAAGGTCAGATCTGGGCCTCTACAGTTTCCTGTTCTCCTATATAACAAAATAGTATGAAATAAAAAAAAATAGTCACCATTTCATTCTTTTCCAAAGCAAGAATGTCAAGCCCTGGTAGTGTCAACAGCATATCCTTGTAACAGTGCCCACCATAAGCTGAACTTGGTGGAGGATGGGGGAAGCTTAAAAAATGGACTAGGAGACTCCATTTTTCCCAAGAAATGTAAACAGTTTCCAGTGGCATATGCCTTTTTGAATTAATTCAGCTTGCCTTTTACTGGCTTGGAATTCATTTCCGTAGGAAGGAATAAAAATTGTTACAGCATATCTGTTTCAGGAGGTCCCACAAGATACAAGCCCTGGCACTACTAAATCTACTCCTGTGTCTGAAAAAATCCATAACTTCTGTGAACCACCCATTCAGCAGTTCCACCCAGGCACTGGATGGATGAGCCCCGGCACAGGGAGTATTGGATGGCACTGGGCAGCCAGGGATTCTCTGGCAGTGCAATTCTTGCGCAAAGGTCAAGGTAAGAAAGAGGCATCTACAGTTTGTGAAATGTGCTTTTTTTCTGCGTAGTCTTGGTAATTGGTTCCTGAGAAAAGAAATGTGTTTATTTCCCTTAAATAACACTGCTTGCTATAATAAGCAACTACAGCTGTACTATATAACCTATCTACTTTTATCATTCCTTGCCATTGCACAAATTGCCAGGACAAAGTTCTGTTTGTTGTACCATTTCAGATACCATTAACCAAAGAAAAGCCCTGCTGCTGCTGAACTGCCTCAGACCACACGGTCTCCTAAGAGCAAGTCAACTTGCTCATCTTTCCCTTCAGTAAATGAAATGATGAACTTATACAAAGGTATTAATTGATTGTGGAAAATTATATTGGCCAAATTATTAAATGATGAAAAGGTAAACCTGTGTTTCTTAAAGAAGTGTTACCTTTGATACAAGCCTGTGTCATTGCACAGCTATTACACCCTGTTTCTTTAAAGCAGTCCTGCAGTAGTCATGCTTACAGGCTGTGCACTACTAAGCATGGCTTTTCACTGCTCTGTAACAGATGCCAACCATATTTAACCCTGTATCTGAAATTCATAGTTTGCAGGCATTAAATAATCCAGTTCTTTCATTTTCAAGCCATTCTGCTGTTTGGTCCTGTAAGTTGCCATGTACATCTCTGAAGATATTTAAAAGCTGTCTGGACACAATCCTGATTAAAGTGCTATAGGGAACCCTTCTAGAGCAAGGAGGCTGGACTAGCTGACTCCAGTGGTCCTTCCCAACCTTATACACTCTGTGATTCTGTGTGAAAATGGCTGAAGTGCCACATTAAAATACAGCTTAATAATCCTTGCTGCGATGGAGAAGAATTACACAGATGTTTAATTATGCTAATGAGGTTGTCCCTAAAAGGCTTTCATAACCTCAGATGTGGCAAAGACTGCTCTAAAACCCAATATTCAGTCTTTGTTAAAAGCATACATCAGGCTTGAAATTTAACCCTGCCCATCATGATCTCTGTCTCTACAAAGCCCTCTCGTGGGAGGAACTCATCAGAGGTGGGTGAGCACTGAGGGACGGGAGGACCTGGCTGAAATTTGGATGAAGAGCCAAACCCACCTCTATGTCCTCAGTTCCAGCTCACCACTCAGGCAAAAGTCCCAACCCCACAGCTATTACTTTGCTTACAACAGCCCAGTTAACCCCAGTAAAAACCAAAGGATCTGTTTAAACTGAATCATCCTGGGTTTCATCTTTTTCCCTTGCTTATTTTCTTTTTTTTTTTTTATTCCCTCTTTTGGGTGAGTGTAATTTAATTGCTGTTTTTCTGATTTTCAGGTTTCAGAGTCACAGACAATGCTGAGCAGCCCTGTGTGTAACAGCTGCAGATCAAAGGTACAATTAGTCTAATGTGGGCACCAAAACAGAGAAAAGGATGATCAGGAAACTGAAAGAGGAGAATGCAAGCAAGCATTTGGTGACAGAAGAAAATCATTAGCATTGGCCAATACCACAGACAAGAAGAGGCCAATGCCATTTGGAAAATAATGACATGGCCTCAGGAGAGGTGTGTGTGTATGTATGTGTGAAATAAGCACTAAAAGAAAATGAGCCTTGCTGTACTAATTTGCCTCGCACTTTCCCTGTAATTTCTCATGAGTTGCCTGTTCTCCTCTAATCATGCACACTCATGAGTACTTCCCCATTCAGCTTTCTCCTTACAACTGCTAATTTAATTCTATATAATTAATTTTACAAATATACATTTTTATGAAACAATTTTCTACTCTTTAAAATGAATAAACTTTCAACTCACAGGAAACATTTTTGAAACCTTGACAGCTTTTTAAAACCCGCTTTGATAAGATGCAGAAGAGAAAAGATGCAGGGAGAAAAGGTGCACCCAAAAATGTTTCTGCCCTCACACTGGGACAGAGTAAACTGCAGGGATGCTTCCTGCTTACTTTGGAAGTGGCCTTAACAGTCTTAGCTGTCCTGATTCTCACAAATCCTTTCAGACACTTCTGGCAATGGCCTCTTGGCTTCACTTGTCTTGATTTCAGGCTTATCTTGTTATGGAAAACCTTTAAGGCCCTTTCTCATGGGAACAGGTCTTGCTATGGCTGGAGTTCCACTGAACTCAACTTGTGGCATGAGTTAGGTCAGGTCTGTCTGTATGAACTGCAAATTTCCATGTTACTGAGGAAAACAATTAACCTGAAGCAACTAGTTTTAGGCTTTGTGCTAGTCTAATTCACCAGCTTGTGTCTTTGGTAACCTAGATCCAGCCTGGAGGAAAGCTCCTTCTCCTGCATTCCCAAGCGTCTCCTCACAGGGGTAGCGCTCCCAACAGGCCTCCTTCTAACACAAAGGTGATTAGGGCAAATGGCATGTTGAAAGATGCCTGACAGGCATCTCAGACCATATTCAGTGGGAGCACTGGCCTTTGAGGATTTCCAGCTGAGGAGTAAGAAAAACAGCAGTGTATTAAAAAAAAAAAAATCAGCACAACCTGTTGCAGGTTTCTCAGCTTCTGCATTGTTAAT
The DNA here is from genome assembly GCA_013397975.1 of Machaerirhynchus nigripectus. Lineage (NCBI taxonomy): Eukaryota > Metazoa > Chordata > Aves > Passeriformes > Dicruridae > Machaerirhynchus > Machaerirhynchus nigripectus. The sequence continues at coordinate 506,853 of VZRQ01007504.1, read as the reverse complement.
CTGATCTCTAACAGAACAGTTATGATTCACAGCATTACAGACTGATCAGCATTTCTGTAACAAATGTTGTTAAAGATTGGATTTAGCTTTGTTTTTTAAATTGATTCTGAGCTATAACTGAATGCCCAATATCTGCATTTTTGCGTTTATCAATGTAGGAAAAAATAAATATGTAAGGCTTTTTCACACTACTCTAGAGCAGCTTTGATGGAAAAAGAAAATTATAAAACACTCTAAAGATTAGCAAAGCAAACAATAGTAGTAAAAAACCCCCCAAAAAAACCAAAGAAAAAAGTGCACTAGCTCATAAATGCTGTAGTAATACACATAATCACTCAAATATACTTGTCTAATAAATAAATAAATAAATCTAAATCTAAATAAATAAATCTAAAATCCACATGCAGGTACTCCATTTGCTCCTTGCAGTTTTCCTCACCAGTGCCTGGAGCTCCCCAAGCAGGAACACGTGTGGACATTCTGCATGGCGCATTGGGAGCACCATGAGGGACCAGCTTGCAGAGGCCTGTGCAGCAAACCCTGACCACACCAGGCTTGGTGCACGTGCAGATCACCTGGGCAGGCTTCCAAGAGGTTGTATTTGCTGTGTACACACTGTGGAGCTGGTACATACATCCAGAGTTGCAGTGTACGGGAGCACTGGACATTCTCATCAGGACAAACAGAAAATATGTGAACTCTGCCTGGTTAAGATTTTTTTTTCCACAGAAAAAACGGAAGATAATCCTAGTGCAGAAGGCGCCTTGTTTTGGAAGATCAGAGCATGTTAGGTTTTGTGTTGAGAAATAAACCAGCAATGATCCTGTATTTGGGAGAATATCTCAAAGCCCAGTCAGGGAAGAATCCTGCAGATACACTAAATTAGCTAGAAGCACACATAGCAAACTCCCCATGAAATGCCAGTTCAGCACAGCAGCCGCTCTTCCAAACTAATTTCACAGCTATAGTTCACTGCATTCCCCTCCTTCTTTCTTTTCAACAAAATTCTTGATGTAGCATGTTAGGGGTTAACATTTTTCCAGATTTTCTCTTCCAATAAGCTACAAGGACCATGAATCTGTCCCAATAAAAGGATATTCCTTTTCACTCTGCTCCCCCCAGTAACAATTTGTGGGGTTGGGTCCTGTGACAACCTGCCAGTCAGATGTAGCCAGACACCACAAAAATATCTACTGGAATAATCTACTGGAAATCAGTAAGGAATTTAGAATGTCTTATTTTCCAACACTTATTCTAGTAAAAATGGTTTCTCTGCAGACCACTCACCTGGGTTAATGGTGATGAATTTGTTATCTGCGGGATGTTCCTCTGGAAACCTGTCCATCTTTGGAGGAGGTTTTCTTGTTGTCTCTGGTCTTCTTGGGATCTTGCCCAGGTACAGTTCATTGGTGAACGCTGGTGGCACTTGGGTGGAAGGGAGCGGCTGGGGCTCAGTGTTGGCTTCGGCAAAGCTCTCCTTCTCGGCACCTCCAGCCGTGGGGGCAACATTTTGGTTTGGCTCTTCTTCCAATATGGTTTTATTTCCTTCTTCTTCAGCAGTCCTGTTGGGGGAAGCCATGGCCATGCTGGGCTCTGTGCTATTGCGTGCCTCTGAGGCTGCTGTCACCCTGCTTTTCTCCTTCTTTTCAGCATCCTTTTCTTCCTCTTCCTCTTGCTCCCGCTCCCCATCCTCGCTTTCACTCTTTTCATCCTTCTCCCCCTCCTCGGCCCCCTCACCATCCTTTGTCAGTGCTGAGTCCCGCTCCGTCCCTGGGGAGGCGGCAGCGGCCTCAGTGGTGGCCACCACGGCCCGCCCGGCCTGTTTGCTGGGGGCAGCGGCCGCGGGCAACCGGGTGGGCCACATGCTGCTGGGGAAGGAGGAGATGCCCCCACCGCTGAAGCCCAGCCCTGCCAGCAAGGTGCTGGTCACCACGGAGGCCACGGTGGCCTGGCTGCCACTGGAGGAAGGGCCCATGCCTGTGGCCATGGACACGAAGGAGAAGGGGAGCCCCGAGGAGGTCCAGGTGGAGGAGCCAGAGCTGATGGGAGCCATGTCTGCTGAGGAGGCAGGAGATGCTGTGGGCTTGAGGAGGTCACCGGCAGCAGAGGGGAAGAAAACACAGCAGAGAGCATCAGCAGGGGCCCAACATGCCACCTGGGGTCATTCTCTTGCTTTTCCCTCCCGTTTCACACACATGCCATTCTCCTAAAACCAGAGACTCAGCACCAGCTGGATGAAAGGCTGAGCCAGGACAGAACATGCCACAGACCTACCAGCAAACCACAAAGAGAGGAAACTTCCCTGCATTCACCACATCACCATCAAAACCCTCCTTATCTTTATTTTACATTGGGACCTTCTCCACCCACATCACCACTGACTGGGTAACATTTCCTCTTGGGGTGAGAAGAATGTAAAGGAGTTTAATGAGTTCAGCTGCATTACTCACAGTGCTTTAATCCTCAGAATACAGGAGTTTAAAAATACAGTGTTACATAAGGGCTGTCCCAAAATAATGGCTATGCTACCAACGTGAGCATCCATGGCCGGTGGGTCTACTCTGACAAGGAACTCTGGCTCTTCCCACACACATTGTGAGGGCCTCAAAGGATACTATTTTTATTTCCTTAATTTACCCATAAGGATTATTCTCCTAAGAACTGGTGTTACTGTGAGGCATTGCTCTTGTTAGAAAAGAAGGGCAGCATGGCCAGCTGGGCACTCCTGAAGGTGTTGGAGAACATCAGGAGCCCTTCAGTAAGCCACCACATCTGCCAGGACCTCCAGGCTGTGACACCCATGTACAGACTCAGTTTCCTGCATCCACAGGACTCTCCCTGGCCACCACCAGCAAACCAAAGGCAGGACTGGCACTGCCTGCTTCACTGAGAGGCAGCAGGGAATGAACTATGGACTTTGCATCCTCTGCACCCTGCCAACATTATTCTAATGTCAACCCACTGCACGCATGCGGGTCTCTGCACACGTATGTGTGCTCTGCTGAAAGTAAAACCCCTTAGTACACACATAAAGAACCAAGCCTTGGGCTATCCATAAAGAACTAGTCCTGAATTACATGTAGAAAAAGAGACTGAAGTGAATTGCCTCAAGACAAGGAATAATTCTGTGGAAAAGCTGAGTCAGCAGTTCCTCTGGACAACCTGACCAATCTCCACCTCTGAATTGCTGAAAAATGTCTCACATTGCTGAATTCATCAGCAGGAGGACAATTAGCTGGAAAGGTATACACCATATGAGGACAAAAAAGGGTTAAATAGGTGCTGCTGAACGTTGACAGAAATGTAAAATGTTAATTTTGGAAACTGAAATTTACAATTTAACAGCATTTCTGCATCTCTCTGCAATTCCCAAGTTCAGTCAAGAGGTGTAGTTGAAATGCTGCAGCAAACAAGAAAGGCTGCTTTCTCGCATTACCTTTGACCAGCTGCAATCACAGAGAACCTGAGATCTCAGATGAAAACCTGCGCTTTAGAGATTTCAAGCCAAAACTTTAAACAAGTATCTAAACTTTCAGATACTTATCAATCTGAATCCCTAAGGCCCTGTGAGATTTGCTTTTTGCTGGCATGAACAGTCTCAAAGCTGGACTGAGTATTAAAATTTGACAGCAGATTTTATATATCTAGAATACCTCTATACATCATTAAACAAATATTAATCATTCACATGCAAGCTTTCTATATGTTATTTACTCACTAGGGAGTATATCAAATTGGATCAGAGTAAGACCAGAGGAAATGTACTTAGAGTAAATTCAATAGTATGAATCCAGTCCATAAATGTGACTGAACAACTCAGTACTCTTGATGCCAAGAAATTTAGGTTATGGATAGTTTATATTAAATAAACTAATAAAATGCTTTCAAAACTGAAACATTGTATTCCACGTTTACTGTAAATGTACCAACATTTCTGATTCTGGAATACAAAAGTTGGCTTCAGTGACTTGTTACACTCTCACCTGAATTAAAATAAAGCAAAGAGATTGTTCAGGCTTTATTCACACAGTAACAGGTATCCTTAAGACACTGGAAGAGCAAAGATGCTGTGTGTGAGGCCTTATTCCTGTTGCATATACTTCTGGTCATGCAGTTAATAAAAGAAATTAAATTTATTTCCACAGTCATCATTAAGATTTTACAAATCCTCTCTAAATGGGTTGAATACAGATTGAGGAAAATTTTTTAGCACTCAATTCTCCAGGGGCCAAAGCCTCTCAGAACATGAAGCTAGAAAACCATTTCATAGTGGAACTATATTTTATGCCATAAACCCTTCTGTGACGAGTGTGGACGCCCCTTCCCCAGGAAAGCTGGGTTCTGCTACAGATTTCCAACACCGTGCTGCCATCTGGTGGGAATGTCCCCAAATCCCCGCTCCCTAAATCCATGACTTACCACTCCTGTCTTCACAATTCTGGTCCCCTCAAAAATTCGAGTGGTGTTAGCTGGGGAGGGAAGAAGAGCAGCTCGTCAGGACAGGGGAGGAGGCAGAGGAACAACTGCTAAACTACTGCTCAACATGTGGCTACAGATTGTGGGTGCAGGTCTCAGCCTGGAGCAAAGGCAACTCAGCTCTTTGGGCATTACCTCACTCTGCACTTGTGTCTAAACACAGATTTGCTTGTCTTTAATTACTCAGCCCTGACAATGCTGGCTTACTGTCAGAAAACAAATTCTCTCCTTCCCAAGCTGGATGAAACAATCCTGACTTACACAGGAAGCAAGAGTAGCTTGATGACAATAGTTTTTTTCTGTTCTAATGATAATATTATCATAATTTATTGCTATATATATCAACTATAACTATAATCAATCCTGAATAATGTTTTGAAAGCTCAGGTGGAATAGTTTTCTAGGTTAGATCTTGGGTGCAGCCAGAGATTAGAACAGCAGCTCCTTTTTGGGGACACCTGGAAGGAATCACATAATCTGCTCCCACTGCAGATGTGTGTATCACTTCCACTGCACTGAATACTGGGCTAGAACTGGGCTAGAGTACCCAAAGGATATCCTACAGAGCTGTCAGTAATGATTTACTCCTAACTGTGAATAAAGTTATTGTAGTCAAACTTCAAAGAATTTTTCCATTCCATCATGTAGTACAAAAGGTCATAATAAGCAATACACCAGTTTCTAACTTCTGCCTGGCACTTAAAAGTGAAGTCTAAAACACTGTGCTGAGGTACCAAGAACAGAGCTAAACATGAGTTGTGGCTTGGACAGGACACTTGTCTGATCCCTGCTCTCTCTGCAATGCTGCCACCACTGTGGCATGCCACCGCAACAGAACTAAACCATGTCCATAGCTTGACATTCTTCAGACACTAAGTGCTAAGAAAGCAGGACCCAAATTCCCAAACTTTCTGAAAATGACACTGAAAAATGCCCTTATTATTTTTTCCATATACGGCATCAGATCCAAGTGGCAACTCTTTGCTTCATCCTAAGGATTTAAACTTTTAGCTCTCTGCTTGTTTTATTCTTTCATTACCAGTTTTGAGATTTATGCATCTATAAGCTGGAGTGGGAAGGAATGCTCTCATCAGAGGCAAAATCTGCCCTACTTAATAAAAAATGTCATAATAAATTCCCAGGACAGAGCAAAACTTTAGCACTTAGAAAACCTCTAAAATCATCAAGTCCTTCCACCAAATCTCAGCTTTACCAGATTTCTCCAATAAACTTAAAAGGAAATCCATGATAAAGATAGCTTATCATCTAGTTCTTTTGATTTTCTTTAAATACCTATGTTTTGGAAATCACTGAGGTTGCATGCATGGTAAAACCTGAATGTCTCCACATGTGGTTGTCAAGGTAGGACTGATCACCTCTCCTCTTTACATAAAACAGACACCAATCAGACTCACATTCTGTTATAGTTGTGCCTCTGATGCATAAGGAGTCTCTGATTAATTTGTTTCGGAAAACTAGTACCAAGAAAAGCTCTTAAATTCTCCTAAAACCTGACAAACCCTGACAGCAAAAGGTGTTGGCAAACCCTCTTCACTGGAAATGAGATTCAGATCAAGTCACTGGCCACAACATGAAATTAGCATTGTCTAAATGCATTCAAATAGCTTCTGAAGTAACTTCACACCATATTGCATTCTGCAAAGAAAATATTAAACAAACAAAGAATAGTTCAATGTAAAAATATGTGGGTTTTTTTACCTTGAAAGAGCATAGTCTGGCTAAAGTCACTACGCATTTCATTTCGGCAAACTGCTTGAACTCTGAACAGATAAAGGATGTCAGGTGAGACATGGCTAATGATGGCCTTCTGTTTAAAAAAAATAGATATTATTCAGTTTTTTACCCCCACAGTATTGTCCATGATCAGTTTGAAATATATAAAGCATTGTGCTAAAACAGGACATTTATGCCATGTAAGACAAGCTATATTTCTACACAGAAATATTCAGTGGCTCCCTGGAGAGGGCAAGGCTGAATGCTGAAGGGATGCACCCAGACACTGCTGACTCTGCCCATGAGAAAGAAATGAACACGTCCCACATCTGTTCTCATGGCAGTCTTCATGCCTCAGTGTCTCTGCTCTCCTCAGAAAAACTTAACACTCAAGTCATTTGCCTTTACAGCAATTATAAAAAGATATTTTAGGTGGAGATCTGTGTCCCAAACACAGAATAAGCCCAGAAAAGTCACTGCATATTGAAACTGTCTATTTTGCAAAAACTGGCTAAGGCAATTTGATGCTGGTGTACTATGCAACATGATGGCTGAGCATCCTGGGCTGGGATATCCCTGCTTACTCCTGGACCTGAGAGTTGCCTTAGTTCACAATCACACCAATTCACAGGAGTAGCTGTATGAGTCACTTGAAATACTTGTGATCTCTATAGCAAAACACTGTCTAGCTCTGATTCAAGATGGGACAGCCCAACTGCATCTGCCAGAGCACTGAAAACAATCTGTACTTTCCTCTGAAAACAGGTTTCCTTCTTCTCTTGCCCCCAAAATAGACTGAGCTGTCATTGCTTTCTTAACCCAAAGCTCTGCTGACAGCACAGGGTTTCACTGCAATTTATTTCCAAGCTATCACTCCATCACATCCCTTGCACTTGTAATTATTTCTTTTACATAAACCAGGATGATTTCATGGTGCCCAGCTCATTTTTGCTGATTAAGGCTCCTCTCCTTATACCTTATTAAAAAAATCTCCCTTAGGAGTATGAAATTATGACAAGAGAGAGGTTACAATACGTCATAACCTTGCGTGCCTTCAGTGGATTTCCTTTCTGATTTCATGAGGCAGATTGTTCCCTAATACGACCCAGATAACAATGTCTAGTGGGGAAATTGAAAATATAAGTGGAAATGAAGTAAAAGAATCTTCATCTAAGGGAATAAGAGAAGTATTATTGTATTACTGATTGAATGGGCCCAGAGGACCGTGTATTTGAAAAAAAATATGGTAACAGTCATTAGGAATAACACAGTGTTGCTGCATTTTTCATGTGCATATACAATTACTGATTTCATTATTCTGGAGGCTTTCTTTGATTAACAATAAAAGGGAAGCCTTTCAAACCTGAATCTGTCACTTTGATTTTATATGCAGAGAATGTTAAGGACCAGTACAATACTTGCTTCCACTTAGACAAGAATGACAAGCAGATGAAATCCTAAATGGAGGAGATAGAGCAGTGCTTCCATCTGTGCTGGAACTGTCTTGCTCTTCTTTTTCTCACACTGCCAGATGTAGGCAGTGCTTGTACAGGGCCACTCAGAAATAATCTTCAAGCCCTAACTATGCAACTCCTGCCTCTGGCAGCACTTACTGCCAGAAACTGCTCCAAAGTCTGCAAGGGGCTATGCACAGTGAAAAGCCTGTGCCCAAGAACAGATTTTGGGGGATGGGGTGTTTAATGTGAAAATCTGTAAGTTGAACACAAGCCAAAAGGTATTCAGAGCCTCACCATTTCCCAAGCCAGCTGCTTCTCAGCAGCACTACGTGAAAAACTGTCTGCAGACTCAGTCCTTTATGCACTCACATAAACTATAAATTCACACTCCAGTGTTTGGGTAGCCTGTTAGGCAACGTTCAACTAATGCTGAACATTTAAATAGCAATTTATTGTGGGCCAAGTACTAGCCTGCCTATAAGGTAACAACTGCTTTCCTCCTCTACCTCCTTCTACCAAGAAAATGACAGTATAAGGATAGCTTGATACATATGGGGTTGATGCTGTGCTTTTACCAGGTCCTTGTCACTATCCTTGGTGAAAGTCTTCTCCTTTTCATCTTCATTTTTAGTCCAGCTATATGAGATCATGTAGTTCATGATTGGAGGGTGGTAGATGGTTTCTGGTTGGTTCCAGGTTACCAGTAGCGCTGTCCTGTTCACAGGCTGCACTTTCATGTTGACTGGAGGAGTGCTGCAAGCTGAAAAACAGAAGGAGAAAAGATGAAGCTCTTCTAAATAACCTAGAGAAAACAAACAGGAAGAACGGTGCCTCACCCTAAGAGCTAGGGTTTTTTCCTTTAATGGCCTGGCCTACAGTAACAGCTTAGACTGCAATCCACTGAGACCAATGAGATTTAATACCACCTGCAGCTGCTTTCTGCTCTCCTGAGTAAAGTGAATGAGAGAATCCATTCTCTGCAGGCAGGTTGCTTAGTTCTTGACTTCAGTCTCAGTCCTGACCTTTGCACCTACACTTGGTGACTTAAGAGCTCTGCACTGGAACATTAAGAAATACAGTGGAGCTGATCCACAGCTTCCCTTATCCACAGCCTGTTGCTCTGTCAGGGGTAAATACCCCAGTGTGCTCTGCCAGCTCTGGAAAGAGTTGAAACCTCTGAAAATGTGGCACTACTGGGTCAGTAAATGTTTTCCTGTTAACCTAGTACATTTTTTACAATTATTTTATACTCCTCTTTGTATATATCTTCCTTCAAAGATGCTCAGCAGACTGTCAGTAATGTATCACCAGCACAGGGAAGAGTGGCTGGGAAGAGAGGCTCTTGATGGGCTTGGCCATCGCCTCTGAGACGGCAGAGGAACCCCCAGCCAGCCCTGCCTTCTTAACCCTGCCTGCAGCATGAAGGCACAAGTCACTTCTCAGACATGCTTAAGTCAGTGGGAATATCAGCACAGGGACAGCTTAACCTCTGGGAAAAACACGGCTTCTGCTTACAGCAGTACCAAACCCAAAATTCTTCAGGGCAGACCAAGCCCAGGCGCAAATCCAGCCTGGCCCCTCAAGGAGTGGGGTGTGCACAGTCCCCTCGCAGCACCGAAGAAACACTTTTCAAGGAGTTGCCATGGAAAGGTCTGGGTGGGGATGCAAAACACTAGATGGCACTCACATGCCGTGGGAAAAGTGCATCATCCCCTTCCCAGCTATAAAGAGTATATATTTTTTCCAAGCTTTAAAAATCACGTTTAAAATACCCAGTTCAGGGCATATTCTCACATTCTCTTTCCCAGTGTAAACGCTGAACCAAGGAAAATCACTTGCAATGATACCTAAACACATGTGCCGTGGCAAAGGAGCTGGTCTCTTCTGCCAGGGAAAGGCAAAGTGTCACCCAGCCCATCAAGCTGTCACTGTTTGCAGAATTATTTTTCCCAGTACGACTTTTCCTTTTAAAGCCAACACACCGAGCTTGTTTGCGCTCTGCAGGTATGTGACCGCGTGTGTATCTGGCCATTATTTCAGTTCTAAAGAGTCCTGGCAGCACTGAAAGGGAGAAACGTCTATTCCTATGCCTGGACTTGCAGGTTGGCCATGCAGCTCTGCTGCCACATTACTGAAACAGCTACAGTTCTTAAATAAAAATGATTAAATGCTTTAAATGCCAGTATTACCAGTACAAAAGAAAAATACCTGCCAAATGCATTTGTGCAGTTAAAAGTCACATTTTGTAGCTAGCTGAGCAAGACAACATAAATTGCAGAAATATGCTTGGGCAGGAAAAATCTTTCATGTTTGCTCTTGCCATGAGGGGTGGCAATCCTGCTGTTTTGCAGTAGATCCTTCTGCTCAACACAGGAGGATGATCCAGCAAAACAAACAAACCCTACAGTACCTCAAAGAGTTGGATAAATGTGAGTTTCTATTTCCACTGAGCTGAAGGAATCAAAACAACATTCTGCTGTCAGTGCCACCAAGTCAGATGCCTTCCCTCTGGCTCTCTCCTGGTCCCCCAAAGCACAGCACGAAGGTGGCCAGGACCTAGATGAGAGGGGACAGCTGAAAGCCACTGCTGTTATCACTATATACAGAGCTTCCTGATCCTTGGTATGCCTCTCCATGCTCACCTCTTTCTGCTGAGATGGTCAGATCAATTCTCCCTGACATCACTGTTTATTGATAACTGCACCAATAAATCATAACTGCCCTCTTTGACGCCCTTTGTCATCACAGAATTACACTTCAAAATGCCAGGCCAGCCTTTATTACTCCACCTAATCAAATCCCATCAGAGATAGGAGGCCAGGGTGAAGGACTACCCAGACCTAAAACTCTTACCCAGTCCTTGTCCTCCAGGAGGACATGCAGAGATTTATATATTTAAAGTAATCATGCATCAAATTGTTTTAGAAATAATTCAAGCAGGTAACCTTCCTGAGAGACAGAGAGATCTACCTTAATTGCACCAGCCCTCTGAATGATGTCTGGCCAGCTGCCTTTCACACAAGGACCCCAAGCCACCCCAGGGAGAGGGGGCTGCCTTGTCCCCCATTCTGTGCCACTCTGCAGCCAGCCTGGATGCCATTTGGAACAGCTCATGCCAGCCAGAGAAGTGGGTATTTCCCAAGGAGGAAATAGACTCACAGGCTCAGAGTCAGGAGACCCTCCCTGACCCTGCACCCTGATCCAAGAACGTCATGAGCACTTCTAATCACCTGAGTGACTCCAGTGACTTCACTGAGGACAAGCCTCATTCACAGCAAGATAAAACGAGGCTGAATTTACAATACTGCCATTTCTCAGTAAATATTACAAAATTTTCATGACTTAGTATGACTTGGTTCAACTTACTCCAAGGCACAGAGCAGTACCTGAAGTAATTTAGTATTAAACAACCTTTTCTATTCAACCACATTTTTTTAAAACAACGTAGGAATGGGCAAAAAAGAAATCTTTTTTAATAAAATGAAATATATGGTTTCATTAATTTAACTAAACCTGCTTAGGACACAATGGAATAAAGAAACATTTGATCCAATAATTCAATTTGATGATTTAATTAAAGTGATACATAATAACATAGTGAATGTCTGAAAGGCAAGGAAAAAAGTGCAATGATTTGACCATCTATGGAACAACTGGCATTTCCCAGAGATCTAATTTTTCTTTCAGTACTCTCTGTGCCTTGGATTTTTCAAAGAAGATTGAAAGAATCACAGGCTAAAGGACCTCTACTGAGGTATTTTGCAAAATGTGCAGCTGAAGAAGAGCGAGAAATGCAGGAAGAGGTTGGGACAGGGAAGGCGAAGTTTAATCAGGACACACTAGAGAGAAACACAAGCTTTTCTTTCTTTTTTTTAAACAAAACCAGGCTTAATAAGCAAAAAGAAAGACTGTGAATTCATTATTTCTTGAGAAAAAAAGACCCAAAACCAAAAGCCAGCATTATTCCACACTGAAATAGCACCTCAGCTAATTTTAGAAGAAAATATTACTAATGCTCTCTTTAAAATTCCAGGCCTGAGGGATAAAATATTGTGGGGGCTTTCAGGATATGTTTCTGTGGTATGTGCAGTCCTGAGCAGATACCTACACAGCTCTGGCAGGACACCAAAGCCACTGTGTCCTGTTTTAGCAGCCCTGTGCCGAGACCTGTGGAGGCAGAAACCGCCGGCTGGGGCAACCAGGCCACATCTCAGAGGGACTGAACAGGCAAGAGCCTCGATAGTACCAGGGTCATGCCTCACTGCAGGCACAGACATGCCCTTGACCTCTTGGAGGGAAAAAACACCCTCATCTTCCTGGCAGGGACGACCTGAACTGGGAGAACCTGGCAAACAAACTGGCTCCTGCCTTCTGGCGAAGTCCTGCAGAGGCAGGAGCATTGCGTGGGTGCATCTGGAGTGGTCCACCCTCTGACCCAACTCAGGCAGCCTCAGTGGCTCTCCCAGCTGCTGGCCATGTGTGGGGCTGCCCAGCAGCTCGACCCAGGGTTTTCTGTGCAGATCAGCCCACTGGGGGAGGCAGGGGGAACCCAGCATCTTGGCCAGCCTCACCTTCCAGGGCTCACTCAAGCCTGGAGAAAACATGTTTGCTACTGGCAGATGAATGCAGCATGCTGAGACAGTCCTAAGCACTGGGCCGGCCAGTCATACAGCAGAGAATTATTTTCTTCATGTTAAAAACATTCCAGTGGGCTGGAACTAAAAACTAAATTAATTTAACAACTCTGCATTCATCTCTCCCATAATTTGATTTGTATGTTGTATTTGGCTACGTAATCTCCATGAGGCTTTCCTAACTGAAAGCCTGATAAAACTTAATGCAAAAGCTCTTGGCAGCTCCATTTCAGCGAGTTGAAAGAAAAAAAAAGGGACTTATTGTTTTGCAAAAATTAATTGCTGATACTAAGACACACCCATGAATGCAGAAGGGACATGTAAGAGAATATTAAAGCTTTTTTGATTAATATTGTTCCTTAAAAGCAGCCTGCATTTCTCTTTCAAAGACAGAAATGCAACACCAGCCAAACTTTCTGGGTTTCATCATGCTTTTTGTATATGTTACCTGTGGTTATGAAAAGACCTATTTAGGGAAACTTAGAGAGAGTGCAAGAACTGTATATTCAGTTATGGCTTGTGTACTTTCTCCCTGTAAAACAGATCCTCATATGACAAATCTAGTTCCACTGGGCTCAGTGGGATTTATAAAATCCTCTAAAAATGTTCTAAGTTAGCTTGTCCATGCATAAAAATGTCACCGCTTTAAAGGCAGTTATTTCTAGCTGTGCTATGCCCTCCTCTGAAAAATCCCACTCTCTCCCTCCTGCTGAATGTCTCAGCAATGCAAAACTGCTGTTCCTCTCCTTGGTGCCGTGGGATACACGTTGTGTGCTGAAGCCCTGACAATTTTTGGCACAGAAAAGCAGCATGACAGTGAGATCCTGAATCCCTCGTGGTGACATAGGCAGGGATCTTCCACGACAATTCATATATGGAAGGGGAAGCGCCAGCATCAGGATGTGCCCACAGAATGTTACTGGCTCAGGGCTGCTCAGTGGTAACTAAAAGACAGGGACAAGGGTCTTGTCTTGCTCTGGAAGGCAGCTCCTGGCTGTAAGGTGAGAGAGGCCTCATTTCTTTTTCTTACTAGTTTGGATATGCAGGATGATTCATTTAACAGGATGAGTGAAAGGGAACAGTGTCTCTCCCTTACAAAGCAGGAGCACAAAGAAGGTAGTCGGGGTATTTCTTCCCCCATGCTCAGTAGTAGAGAAACGGAGAGGTCAGTATGGGGGTTTCGTGTCTTTCTTCCCAATAGGGGCAAACAAGTTGGTGGCCAACAAGTTCTTAGGGGAGAGAGGGTGTTTCCTTCCCCTCTGCCACAGCCCTGTGAAGGAGCTGGAAGGGTCAGTCCCACAGGACAGATGCACCACTTGCTGCTGTAATGACCCCCACCTCAGCCATAGGCATCCCAGATGATTTCAGTGCCTGAAAGCTGTGATCAGTGCCTGTGCTGTTGCCAAAACACTGCACCAGGTTCAGTCAGCCCTGTCAGCCCCGGGAACCTGACTGCAGACAAGAAAAAAAGCAATGCCACCAACAGAAAAGAGAAGAATACTTTGAACTACATCCATACCTATATACATACACGTATATATTCCTTCTCATTATTAGATCCTGAAAACTTCAAATAAACCCTGAAATGCAAAAATATGGGTTATGCTGCAATGAGAAAACTCACACTTGCTTTCAGTGCCATGGTAAGGGAAGTGGTACAAGGCCAGATTCAGCTACATTGAACTGGTGTGACTCAGTGGAGGTGCTAGGGAAGACACTCCAATCCATAATAAACAAGAGCATGCTTTGGGCTGTCGGATTCAGTCCCGGAGTTCAGCAAGGGCTGTGTTCCCAAAGGATAACAAATAAACTACGAAGATCATATGCAGAGACAACACTGGCTTTAATATATCAGAAAGTGCTAAGAGGCATACTTATAACATTTTTCCCCTTATCCTTTCACTACATGTTTGCAGTTTTTTTGCTTTGCTTTAGTGTATATTGTTGACTTCTCAGAGTGCTTATAAATAACATTATTAATACATAAGGATAATTGCTTTAAAGAGTAGCACACATTTTTCCTTTACCTTTGCCTGCACTTTGCCAGCAGGCATTGGCAGGCTCCAGAGCATGCTGTACACACAAATATTTGTGTTGATCTACTTCAATCCACAGGCAGAATGTAGCTAGGAGACAGACAATTTATCTTCCCTGCTCTTACCTTCCACTATGCTTCAAACAGACAGGGTTGTTTCTTGAGGTGTGAGGGACACCGACAGACCCCACACTTGTTTTATGAGCCCTGAGAAATAACCTCATGAGCAAATGGGTACATGAGTCCCTCTGACAGAGGGGGTCTGGACAAGCTGGTGTGTGCCCCTCTTGCTTGCCCATTTCCCAAGGTGGACACAATCTGCGTTTGGATTAATACCTGTATGGCTTTGTAGCACCTGAATTTCCATGGCATCACAACAACAGGTCCTGTTTTACTGAAAGGCATGGACTATGTGTTTTCACCCTAGTATTTCACATATTTCACGAACAGTGTTTCTACAGTTGTGGTCTGAGTCCTTAGCAGTGCAGATCATCCTCACACCATCAGATGCCATGCTGGGCTAAACTGGTGTCTGACAAGGACCTGCCCTGCAAGTTTTGTGTTTGTATTGCACACATCCATGTGTGCACACAGAAGGCGACGTCTGTTTCAAATGTGCACCTGTGCCCTTACTGACACAGTGTGTTTGTGCCACACGTGTGATCACATTCAGTGGCACAAAAGGCACCAGTGGGGAGAAAGGAGGATTTCTTGCCAGAAGGACACATACTTGCAGTGTTAACCAAGCTGACCTTTCCAATCTTCTGGTGAGGGTTGTTTGGACTGGGGAGCATAGGAAGTATAACATAATAGGGTTGGTAGAGCCTCCCAATACATGCCTCTGGGATGCCCAAAATCAGATTAGGAAAGCAGCTTTCCTTTCATAGTTTCTGGAGGCTTTTTCCAACACAAAGGATGAGCTGCAGGTACTTGTGGTTCAAACTAAAATTAGTTAGCCCACTTCTGTGGGCTGAACAGCTGGGCCAGCTGGTAGGCAGTGCAGAAAGGAATTCCCTCCAGGTGTAAATGGAATAAATCATCAAGCTCAGCTCTTCCAGCTTTAGTGGCAGCTGTAAACCCAAACCACACCTACACTTTCACACTGAATTCCTCTTGCTCTGTCGGTTTGGACCCTTTATAATCTCAGAAGAAGTGTAAGCAGTGACTTAGTGCTTATTAATAAATCTACTGATAAGTTGTTTACTACATTCAGACCCAGACACACACACCCCTCACATTACAACCACACAGAAGTTACTACAGGTGTGAAACAGAACCCTGCAGGACAGAGCCACTGCAATGGAAGCATGAGACCTATGTCAGGTATAAGTACCACATATTTTTGCATCTGATTCCCACTCAAAATGGGTCAGTTTTTTTAATGAAAAGCTTTGTGTTCCGTCTGACTTGAGACTCTCTGGAAGGGAGGCCTGTCCTTTCTGCTTTTGCAGGACACTCTCCAAGACAACTTAAATACACAGGGACCCAGCCAGCGCTGCAGAGCAAGACAGAGCTGAGGTGGAAGAGATGAAATATGCAGAAGGAATACGTTGATTTCTGCATAAAATGTGCATTCAGCAGCCACTTGAGGCTCAAAAAGAGACTCTTGCAGCTGCAGGTGAGTACCTTTACTTGGAGCACTGAGGCAGTGGCAGACAGGCAGGTCTGTAGTGCAAAGAAGCAGAGCAGGCAATGAGCAGAACAGTGCCACCACACTCAAGTGTGACCTTTTGCTCCAAGCCAGGCTGCTACACCAACAGAAGTCCTAAGATGAGACATTAATTCATTTGCACCACATCTAGTAAGGTGATGACCTGATTAAAGGGGAATAGAATTGGGAAAGGATAACTTCCATAGCAAAATGAAATAAAAAAGCAAATAGGAAAAGCCCAGTTATCCAAAGAAACCAGGAAGGAGTTGTTAATCCATGAAGAAATCTTCTAAGATTCTTCCAAAAGACAAAAAGAATCAATGCTAATGGTAAGCGTACCGCAAATTAACTAAAAAAGGTTCTTGTTTATTTCTATTCTCCCTGAGATATTTAAAGAAAATAAATAGCTAAATTTTGCTTTAGCCATCCTGAGTTTACTTTTCAATAATGAATCATTTTAAATTTACCTTCACTTTGTTGTTGTTTTTGGATATGTTACATACTACTATTGAGTATTTTTCAGTAATTTAGGTTTGACTAAAACATAAAAATGACATTCTACAAGAGTAGAACTTCTGTCTCTTTCTGGACTCCCAGAGAGAACCCAAGGACATGAAGAGACTGCAAAGTTGTTTTGAGACAGTTTCATAAAACACAGGCATTTAGAAAGCAAAAACAAATTACTGGGAGTAATAATAGAGGCTATAAATGAGACAGATAACTTGCTCTCTTTCAGAAACACTGCTGCCAATGCTTTAAACTATCTGCCTCAAAGCGTTGATGTCAGAGCACTGAATCTCTGGACCTTTGGATGCTGCTGCATGGGAGGTGCACTCCAATGCTGTGCAGAAAGGCAATACCTTTACAGAAGGCTGCAGTCTCATTTCTGACATCAGGAGCCATGAACGGGCAAATAAGAACTGAACTGCTTTGATTGAGCAGTGCAGTACCTTTGGCTGCAGGCCGGTGGCCTGAGCCATGCCTCCAGCACAAGGCATGCAGGGAGCAAAATCCAAATACCTTCTATCCATGTTTTAGTGGCATTAAGTTAAAAGGACTTCCAAACTGTGAATTATTGCCACATAACAAAAAAAAGTAAGGAAAATGATCACCTGGACAGTACTAGAGAAATGTCCCAGCTGTTAGTTTAGAGTCCAAAGTTAAGTTTTACTGGAGTGAATTTGTGACTGCTCATTATTTAACTTAGGCTAGGATCATAATTACAGATGGTACTCTAAGGTGAAATCCCACTGATGGGAAACAGCATTATTTGAGACTCCAGCAAAGAGTAATCAGACACCTTTGGGAAAGTAATCAGACATCTGGGAAAGAAAACTCTGATGTTGAGAGCCCCTCACATGGGATGCTTGTTTAAGTGTTCTAAGGCGTGCAGCATGTTTAATGAGATAGAAAGGTTAAAGGGGTTTTTGAGTGTTTAAAAAAAACATAAAGAGAAAGAAACAACATTTGATGTCATCAACAGCAAAATAAAATGGGCAAGTATTGTTGCACATGGGGTACTTCCTGAAACAAGGAAATGAAACACCTTTTCCTCCTGAGTTTCCATGCCTACACCTTTACAAAAGCAGGTAATGTTTTGTAAATACAGCTCTGTTTGATGGGACAACATTTGAAAGTAGCAAGGGTCCTGCAGACCCAGATCCTGCAACTGGGTGGACTTTTACATAAGAATTCTGTTTGTCCCTGAAAAGCAGTGTACACTATTAAACCAATAAAAAATTAGCAATCCCTCTACCAGAGCCTGCTTGAAAGCAGCCCAGGAGCTGCAGGAGCACAATATATGATGTGACAGAGCAACACAGTCCTGAGCCACAGAGGACAGGCCAGAGAAGAAAGGAGGCAATTTTAACAGATTGTCTTGTCCAAAAAGTCAGACACTGCCACAGTCAATGATAATTACAGTATCTGATTAATGCTTTACAAATGCATTCTTGGCTTAGAAAGTCTGTACAGAGAACCTCTAACTTTTCAAAATTTTACATAAATTAGTACTGCAACATGGGTGAGCCCTCTTGTTAAATGATGATCTGCCTGATTTAACAGCATGATCCACTATACAGGTTGTATCTCCGAAAGTTTCATCTTAAAAAGTATCACTGTACAAGGGTTTATTATCAACCCACCAGTTGCTACAATTACATAACTGAACAGTATTTAACCTGAATGGTGTATTTTAGAAGTAAGATCTTTGAACAGCATCTCTATGGTTTTTTGAAATAGCTCCAGGGTCAACTTAAAAATTAAGAACAGCTCATGGGCTCTGATTCAGCAAGGTCTTATGCATATGCTTTCATTCCAGGCATACAAGCAGTCCTCACTGTTTTAAATCAGATTTTGCCAATAGGAGGAAGGAATGAGATAATGGAATAAAGGAAAACTCTTGTTAAACTCTGACACAAAAGAAAATCTGGAGTTTTCACTTTTAAGTGAAAAACTAGTCCTATTTCAAATTAGCTAAAGTATTTCATCATCTTGTATTCTTATGACTGAAGACAATGCCCCTCTCTTCACTGCCTCTTTAAAATTAAAAAAAGAGAAGGGAGAAGAGAGTAACTGCAAACAAAAGGCTGGTAACATTCATACTGGTTAACAAGCTAAATCCAAACGCACTGACCTAAAACAGCCTTTCCCAGAAGACATTTTGTTTAGCAAATGCCACCACTTTTGGAACTTTGCTAAGGAAATACTCAGAGGACTGGTAAAAAGTGAGAAAGTTTTCTGCCAGTGTATCTGCAGGTTATGCTACTGGTCACAGTTTTGTGACCTGAGATAGCTTTGACAGCTGAGAGAAAAGACATTCCTCTTTGGTACCAAACTGTTCAGGATGGCATGTTTGCCAGTGGACCACCGCAGAGCTGCGTCGTTTTGTGTTGATCTGAAATTCTCTATTCACTAGGGAATTCTGAGAATTATTCTGAACATTATGCAAATTGTTCTGGGCATATTTTCCTCCAAAATAAGAAAGGCTTACATAATGAATGCTACCCTGTTTTCCAGATTAGCAATACTGCCCACAGACTTTAATAGAGTGTGACAGAGGAAACAAACTGCAAAAATTCACACCAACAAACAAACCCAAACTTCCCCTCCAGAGCTGAGGACCATCACAAACCATATCACCTTGCAGCAAGTAAAAGACACATTTTCGTGACCTTGCCTTTTTCTACAACACACAAATCAGGAACAGGGAGGGCAGACAAAAGTCAACATGTGACAGCCATTGGTCACATTGCCTAATGCAATGCGGAAAGCATTGAGGTGCAACCAGGAGTTTTGCAGAGGAATCTGCATAAAATAAATTTGTTATGCTAACCTTACACTCTTCTATACTTGTATGCAAGGTTGTCTGGCTGGAAAGCACTCCATGCTCTTGGTTCCTCAGTACTTTTGCATGAATGACACTGTATAAAGAGGAACTATATTTACTAGCTGAATAAACAATAGGTTTTGCTTTCACTCAAGTATTATGACTTCAACTCATTTTATTTATATGTCAGTAGTTCAGAATGTGCAGTGGACCAGGCACATCATCGCTGTTCACCTTTGTCAAAAAAGAGGCCAGAAACATCCACGTTGTCTATATTTCTGGAACAGCCATATCTCATCCCTCTAACCTTTGGAGGATATACTACAATCCATTTTGTGTTAGCAACACTGCGCCAACCTATTTAAGTTCATGAAAAAAATGCACCTATTTTCAGTGTCCTCCATTGCGCACACAACCCAGAAAGTGACAAGCTGACAGAGCTGGTACAAAACGACTGGCTGCCCAGCCATTAGCCTCCTACAGCAAAAGCGCAGTGGAGAAAGAAATCACCAACTCCAGCATCATCCCTGCCATTACATGGCACGTTGAATGTTGTCAGACCATGGGAAATGCATGTCCCCCACCTGAAGGTCTCTCCTGTCATACATTCAAATTCCCAGACAGGCACAAGTACAGAGCATTACAGTACCTGAACATGGTGGGAGAGGACCCATAGAAAACCTGCTCAGGAAACCAGTCCTGAGAACCAAACCATATAAACACAGACTAATGGTTGTGCTGCTCCCTTGTTCCTGTAGACTGGCTCACCTCATGATAACTAAGCCATGTGTGCTTGGTTCTTAAAGATCAAAGTCATGGTGAATCTTTCCAGTTACTCAAGCTGCTCCTTTGGTCTCGACAGTTCCAAACTCAGGATCAGCCCATTAACTATAGACCTTAGTGTTTGTAATGCTCTGACAAAATTGCGGGTTTCAGCTTTTTATTATGGTGGTGAAAATTACCCAAAGATTCTTTATAATCTTAAAAATAATCCAGCGAGCGAGGAATATGCAGGCATGTGGCCAAAGCAGTTAAATCTTCTTGACTGTTATGCCAGAGGTACCTTGGCTGCACTAAAAATAAAAACTAGTCAGTTTTGTCACTTTTAACATAATGTAACCCATTAACTTTCATCACTGTTCTGGGTAAATAATATGTACAGAGGATATAACTAAAGAAATTACTGACACATTGCTGTTACAACACTGATTGAAAACTTCGGGCCAGAGCATCCGAATGTAGCAGGGTTTCCTCATTCCCAAGATCTCCTTCTCACTTCTGAAGTAAATTCTCTGTCCCAAGGCTGCCTTTAAAGTACATGAGGTTTGTGTACGTGTATATTATATATATATATAAATAAGCATGCTCAGAGAATAATGAGCCCTGAGAAATACACTCTCCCAGCACTCTCTTGGGAGAGTGAGGTTGCTGAATGCAGCTGTTTTCATGATTCACATCTTCTAAAATCTGCACTTTCTGTGCCTGGCCAGGTGAAAATGCCAGGTAAAAAAGGGAAGCTTGTAAATCTGCTTAGCTGGTGCCTTCTGGCAAACTGCCCCTCTCTTCTTTACCTCCACTGGTGAAGCACCAAGCACTTCGCAAGACTGAAGACTGGAAAGTACATGTCATTTCTTCTACCTATAAATAACACCAGTCAATAAAATAAAGGCAAATAAAAGCAGTGAATTTATTTGATATTTTTTTCTAGTCTTACTTTATCCAGAAGACATTTCTCTCAGAATTTCTGATGTGCTCCTTTAGCCAGGGCTGCCTGTGCCACTGCGACAGAAACCTCTCTCCCACCCCCCTCCATCCAGCTCATTATCTGGTGTCTGACAGAAGCAAGTGCCAGCTGCTCTACAAAAAGGCACATGAAACGCTTCAGCAAGACATTAGAAAATCACCTGCCTAAAAGGAAGAGATGCTTTTCCTCCTGTCACCATTACCAACAGACTGATACAAACGTTGAATTAAAAGGTCGACAGTTCTTCAGAAGTCTCGTTACTGGAGAAATTAAACCCATAACCACACCTGGAAACTGTATTTCCATTCAAACACCCAATGTGTCAGTGCTAATGGGGCTGAATTTTTACCTCTGACCTTGATCCTTTGGTTTTCCCTTTTTGTCAGGCATTTCCACAGCTCTACAGAAACAGGGACATTGCCAGTTTGAGATTCATATTTTGTGGCTTTGAGACCCACATATTCTAAGGCTGTATTGTCATGGCACCTTGTGACAGCAAGTTCTACAGTTATTTGCAGCATAAGCAGAATTAGTTTCTTTATTGACACTTACCAACAAGGAATGCCTGCACAGCCCACATTATTTCTTTGGTAGCTCACGGCTGGTTTTGACACCATTTGATGACAAAGTAGACAGAAAAATTCTCCTACTAGTCAAGTAAGTATAATCTACCTTTGGAAGCTTCTGTGCCGAGAGGATTTTCCAAGATGTCTGTCATATCTTGGTTCCAAGCATCCTTCACAGCAGACTTGGATACCTTCCTGTTGTTCAGGCTTTGCTGTGGTCGGAAGTTATTCCTCAGATATTCCACAGACTTGACATGGTCTTGCTGCTCAGTGGTGAAGATGGAGTAAAATGCCTCCAGCTGATTGCAGCCATCATGGTAGGGGAGAGAAGGGATGTTAATTAGAAAAACAATGTGGTGAAATCCGGGTGGCTGATAAGACAGTAAAATGGAAGGAAGTAAAATGTTGATGCCAAGACTGATAAAACCACATGGGAAGCCGGACTGCCCACTGAAATTATTGCCAACGCCCTTATCTCGACACAGGACTTATCCTGCCCAACATGGGAGAAGGCCTTCTAGAACCTGTGGATGTCTGTCACTGGCAAAGAAACATTTGCCCTCAGACCCCCTTGTCTGGAAGGATTTTGTGTGTGACACAGCCTTGTCAAACCCTCCTCACTGCTGGCACCGTTCTGTTTCAGAGTATCGCGTCAAAAAGTGCTTCTAGGTTATTCCACACTAAGAGCTTTGGCCTGAATAAGGCAATGGTTCCTTATCTCCGAATACCTTATGAAGTTTAGCTGCCAGGCTAAGCTTCACAGACAGCTCGTGCAGCACTTTTAGGCACAGCTAGCATATACTCCTCTGGGAATAAGTTTCTTCTGATGGATTCAGATCTGAGCTATTTATAAGAAAACATATTAACCCATAAGAAAGAACTGTAATTGGAAAACTTTTCTGTTACTTCGTATCTTAGTGTTTCTTAGAAAAAAAATTCTAGCAAACTAAAGTGAAAATATTTTCATCTAATGTTTTTCTCACAGCTATCAAGGTTGGTATAGCATTTACTGTTACCTTGTTATCATTCAGGACAAGAAGTAGAATTAGTTATGTTGCTGCTGGAAGGACTGAGCAAGACAGAGCAGAGAAGGAATTACTCCTGATAATGTTTGCATCACATCAGTTACACATATTGATAGTATGGATTTTGGGAGCACAGAATCTGGCCCAGGACTTCAAAAAGGGACTTGAGTTACATGCATAGCTTAATGACAGCTCACTGAAACTTACACCCTTTTCATTAAGTGTGTCTGCTCTAAAAGCTCTGGAGAAGCATGTGAGCCCCAAATCTTACAACTGGAAGAATTATCACAGCAGCCTCAGTTGATAGAACTGATAAAAATAATCAAAGCAGCGTGTAACAGAGCAGTTAAGCATCCTCCACTGACTCATGAGGCACCCACTACCATTACCTAATTTTCCTTCAAAACGGTAATCTGAGCCCCCTTCAGCAGAGGGACAACAGGGGACAAGCAGGGAGGGGTGACCACCAATGACCAGTTCCCATCACAGGCAGGGAGCTCAGGTGCCACTTCCAGAGCTCAGGTGCTGCTTCCAGGCTTGCAGGTGCAGATGGTGGGATTTGAATTGTACTTTTTTTCCCTCCATCTTATAGGAATGCCTTATTCCCAGGTTCTCAACACAATCCTGTTTCTGATTCTTTCAATGAAACATCTTGAAAAACTTCAAAAACCATTTTCTAATTATTAGCAGGGCCCCCAAAAAAGCATAGGAGGATGGATTAAAAAGGGGTAAAGGGACTGACACTTTTGTCTAAAAAAAAACCCAACAGACGATCCTGCTACACCCTTCTATAAAAGCACAGATTGAAACTCTTGTGCTTATTTACACACCTTTTGCACTTCATGCACTGGAAGCAGTTTTGATGAAGCCAGCTAACAGGGCTTAAGGTGACTTTATAAAAGTGCAAGAACTTGGGTAGTAACTACTTCTCTGAAGTCAAGTCTCTAGTCTTAGACATCTGTGCCATTAAATGAATTTTTAAACTGTCAGAAAGAACTTCTAAAATATTTTCTTCTGCCATGCTACCTTGGGGAGGTATAATTGCATTTTAACAACTGCCAATTCAAACATGATTTTTAACCTTCCACTTTTTATGTGCTGAAGTACATATAAGCCATTTCAACCTCACTTTCACTATAAAAATATTATCTAAGACAAATGAGATTAGATTCTCTATAGCTGCCAGAAGAAAATTATATTCTAAGATCAAGGAGCTACATTCATGCTCTTCAAGGAATACAAGAGCTCCTGTTCAGAGGAAGAAATTAAAAGCTCTAATAAGACTATCGTAGATACAGGGAAACCTGATCTAAAACTCTGAGTCATGCAATTACAAACCATTAAAGCCTGATGTGTAGTTTTCTAAGGGTTGGATATACAAATGGCAATTAAAAATACTGAAACTGTTATAAGCACAATGAGCTACTCTGAGGTACGCATTACGAGAGATAATGCCATGTTTTGGGTCATTGAATGCACTTAGCTTTACAATGCATCCACAGGGTGACACAGCGTGTCCTGGTTTGTTGTCTAATTACCAGGGAAGATGATGATGATGGAGGACTGAGAAAAAACAGAGAAGCCTCCACAAATGGACCACTTCACTACTGTCCTTATTCCAGCAAGGTATTTTGCACAAAAGCAAGAATTTAATTGGAACAGCAACAAAGCTTAAACAATATCACTGTTGTCCCGTGGGATTACAGGCTGCTTCATGGGGTTTGTGATCAAGAAGGTTAAACTATGGCAATGGATTACGTTACACAGTTTCTGTTAGAGGAACAAATAATAATCATAGCAGTGGCAGGGTGGCAGGCTCTTAAAACACACACATCAAAATCTGCTGGGGAGGGGGGCATACTATTATTTATTCCACATGTGTTGTAGTATCAATGCAAGTCTGTCTACACACAGAATTCCCAGCCCTTCAACCACACACACATGCACAGAGCAGCACAACGCCAAATTTTAAAGGCTTGATTTGGCACAGTTACTTCTGTACAGCACAGGAAAGGAGCTATGCCAGGATAAAGTACCTTTATACCGACAGCCCAAATTGGTATTTACCATTTTATTTGCATTTGTTAGAATAGAAAAAAGAAGTCGTGACCCACCTGATGCGCACACAGGGTATAAAACTGAGTGTGGGCCAGGCCTTGCAGCCACCAAATAATAAACAGTAAACTTATTGATGTAGTGAAAAGCTACAAGGGATTGAAACTATCCTGCGGGCAAGGACAGAATTCAAAATGATCTCGACAATCAGAGAAATAGCCTGAAAAAAACAAAGGGTCTGATTCAAACAGGACCATGTGCAGAGTCCCAGGCTGCAGCCAGAACTGGGGGCTGCCTGGGGGCACGACGTGCTCAGCACTGCCAGAGCTCCAGGGAAAGCCTCCAGCCAAACGGCTCCTGCTGACCAGGAACTGAACGCGGGCAGTACCGTCACACTTCTGTGAAACAGGCAAAATAACACCAGGATGGGTGGCTGGAGACATGAATCCTGCCAAGTCCCTCAGCCTCTGGAGGGCCTCAGCTGAAGCACTGCAACTGATTTTGAACACAGACTGTCAAAAAAAGATGAAAGAGTCTATGGGAGACACAATGAGACCTAGAAAACAGGAAAAAAATGCTGGAGCAGGGGTTTGGCGAGTGCCTTCTGTACTTGTGAAACCTTTGAGCACAGCATCTGTCAGTCAGGATCACCCAGTGAACAGTTCATGTGCACTTTACAGAATTAGTGTATGTAAAAAGTTTGTTTTCGGTGGCTTATGACAGATGAATAAGAGGCAAGTCTAAGTCCAGAGGATGGCTTTCTAAAGACAACAGTCTTACAATGTCAAAACACACTGAACTGGCAAACATTTGACTTCATCTAGACAGTGCTTTTTCAGGATAATTTCTCAAACTCCAGACATTGTGTCTATTTGCATTAAAAGCTGCTATATGCTAATTTTAAAGATTTGTGCACCACCTCTCTAAGCACATAATGGCAGCTTTACTGTGTTATAAAAACAGTTAAGCATGGAGAATTAATGGAAAGATGTCTTTTAAAATATAATTAGTTCAAATTACTAAATCTGAGCAGAACTGAAATCACTTACTTTACTTTGAAAAGAAAGTTTCAATTAAAAAGAATAAAAAGGAACTCTATGTAACTATTTACACCATGGCTTAATTTAATCTTAACAAAAACAATACCAAATAAATCACTGAAAGGAAACTGGGTTTCATGTTGTACAGTCTTCTCAAGACTGATGGCTCCTGTTCAGAAACAATATTACTTAAGAGAATAAAAAAGATCGCCGACACTTCCTTTTTTGTCAACAGAAACATTTGTGTTCTCCAAACTAAACTGGCGGGTTTTGGAAACAGTCATAAGGAGGGCAAATTAAGAGATGGGCTTCACTGACAAAACAAACACACCTGATGGTAAGAAATGGGCACAGGCTTCCGGAAAACGATCCACTCCACGATCTCGCTGCAGGGAGGAGTAGTCAAGGAACCCGTGTAGCGGTAGTAGCTCCCCAGTGATGTTGGCAGAAGTTCCCTCAGCACAAAGGGATCCAGAAAGGTCTCCTTCTCTGCAGGGAAGATTGACAAGCAGGATTACACTTTTTTTTAATGTGTCTTTAAAACAGACATCACATTGCTAGGCAGCCTAACAAGGTGTAATGGCAACAAGGTATTTTATCATATATGTAGTGAAAAATGGAAACCACCTCCCAGGATGGCTCTGTAAAAGGTGACATGTGGTTTATTAAAAGAGCAGCCAAAATGCTAGTCAGTCCCATCCCAAACACAGACTTCTATTTTGAACATGTGCAGGTGTGAAATGCACTTGCTACCCCACTGGTTTGTGTCAGTACAGAAGTAACACTGTACTCAGTGGTTCCAGCACTCAGTACATGGCTCTCCAGCTTGATGGCAGCAAGACAGAACCCAGTGGGACACAGCCAGGCCTCAGTGGTCCTGTTTACTGCTGGCTGACCAAAGAGCATCGGGCACTATATCCGTCCCATCTCTGCCAGAGGTGGAAAGGGATGCAGGAGCTGAGTCAAACCCTGAGTGGATTGCTGAGATGGAGAAGGCAGAGCCATGGTGTTCAGCCAAACTTCTCTGGGAGCTGCCAGGCAGATGGGCTGAGGAGCAGGGACAGAGGGCACTGCTGAAGCTCAACGTGGTGCTCAAAGCAACATCCAAGCAGTGCTTGCTGACGCCTGCCTGCACCCACCCACGCTGGCACTGCCAGGGTGCTGCCAGACACAGCCAGCACTGCACCACAAAGAGGTTTCACAGGTAAAACTGCTGCCTCTTCTCCCAAATCCGAGAAAGCCCTTCCCAGGGTCCAGCAGTCTGGGGACAAACCTTTTTTTCTCTAAGCATCTCCTTGGACAGCCTGAAATGCAGACCTAAGCACTGGAAGCATATACCTTCAAGTAACAGTGACAAGCTGGTAATATTTACCACCACAAAGAAAAATAAATAAACAAAAGGAGGGAACAGCTGCAGGCAAGGCAATTTCCCTGCCATTCCTGAGCATTTATCCTCTGCAATTCATGTTGACTCAGAGGCTGAAGCACCCTCGCTGCCTCTGCAAAGGTGCTCACTGCCTCTGGGCAGGCTGACACGCAGGGCTCTCCCAAACATCTCTATTCCTTATTTTTGGTATCCTGCGTGCCTCAAACAGGAGTCCACACTTGGGCAGAGGGAACTATCTCAACAGAGCTGCTGAGCAAACCCACTGCCACACCCCTGCCCCAACAGAGCAGAGAAGCAGGTGGGCTGGTGATTGATACACACATCTTCCAAATAGGATGAAGTCTGCAGAATTCACTTCCACAGCATCCCACAGTCTTCTAGAAATCTTGATCAAATCAGGAGCTGCCAAACCTCTTAGCAGCAGTCTGATAATCAGAGGATTTTTTAACTACACTGCTGCTGCACGGTGCCAATGATACATACACTTCAGATATCTTCTATTTTCCGCACAATATTAACAGGTCTGCAATGTTTTCATAGCTTTTAGCATTCCAAAATATGAGTAATTCTATTAAAGTCAAGAAAATACTGCAACCCCTTAGTGACCAATTCCTTTCCTTCTAATCCAAGTAGATTTTGACCACATCTGCATCTCCAAAAAGGAAACAAAGAAATAATAATCCACATTTTTTCCTTGTCATAGCATACCTCTGTGGGAAAAAGTGTGCTTAAATAATAAATACTAAAATATATATGATTGGCCTAAGTTCAAAGAGATTCTAATCAAGAAGTCATAATCACAGCAAAAGGTCACATTTAATTTGATTGGCTCATTTTTATGCAGAAAAACTTGGTTAGGAAAACTAGAAACTCAGTCACAGGACTTGATTTCCAAATGCAGCACACAAACCTTGACACTGGATTTCTATTTCAGAGCTGTCTCTCCCTGCATCAGCACTCAGCACACAGTGGGCCACGATGAATCCCAAAGTGTGTTTGAACATGCCAACAGCCCCTGCATTAACAGCCAGTGACTACACATGAAAGACCTGGGAGGCACAAGCACATTTTGAAAAGTGCTTTCCCTTTCGAATTTATGAAAAAATGTTGCAGTTAAAATTAACACTTTAACTATTTCTAACTTCTGTAACCTTTTAATTACAATGATGCAATCACTTAAGATGCTGGATAAACACTCTGTGCTGTGCAAAACCACAAATATGGTATCCCTTTATCAAAGGATGGCAGGAGGAGGAAGCTCATTTTAAACTTTCAAGGATTTTTGTGCCATATGCTGACAATATTATATTTTAATAATTAATTGTTCATCAAAGGAAAAGATGAAGAACAGGGATGCTAAATTCAAAGTTATTCAAATTGCAAAAATGAATAATGTATGACTTTTATATTAAATACACACTGTATTAAGTAGTCTACATTTCATCCAACTCTGTCTTTCATTTTTAAACATTTTGAACTACAATATGAATAATCAAGTAAAGGAAGCTTATTTAGACAGAGAAATGTCGTATTTGAATGCAAACTGGAAGTATCCGACTGTGATTAATTTTTGGTTATCAATTAGGGAGGGTTTTTTCCTAAGCACTTGGGAAGTCATAGTCAGCTGTAAAAAAGAGTATTCCTCAAGGAAAAAGTAGCTTTGCTAATACACATAAGTAGGGCAGGGTGTACTCGATCTAATTTTTCATGGCTACAAGCAACTCTCTAAGTTTTCATTAACGAATGCCAAAGATTAAAATGAAAAAATACATATAATTGGATTAAAATTACTCCTAAAATAGATGATAATCAATTGATTATGCTTCCATAATGTAACACTTTTGAACACATATCATTCTTTTGTATCGCTTGCCATCTAGATGCATGGGGCAGAGTTTTAGAAATAGGAGTCACAAAGATCTTCACATGAAGCTTAAAGAAAAAGGGACTTGGGAACTCTGGTGTCTGCCTGCCATAGCCTTCAAGAGCATATTGAAACAGTAAATGCCATGAAATTAAAGTTCCTAAGAGCTTGAGACAGTTTTGAAAATGGCATTTTGAAGTCACACAATTTTAAAGATTTCAACGTTAAGTCAGTTATTGTTGTTGGTAAAATTGCAAGGAGAATAATTTCCAGGCCAGGCAAGAGCATTCACTGATAATCACAGAAATATTTTATATATACACACACATGTATATATATAGTTCCTCCTAAATGAAAAAGAACAAGGTTGGAAGTAATAACAAACCTTTCTTCACTGTCTTTTATGACCAGCTTCTGTTTCCAATTTACAGTGCCTGAGATGGGCATGAACTGTGTCCAGGAGGCTGGGAACAAACTGCGTGGAGTGAGGAGTTTCTAGGAGGGAGACAGTGGAAAAGGCTGGAAACTACATGATTGATGAGGCAGCATTTGCTCATAGGTACTAGGAAATGACTGGCAGACAAAAGCAATAAAAGACAGCAAAGCAAATGTGTTCACCTGCAAACACCTGTGAACCACTGCAATCAATGCTGCAAAACTGACCCATGAGCCACCTACTCATTCTCACACATAAACCAGAGCCCTGCAATGGTCTCTTCTGCTGCTCCTTGTCCTCTTCCCATCTCAGCACCTGAGCACCCAAATACAAATATAAACAACCAGGAAAGCAAAGCCCCAGAGATCCTGACCCTGAAGACAGGCCCTTGAAACACAGAGCATTCCTCTGGGAAAGAACAATAAACCTGCTGCTGCCACCAGTGCCCCCAGGTAATGCAGCAAAAAGCAGTATCCCAAACATCGCCCCACTAATGCAGAGGGTTTTATCCACAGGTAAAAAGCGGCAATGCTTCGTTTACAGCACCAATGCTCAGAAAAACATGTTCACTCTAATACCTCAAAGGTATAAATAGCAAGCACCACAGATCCACTGTTGACCATCAAGACAATGAATGTGGCACTTAAAATACTGAGTGTGCCACAGTATGAAAGGACAATATTGTATTTCAACTCTCACATTCACAAAAAACAACTAACCAACTCAGTTGGTAACATATTTGACCTTCTGATACAACACTCACATCTACCTCTTGGTCTGTCTCCCACAAGAGCAACGTGAGAAGTCACACCCAGCACATTCTTTGGGCTGAGAAATCTCCCCAGCGTTTTGCATGGGCAAAGGGCCATTTTCTGCAGAACCTGACCCAAAAGCAGAGCAACTGCAGACATGCTTTAAAAGCCTGACCTATTTACACTCCTTGTCATCTCCACTAGGTCTGAACTAATACTAAATTGTGCACAATAGTTTACTGAGCAGAGGAAAGAATCAGACCTTAACCCAAATACCAGCAGTGGATCTCCACCAAGTACTGCAGTTTTCACAAGCTGGTGCCAACAAATATTATATTGAAAGAGCCAGCAGTTGAACATCTTGCCTTCAAGCACTGATTTGCTAAAAATATATGCTGTAAATCACTTAATAAAGATAGACCTGAATTTTAACCAAATCACTAGAGTAAGAGGCTTCTTGAGACATGCAGGTAAACAGCACACAATTATCTGTGATCAAAACTCTTTTAAATTTAACAGGAACTTGGATTGGACATCACAAGAAAATAACTATATGCCAAGTCCATTTATATCACATGGAATGCTTTAGGACTTTTATAATGATTTCCTGCAAGAAAACAGGAACTTGGCTGCATTGAGAACAGTATCTTAAAATGAGCTTATTTCCAAAATTAACATATTTGCCTGATGGGTACCCAGCTACACTTTGAAAAACTGAAATCTGCAATACCAATATGAAGGGCTTTGAAAGTCTCCCAAATTTGTTAAACAATGTTATTGCCGATTTCATTTTCACAATGAGCCAAGACACTCTAAAGCTTCTGCATTCAAACATTTAGAAAGCAAACACACAAAAATAATCAAAAGGACACCATGTTGCACACCCACTGAGCCAGAACTTCTCAGATAAAGCAGGCAGCAAAGTACAGCCAAGGACCAGACTCACCAGGGTGATTTTAAAGATGAGATTACAAATATTATACATTAATTTAACTGAAAGGATCATCAGGATGAGTACTTGCTGTGTAAATCCTGCAGGAAGAGCAGTATCTGACAGTCCTCTGTACTCAGGGTAATTCTTGTCATTTATTGTGCAATTATTTTTCTCACTTTTATTTAGTTTTTTTTTTTAAAAAGAGCCTCTGCTGAGCAATGTAAGGAGCTGTAAGGACACAGAAAACACAGCATGGCAGGGAGGGGGGGAGTGAGATAATAACACAGTCCTGCAGACTAATCTATCCTGCAGACCAGTGAGAGGTACAAAAAACCAGGAGGAAAGAATAAAAAAGGCAACTCTCTTATTCAGAGAAAACCATTTCCATGCCACATGTTGGTCTCAGGCTTAATTTTTCTCACTCCTTTTCTTAAAACAGCTTAGGAGGAAAAGGTTTAGCTGCAGAGAAGAGGTCTTAACTCTATAAAGAAGGAAAATGTTATCCTGAACCTTTCATGCTTAAGCAGTGCTGATGCAGAGCAGCTGCTGGCATTTTAGACTGGGATGAGACTTCTCCAGGTTTCACAAAAGCTAACCTGAGGCAGAGGTGCATGAGGCTGGACAGGTAAGGAAACTAAGAAATACAGAATAAGCACCAGTGATAGGAAGAAAAAGAAACTGTGACAAAGTTTAGAAGAGAGGAGGATCCCTGGAAAAAGCTGGACCCTGGCAGAGGTTAAAGTGAAGCAGAAGTGCCCAGAGGAGCATGGATTGTTCACTTCTGCTCCAGCAGCAGAGCCGGAGCAAAATCACATGTTCTCAGACTCCCTCACCCCTTTCTTCTCAGCACACGTCCTCAAGACCCACCAGTATAGCACCCAACTCTTACTCCCTGCAGAAGGTTTGTTCACATTCAGCATCAGCTTCAATTCTTAACTTTTCAGAAGTGCAGTATTTTTTTGTTAGTTTGAATTAATTTTTTCTGTGCAATCTATTAATTCTCTGTCAGCTTGCTGGTCTTTACTCAGCCGTGACCAGCACTGCTTTCTGCAGAGCAGGCAGGTGAAGGACCAGAGATTTCCACCACTTCCACCATTTATTCCTTTAAATGATACAGACCTCTGCAGCCATGCACTACATAAAGAGCTGCCCTACATAAAGGTGTGAACTTAACACCTCTGCTCTCATCTTCATTTCCCACTTCCCTCCTCCTCCCCTTTGCTCCACAGCACTTGTGTCCTGGCCCCTTTCACAGGGCTACTCTGGCTGTGAACACAAGAACAGATCAGAAAACAAAAGAATAGATCAAGCTCATCCCTGAGGAAAAGGAAGTGCTCCTCCATGTTTCCTTCTCAGCTTAATGTATCGTGCTGCTCTCTGTTTGACGGCCCTTCCTTGTTCCAAATTGAGCTGCTGCTTTCTTCAAAGTTTTACTTTCAAAGATGAAGTCCCACGGTATCACATCTCACCTTCACCCCTCTCCCCCACCCTTCTTCTCTACAACCCCATGATATCTGGTGTAGAAGGCAAACAGCTTGTCAGGCAGTGTTATGGTTAAAGTTCAAAACAAAAGAAAAAACCTGTCATGGTTTTTTCAGCTAATGGTGTTTTCTTGTTATTATGCCTTCTGGTGTGATAGATCCACAGGGTAACTAACACTGTCTAGATTGCTTCCTTTTTAGTGCTGATTTATTTTAACATGTTATTCACTGATATTTCACCTAGGACAACTGGAGAGATGTGCAACATATTTATTCTCTATCCTTCTTCATTATTAAAGCAGTTCTTTCCACTGTATTTTGGTAGGTTCACCCCAGCAAGCCCAGAAATTTTAGTAGTCACTTGCCTGACCACTTCTGTCCCATCTCAAGGGAGATCCAAGACTACAGTCCGCTCCATGCTGGGTTCCAGTTACAGCTTTTTAAGACTTTTTTCAAAGCTCTCTTTTAAATAAACAAAGGTTCCTCTCCTCCCATCACCCCACCTCATGCACAAACAAGCAACAGATGCCATTGATTCACTTTGTACCTAAGCTTTTGATCTGGTAGCACTTTGATTTTCAGAGCTCACTTTTGACAAGGAAGGGAATAAGAGCCCCATTTTTGTGACATTGAGCCTTTTCTACTGTGGTAATTTATTTGTACTCTGCTAATAATTTTCTGCTGATCCATGTAGATTCTTGCGGACAGCCACACAGGACAGAGTGACAAAAACATAGTTTCCATCACCCTGAAATCTTCTCCAGGGGCCTGGGGTAGTGTGGGCTGCTGTCCCCTCTGACAACACTTCCAACAGAGAGTAAAACAGGACTCTGCAGAGTGGTGGTCCTCTGCAGAGCACCTGTGCCAGGCTGGGAAAAGGTGAATGTCACACAGCCTCCAGCACTGGGTGCCGCCCCAGGACTGACATCAGGGAAGAAGGCTCATTTTAATGCCTTGCAGGCAGCTGGTTAAAACAAGGAAAAGGCTTTTCTAAGAGGCTTACATACAAAATGGTACCAAAAAGGTCAAATTAAAGACAGCAAATGTGGGAAAAGCAATGTTTCTGTGCAACAGCTCCATCCTGCCAGGTGTTCCTCTGAGACCTTGCTGGAAAGTGTGGCAGACAAAAGCTTTCGTAGCCATTTTAATGCAAATCAACTGCACAACACATAACCTTCCCCTGCTCCCACAACGGCACAGTCATTCTCTCTGAGGCCTCACCAGCTGCCTCAGCCCTTGCACAGGAGCAGCTCCTTCCTGCCCTGTGATTCTCAGCAGCACGAAGAAGGACAGGGAGCAGAGAGAGGCTCAGGGCTGGGCACCCAGCCAAGCACACCAGCAGCAAAATAGGCAGAAGACTCAGATGTGCAGCACCAAGACTGCCCCATTTGTGGTGCAAGCACAGCCAAGCACCAGTGACATTTTTATCTATGATCCAACTTCAAGTAGCAACATGCATCATCCATCCCACCAGAACCAGAACTGCTGAAGACCCTTCCCACCAGCTTTCATGATGAGAAGAGCATTTGTAGAGGAGATAACAAAGACCCCCAGCAATCAGAGGTGAAAGACACTGTCAAGTCAGCATCAGAAAATCCAAATCCCACCTGCTTGTACCCCATCCCTTCTCCAGGGCAGGCTGCCCACTCCCAGCTGTCAGTCCTGGCTGGGCTTTGTGGCAGACATGCTCACCACGTGCCCTGTGGCAGGGAAAGCAGGAGTGAGAAGAGCAG
The DNA here is from genome assembly GCA_013397975.1 of Machaerirhynchus nigripectus. Lineage (NCBI taxonomy): Eukaryota > Metazoa > Chordata > Aves > Passeriformes > Dicruridae > Machaerirhynchus > Machaerirhynchus nigripectus. The sequence goes on along the minus strand of VZRQ01007504.1, from coordinate 472,521 downwards.
GCACCTGGCTGGCAGGAGGTGTGACAAATCCTTGGCAGAGCACAAAACCAAAAGCAATTTTAAAAAGGCTCTAAGCATTTAACAGCTCCTGTGAGAGCCTCCTTGGCGTTCCTGTGCTGCTCTTCGAGGGTGGTGCCGGAGTTGGGGAGCAGTGCAGGAACATCCTGGTCAGCAGGAAGAACATGGGGCAAACCCCAAAGCCTTATCATAGATACAGACATCATTTGGCAGTTTGGTACACTGTGGCTTCCCTTTCAGCTAAGAAACTTTATATGGCTGCTCATGTAAAATTAAGTTTAATGTGGCATTAAGATTCTACAAAATTATGCCTGGAGATGAGGAAACAAAGTCAACTATGTAGCAACTAATCCTGTATTGATTTTTATGTGTATGTTTCTCTATCATTGTTACTAAGCTGGTGATACTGTGAAGGGCACAATTATTTATGTTCCATCAAATTCGTAAGTAATTCAAATCCCTGATGAAATACCAAGCAAAAATTGCTTTCGCTTCTATAGAAAGTACTTCTGACTTTGGAAATGTTTGCACACCCCTGGAAGGGCAATGTAAGAATACAAGAAATCACAGAAAAAAAGAAAAAAGGATACAAAAAGATTTTTTAAACCCCAGTTCATCACTCCTGAATACCATCTCTCTACCTGAGTGTCACCAGATATGTCACCACTACGGGGACAGGCCAGTGTGGGAGCCCTGTAGAGTGTGGTGCAGAGTGGAGCCCCCACACAGGACCAGGCCTTCTAGTAAATGACAAAATGAGGATGATGAGGGTTTGTGTGAGTGTGCCATTCCCATGCTGAAAGCCAAATTCATGCGAGGAAGGAGTAACTCTTCAGCACAACCCAGGAAACATGCTCTGCTAGATGGAGGGAGAGGGACAAGAAAACTTCAACGTTTGTACGTATTCTTAATTTTTACATTATATGTATGTGCCTCTGTATTGTGACAACCACCAAAACCCAAGAGGGTAATGGAAATATTACAAAATGCAAAGAAACTTAAGTTTTCAGTTTTGCCTTCTTTTGTTGGATCCCTGCCTGAGCCAACCACTCGATTCAAAAGCCACAAGAGTTTTCCACTGTATTTCAGCCAAAAAGTCCATGTTGCCCTAGGGTCCCAGTCGAATGCAGCCAAATGAAGGCAGGAAGAAGCTTTTCAGATAAATTCATAAATCTGTGCTCATGTAAGATGTAAGTAAATCACATCAAGAAAAAAACCCGCGAGCATCTGGAATAAAACCCTCACATCTTTACTATTATTCTATATAATAGCATTAAAAGAGAGATATGATACAACAATTCTTCACTGAAGCATTCTATCAATATTTAAGTTAAAGAGAATGATCTCTTTCAATAACTGCTTTGCAGGAGGAAATTCCTTTACTCTAACCACCAAAAGAGCCTTAGAAAAGGCCTTTAATCAGGGCCTTTGAAACAGGAAGGAAAGCATGATTTTCCTCTTTTTCTTCCTTAGTGTTTTGAAAAGGAAACAAGCTATTGAAATATATCAAGTGATTTCCTTTACTTGAAACACTAGCAGACTTCTGTGCATTGTGTGCAAAACAAAAATAAACACCTTTTATCCACCCAGATTTTTCTGTGGGTAAGACAGCACAGAGATGGACTGATCATTATGTGGTCAGGGAATCACAGCCTCGGGACCAAGTCACATCCTATCCAAACAATAATTCTGGGAATGGAAAAATCCTCTTAGGAGACACCGGTGTGATTATCCATGAGTGGCTGTTTTGTCCGTGAGGAGCAAGAGAAGGAGCAGAAAAACCTGATGAGGTGTCTTAAACACTGTGTGTTTGCAGGGGGTTGGGAGTCTTGGAACAGAAAGTAGATAAAGAACAAAACTAAAAAGAGATCCCAGTCCAGTTAAATGGCAGCTTGGCTGCACCGTCAAATTACACAGACATTGAAAAAAACCTTGCAGCCTAATGCATCCCAGCACTGTTTTTGCTGGCCTGTTTTGTTACCCAGTGGGAGCGAGGTAATAACTTCTATTTTTGTGCAAAACAACACCAGCTTTTCAGCTTAGTGTGTTGTTTTTATTTCACGGCAGAACACTGCAATTTATAAGCAGCAAAACCTAAGGAAAATTCTTTAAATGAAGGACTTTATGGCATGTTATCATTTAACCCATTTTTCACTGTGTTTGGATTTATTTGCCTTCCCAGCTGCAATGTTAAATGATTCTGAAAGTAGAACAATTAATCCAAAATCCTATTTGTTCTAATCTAACACTGTCAACTAGTTTTAGGTTTGCAGTCAAGAGAAAAAAGTGTCTGTTAAGCTCTACAGCACCAGCTAATGTCTAAAGACAATGCTTAGAAAAGGTGCAAAGATGTTTTATCACAGCACTATAGATGGAATGGAGATTTATTGTTGTACTGAGCACCATTCCAGTAGACGCCTTTTGAATTACAATGAGATTATTAAAACTTTACAAATCATTATTTTAAAACCTGACAAGAGTACTTTGGGAACTGGAGCATCTTGATGTCATTGCTGATGATGCATTACCCATGGTAAGGCTTCAGAAAATTCCTAAGTAAAAAATTGGTTATAAAAGTATAAAATATATTAATATTTATTTCAGTACCTGCTATAAGTTCAAGGATAACAGGTATATGCATCAGAACAGCTGAATGATTGTATTTATGCCAGCATTAGAAAGATGTTCATCTGCTGCAAAGTTTAATTAATTTTCATAGATAGTTAATTTTCTGTTTCATTATCAGCTCCCTAAGTTTGAAAGACAAATAATTTATAAACAAATAGAAACTTCAGAGAGGTGTATTTTTAGAGCAAATAGAAGATAAATAACAGAGTGAAGTATCCAGGCTGCCTTCGAAGTTCTAATACGAATGATAGATTGCAGAATATTGTGATTGATAACTTATGCATTCTGGAGCACTGACTGAAAAGAAACAGATTGTTTACTGTTCACCCCAAACCATTCTCAGGTAACAAATGACTCTGATCTTTACCAATCAAATAATGGCTGTGATGCCTTTAAACATCGGTGGATGAGGAATGTGTGGGCTCATTGTGTCCTTCCAGGGGTGACCTGATCCCTTGAGGACAATATTCCCGCCCCTCTCCCCTACCCAACAAGTAGAAAGTTTAAGCAGCTGCTTACCATGATGTACAACGCCCTTCAATCCATGGATAATGGGATCCAGTGCTGAATTGTCCCTCTGACTGACCTACATGCAAAGGATACAGGATTGGTTACATCTACTCTGGCATCAAGCAGAACAGTCTCAGTTTAATCTTCTAAAGAGAAAAAAAAAGATGTTATCTAACAAGCTTCTTAGTTCTCACATTTACAATGGATCTTCACCAAATGCCAAAGGTACATGGTGTAACAAAATAAAGTGAGGAAGGCTAAATAAAAAAAAAATCCTCTGCATTCTTTAAAACATTAACCACATTATCAGCCCTGCAAAGCCAAAAATTACAGAGCTGATTTTTCTCCATCTACTTCTACTTTCATAGATAAATACTGCTGTGACAAACAGACCAGTTCATTTCATCTCAGACCAGTTCATTTCTTACCCACACAGCCATAAATCTGGTGCTGCCACTGCAGTCAATGAAGCTGGACCTCTTTCAGCCCTAACGAAGTTGGGCCTTGGCATCTCGTTGCTATTCATATTTTTAAATTTATTTAATTTAGCGTCACTTGGACAAAGGAAAGGCAAAAAAGCTCTGTGAGAGGATCTAGAAAGAAATCATCAATTTTGACAGTGTAATTGCCTGCACTGCCAGACCAAAACCTGCAACATTCCTTCTATCATTCAGAAATTGCCCACGTCCTATAGCATCTCCTCTCCAGTGAGATCCAGCACCAGAGACAGAAAGGAAAGGCAGCAGGAAGGATTAACCCTGTTGAGCTCCACAACTTCCAAATTAAACCCATCACTTCAGTCACTTACTTGCACACAGCCAAGGAATTTACAACCAGTAATGCTATTTTTCTTAACCTTTTGCCTCTTCAGAGGTATTGTAGGAATAACTCACAATTTCTGTGAACTTGTTCCATTATTTAAGATACTTGCCAATTTACTTTTGGGAGATAAATACTGCCATGTATCTTATTCATGGGGTACATTCTTCCTTTTTTTTCCGACCAGTCGGCTTCGGAACCTGAGCAGTGTTGATAATTTCTGGATGGACAGCCCCTAACGGGCAACACATCAGATGCAAAAGACCTGTTTTGTATTTTACTACTTGCTGATGACCTCAATGTCATGAAGAAAAACAGAGTTTAATCACATTATGGCTGTGTATTAATGTATTTGGAAAGGAGTGGAGACAAATGAAGAAATCCCTGAGAAAGGACCTTGTGCTCAGCAGGGAACAGACTGATGTGTGAAGGGCAGAATCAGCTTGGAGCTGTTCCTAGGAGGAGGACATCAGTGACCGTAAGACATCCAAAAAAAGAGCTGTAAAAATATCACAAATTTTAATGGTCTGACAAGAAAACTGAAATCCACTGCCCAAGTTTCACAAGCACAAGCGCCTCTCATCTTGTCCTTCTTCCCCATAACTAATTAGGAATCTTAGAAACCTCATTATCTTCTCAGCCAATTGCACAAAGATAAACCACAAAAAACCCACTTTTCTGTTTTCTGTTTATTTGCCCTTTGAACTACTCTGCTGTGTTCAGGACACATTGTCATGCACTTCTCTAGAGGCAAAATGGTTTGGTGTTGTAAACGGAAATCGAAATTCCTTTCCTCATCACAGTACTCCAGAACCTGCAATGATCATCTAGGGCAAGAAATGCAATAAAATTATCAAAGCAGCAAAAGCAGCTTTGAAATACATACAGCTCAGATGTTACTGGACATAACACCATTAGCCCTGAAGGCTGCAAGCTCTTTGAAGCCTGAACTTTTATATGCCCAAAGGGGTACTCTGTACACTTTGGATCCTGTATAAATAATAATCACAGGACAGTGGACCCAATGACCCACTGTGTAGGTTCTGTCTGGCACCTGACAAATCAAAAAGAAACACTAAAAACACAGAGCCTGTTGTGAGACACATTCCTGCATCTTTTCCATTTATCCAGGTTTCTCCAACCATGGGCACCATTAAAAAAAAATCATTAAAATGCTGCCAGCATTTACGTACAAGAACGTAAGAAAATCTTGCTGTGGACTTCAACAATGTTTTATTTATTGCTGCCTAACAGTAAGTGATAAAGAGTTTTATTTTGTTTACTTTGGTTTTATTTCTGGTGACAGCTGCAATCAGTTTGAAGAAAGCAAATAGACAGAAAGAATCATAAAGGTTAGAACTCTTCCTTTTGGGATTTTGTGTCAAAGTAGATCAATCATTAACCTCATCCCTGGCAGTGCCCCTTTAATCTGCTGAGGTGGTGTGGTTGTATAGATCCAGGCACGCAGCCTCTTTGATAGCACATTCTGCAAATGCGCTGTGTTCTTCAGCAGCACAAAACCACCAGGCATGGGATTTCTGTAGAGGCTGGAAGGCAAATGCTCCGTGCATCTATAATCCTGTTTTCTCCAGGGGTATGGGGAGTGGGATCTCATGTTTGTTTAAAAATCATATTCAAACAAGTACTACTTGCAGAGATGTCAGTTCAGACCTGAATGGGATATAGCTTTATTTTCCTTCCAGATGCTTTCCCTCTTTTTACCTTACATTCATACATAGTTCTCTTACACTTCAGTACAACTGTTTCAGGATCTCGGCAAGATCGTTAGAAAAGTGGCCAAAAGTTTTCTCATTCTGTGGAAGGGTTCAGACTTCAGAACAAAAGTTTTCTTACATCTTTTTCTTCTTTAAATTCTTAAACTAACCCAAAAAACCCACCTTGAATTTCATCTCTCTCTCTCTTTATTTTTTCACTTATCTGTATCCTTTTTCTGCCTGTGTTCACAGAGGAAAGAAGGTTTCTGAAACCCAAAATGTCAAGTTCTATCCCTATTGCTGCACGTCTCTGGTTTAACTGGCCTGCAGCTACCATGCTGGTTGAGATCAGAGATTCACCCATACAAGAATTCTGTCTCTGATAACAGCTGATACTTAAAAGAAAGGAAGGGCAAAAGAAAAAAAGCAGAAGGAAAAAAGGACAAAAATCTCTAGAGTAAGAAGTGTCCTTCTGACCTGCTTTATTATTCCATGTCATGAAGCTTGAGCTTGTATCTTCCTACAAACTGGTTTTAACTTCCTTTGTTATATAATGTGTTCCAGACATGTATTTTTTTATTATCCTATGAACATACCCTGATGGAAAACAGCAATGAATTCTTCAGATTGACTTTACATCCCACATTTCTGTTGATACCTGGGAGAATTAGAGAAAGATCACACATCTGTAACTAGGTCTGGGCACTTCGGCTTCACCCAGCATAAGCCTACCTGAGCTGGGCAAAGCTTTTCTTTTCCTGTGAGTGAAGAGCCATGAGTTTCCCCCTACTGCTTTAAGACCTTACTTGAAGAAACACCAAGAATGACAATTTCTCAAGCCACAGGAATTCCAGGCACAAACACAAGCCTACGATGCTGCAGAGTGCATATTAACAGAGAGATGGAAAAGCATCCTGAAATTGCCCTAAAATAGCCACAGTACCACTACTACAAATGTTGTTTCCTGTACAAGATGTTTTTGCTCAAGACTGACTAACGCTCTATAGGTCTGCAGTAAACAGATTAAATAATGCTTGTGTGCATCATTTATAATCGAAAAATGCCTGTAATCCTCTTCAGCAGAAATGAATAGGTAACTATCATGCTAAGCACAATGGAAAAACAAACACAGAGATATCATTAAGCAGTTTCCTGTGCTAACACAGCTCTCACCATAAGGTAAATACAGGATGAACATGATGTGAAGAAGCAAAATCTCTTGTTTATTGTACCCTTTGGGTGACTTCAATACCTGGTGCACATGCCATTCTGAATAGAAAGAATGGCTTGATGTTAATGCAATAAATAAAACAAATACTCGCAATATGGGAAAAGGCAAGGCACAAGTGACCCCATTCTGCAGTCATAAACCAGATATGTTCTTCACATGAAGTCATTGTGGAAATCATACTCTAGACAGGTTAGATTAACTTACAGCTCCTGCAGCTGGTACAGGGACTGAGAAATCATTCCTTCTTCAGTGAACAAGGCTGATCAGTTGTGAACCCTATTGACAGCAGGGTTAACACCTCTCACAGCACAATATGTTGTCCCTGTGCTTGAAAGTGCTGTTTCTACAGCTGTACCCTTGGAGGCAGGCCAGGGAGCTCAGCCCCTACTCAGGATAACATTAATACTACAAAGAGGACAGTTCCAGCAACTGAGCAGAGCAGGAATGTGACCAGAGGACAGACCAGAGCACCTCAGCCAGGCTGACAGTGCTAGTACAGCCACCAAGCCACAGCATGTGAAAATACTTTACTGGGCAAGGTACTGTCCCTGTGTTGCAGCAGTACTGAGCTCAGCATGTCCTCATGAGTTAAACAACATCAACCCATTCTCATTCTCTATCACTCATTGTAGGGCAGCCAAAGCTCTCTGTTCATCTGATTATTTTATCGGACAAACTCAAAACCTCCTGAAGGCACTGATTTATCAAAACTCAGCAGATCTGTAAAGTGTTAAAATCTATTTACCACATGCTATATAATTAAAGCCATATGCTAAAGTAATGTAAATAATCCATGACCTGTCTTTCTGCTGGAAACAGTTCTATAAATCTGGAAAAAAAAAGATCTCAGGCAAAAATACTCATCTTACCATGCTTATTTTAGAAACAGTAACAAATTAAAACAGGGAATAAATCTGGTACACACTGAGGCAGTTAGAGAGGCCACACAGCAACACCAGACCTTAACTCTAAGACCCTTAACCAAACGGCCAGACACCCCCGAGTGTCCAAACCTCCAGGCAGCCTCTCTGAAACCCAGATTATCCTCCCACCAACCAAGGAGGTCTGGGGGGAGCACCACAAAGATCTCTAATGATTACTGGTACCAGCTACCTTGTGAGAGGTAGATGAATATTAATTATTTGAACAAATCAGGAGTAAGGAATATGCTTTCCTTTAAAAAATATGTTTCAATAGATGTTGTGTGGAAGAAAAGGGTGGGGGGAAAAAAGAATTGAAGAAAACCCACCTATTTGGGTTGATACAAAACACAAGTTTCTCTTTCATTTCCACCTTAAAAATATCTGGCATTTAGACATTAGACTGTCATAAATTTGCAGCAACTGCTTTCAAGCTCATTAAATGGGCTCACAGACAGTATTGCAAAGCATCTCAAAGTGAGGGAGAATGCCATAGTCGGCTGTATTGAAAGGTGAAATGACATGCATTCTGTACAAGGCAGAGGAAAATGAATGGCAACAATTTTGTGATACAGTCCCTGTGCCTTTCCCCTCCGAATAGTCATATAATTTACTTTTCTCTCCCACAGCAACATTTGGCCCTTGACTTGGAAACTAAATCTTCAATCTATCAAGCCTTACCCATCTGCTAAGTAAAACGGCCAAGAAAATCTGCATGCCTTGAATTTGATATAGCCAGCTGCTCCCAGAGTGCCGAGCATTAACATCCAGAGACCATCCTCTCATGCTGCAAAGGATGGTGTCTGCCAAGGATGAATGACTACATACTTAACTGTGGCAGCTGAAGCCAGTGACAATGGCTGACACAGAAGGATGCCAATGTGTCAAACTCTACTTTCAGTTACAACAGTGAAAGTCAGGTGTAATATTCCCCCAACCATGTGTCTTCAGCTCCTATACAGCCTGCACTTAAGATATACAACTCACCACCCAAAAACCTAAGTCTCCAAGCACTCTGTACAAACAACCAAAAAGAAGAAAACTATTATAAATTAACTAGGTTGCAGAGATTAAATCATCCAGTAAGGTTTCAGGACAATCAACATGGTTAATCAATTTATTCTTCTATCAGCTCAGTGGTGTTGGACAGATGCCAGTCCCAAATCCGTGGGAAAGGACCTGATTTTCAGTGGTTTAGAACAGAAATTAGAGGAATCCCATTAATGCGAACACTGTGCTACACAATATGTATTTTAACATCACAGCAACAGGATTTAAAGAATCCAAGATAATCACCATCAAATGAAACATTATTTTCTCATTAAAGGGAAAGCACTAGGGATATTGCATGCGAAACTCTTCAAATACAGGTCTTCAGGGCCAAATAATTTCAGGGCTAGCTATCAGCTTGGGTATGCCTTACTCCCAATCCTTCTGAACAACAATGCTTTAACCTGCATCAGTCTGCAGCACTTGGAAAGGACATCCTGGCTTTGTGGTCCACACCCTTCTGCTCTGTTCTAACTCCATTGTCCCACCTCTTGCTTCTCTCCCTTTTGAAGCCCACACTGTAAAATCTTATTGTGTATAAATATCTGGTTTCTTAAACATTACTGAATAAAAGGAAATGAAAGATTTCAGCCGCAACTGGAATGTGGATGAACAGATACGGAAAGTTTACATGTGCTTTGCTTTGAAATAAAGTAGGAAAAATTTATCTGGAGCTTTCCAGGAGAACTGATGGGTGAGAAGGGATACTGGTTGACACAACAGCACACTGAGCTATCTGTGAAGCCAAGAAAATGCCTACAGAGCTCCTGACATAATGATAAGCTAGATTTGGTGCTCTAAGTTTTTCACCTTCACAAGCACTAAATGATCCAAGAATGATATATTCCTGCTCCTCCACAGATTATATTTTCTTCCATCTCCCCCATATAAACTATAATTGCACATCTCCCATATGAGCTGATGCAAAAGGACAAATCTGGCCGAAAGCCTGCAGCCTGACAGAGGTGAGCAGGGAGGCAGAAGGCATTTGCTGTGTAATGAATGGACTGCCCAAAGTAAGTATCCTGCAGAATATATTTGTAAGTGAAAACAAGAAATGGAAGCAGCCCCCTTAATACTTCACGTTTCTGCTCATGTGTAGAATCAGAGAGAGTAACAGGTACCCAGGCAAGATGTGACACTGAACCTTATGGTGGCACATGCACTGTTTTACACAGATATTACCGAGACCTTTGTTTTTTTAAAAAATGTGCATTAGAGCTGATTTTGCCTACAGCAACTGATTTCAGGTTTAGGGATTTGAAGGCAAACTCTGTTGCATTAAATTTGGGTTCTGGCCTTCAGGTATTAATAATCCTGCTATGAATGAAAATATACTGAAATCATAGAGGTGCATATGCAGCTCTGTGAGGAGGGGGTGTTCCTAAATTCACTATGTTGTTTGAAGAGAAGGGGAAAAAAAGTTAATGAGTCTTCCAATGATTATTTTAAATAGAGTAATGGGTGTGTATTGATCCTTCTAGCTAATTCCACTTAGAATAATACATCATTCTGACTGAAAGCTTGCTAGTGATGTATTAACTTCATATTTCACTACAGCTTTGGAAGGTATCTACTAGCAGGGTATATTAACTAGCAGTGCCAAAGAGGAAGCTGCACTTTTTCCTTTACTTTTTTGATGCCCAAAATGGTTTTAAAAGCTATTGAACTAACTTTGCGGTCAGGTGTTCTGGCTGTCCCTCATCTTTAGTTGAGTGCAATGAAGCTGTTTGCAACCACTGCTCCTCACAGCCTTTAACTCAGCCCCCACATCATTTTGCCTCTGGACCTGAGTTAGTTACAGACATCCCGGGACAACGATGGGACAAACTAGGTTATAGATCAGCAACTTCCCCTTTCTTTATGTCCAGTAGCATGTCCAGTAGCTGCTTGAAAGCACAAGCAGCATAAATAGTCACTTTTACACCACAGGTTGGCCAAAATACCAGTGTTATAAAAAGAGCAAAGCCCTGGCTACCACAGAAGAACATTGAGCAGAATCTGCGTGTTGGTGCAATGTCCTGACACATGAGACTGTCTCAAAAAAAGCGCAAGACCACGAAACTCCAAGGTAGAGTTAAGTCTGCTTAATAACTCAGCTCAGAGTGCTCTGTGCTTGTGCACACTGAGTTCCTTTGTTAGCAGAGAGGAACATCGATCGTGCATTGTAACCCGCTGGCAGCAGCTGATTGGACCACCAGGCTGAGGAAGATGCTGCATCTCCCCCTCCACAGCATTTCTTCCATTCACTATCACAAGATTTGCAACCAGCAGGATGGTAAGAAACAATGTATTTTCCTTTCTTTTTGTCAGGCACTCTTTTGTCCAAACTTTTACTTACTCCATTGCTAAATTAATTAATTTCCCTAAAGCACTCTTGCACAAATGCAGCTAATTTACTGCAAGTGAATAGCACATTCGATTAACAAATTACTGAAAGATCTTAATACACATATATCTAAGGAAAAACAAAAGATATGTACAGCCCAAAAGCACAATCTGATTAGAGCAATAGACTATCTCAGATACAAAGTTCTCTAAAAGGCAAAAATTGTAACTGCAACACAGAGGAGAGGCAGCTTCAGTGGCAGCTTCTCAAATCTGGGAAAACTTAAATGATAGACCTTACCATCTGCAGCTGCGCAAAAAAGGGCTACAGTAGCTGCAAGTTTATTTAAAGCAATTTCAGTGCTCTGAGCCTACTTGTTCTCCTTTGAGAAAATAATATGATTTCTTCATAGAGCATGTAGTCTACTGATTTAAGCAGCAGTGTGTAAGATCTCTCAATCCTACCAGCAGTTCAGCTGGAAAAATGATACACCAGGGGGTAACATTTTATCAGGATGGAGCCTATTTGATAAAAACTGCCATCAGGTATAAACTGTTCTCATCATCTGAGTTAAAAAAAATAAAAAAAAGGGGCAAAAAAAATAAAAGAGCTTGGTCTCTTTTAGAGTTTTTGCAATTTGCTCAATTTACAGTTTTTAGGTAAAAATAACCATTTTGACCTAAGTAGAGAGGAAAATGAAATGGTGTAATGAAAAAGTATAACAAGTACTACAGCCAGATCATTTTACAACACCCACTCCTCAATGTACAGCTTCACACATTTGGAGAGGCTAAACTCAAAACTGTGAAACCACAAATGGAAGAGAGCTCTCATTTTCTTCTGCTCCTGGCTTGAATTTGGTACAAAATTCTACAAGTGAGCAAAAAATATCTCCAGTTTTGGGGGTTTTTTTGATTTTTTTAAATGAAAATAATGCAACGAAGTCTGATGGCTAAACAGGAATATTTCCTGGGTAAAATGCAAAGGCTGGAAAGGAACAGTTCAGATGGTCATCTGGAACTCCAGCATTTTGCAAGGGTTTAATTCAATTGTTCCAGCTAAGCTTGCCTGGGATGCAGCAGAGATTTCCAGCCTTTCCCTCTTTCCAGCCAACACATGATGAGAGGGGTAACATCAATCACTCCCTTAAAATGAAGAAAAGGAATCATCTCAGCTTCCCAGCATCTTTCAGTCGTTCTACAAGAAACATCCTGTCTTTTTCTCCCCCAGCACAGCCCTGGGCTCCCTCCAGCCAGGCAGTACAGATGACTCAAGCCAGCATCTATGAGTCACAAACACAGAGGATGCAGAAATGTCAATTAAGTTACACAGTCACTTCCCTAATGACAACCACACCTCAGCTCACAATTAAATTAGAAATCCAGTGAAAACAAATTATTGTAGGGCAGATTTGGTTTTTTTTACTCTTATGCTTTGAAAAATCAAATTCCAACACAGTTTGTTTGCTGTTGCTTTTATCTCATTTCTAAGGAGGTTGGTGTGAACTGGCCTCCCAAAACTGCAGCAGGAATTTTCACTACACCAAATTCCCCATTTCTAATGCAGCAGCCATGGGCTGGGGGGGCTCTCAGGCTTCCAGGCATCTTTGTGGTACAAGGACCCAACGTTAAACCAGTGCTTTTCATTAATACTTTCCAGCACAAAAGGGCAACTACGATGCAGTCTTGTATTTGTAATTTTCTTTCAAGCAAGTTCCTCCATCTTTTACTTATCTTTTTGTGAATTTTCAGTGTCATAGAGCTCTTGCAGGTGCGGGCAGCTTTGCAAAATACTATGAACTTGCACAGTTCGGTGCTCATAGTACCTAAAGCAGAAGGCACCTACTAATCCTCAGTTTCCTCACTTCTGCCTCCACTTTCATGTCTGAGTTGCCTCCCTCTTCTATCACCCACCTGCTACATCCTCCTCGCTGTCTCTTTCCACCCAGTGAGCTGTTTCTGTCTCCTCAAATGTTACAGCATCCTCCCTTCCCAAACTGTTCCACATACTCCCTTAAGCATCCTTCCACAACTCTCCCACCTTTTCCTCTCCACCTCCTGCTTCTCCAAGGAAGTTCCTCTGCTCTTCTGCCCCCCGAGATGTTCTTCATGGATACAGGAGAAAGAAGCAGCTTTGGCTACTGTGTTGGCTTTGCTCAGCCTGGTTTTTGGTATTGAGAGGGGGCACAGAGGTGGCCTCTGTGAGAAGCTGCTAGAAGCTTCCCCCAAGTCCGGCAGAGCCAATCCCTGATGACTCTGAGGATGGACATGCTGCTGGCCAGAACTGGGCCAATTAGAGATGGTGGTAATGCCTCTGTGATAACATATTTAAGAAGAAAATCAAAACAAAGTGGGGGCAGTTTTTCTAGCCTCTTCTTTCTAGAGAAGAGGAGGAGGTGAGAACATGTGAGGGGAACAACACGGAGACACCAAGGCCAGTGGAGAAGGAGGGGCAGGAGGTGCTCCAGGTGTCGGAGCCGAGATTCCTCTGCAGGCCGTGGTGAGGACCATGGTGCAGCAGCTGTGCTCCTGCAGCCCATGGGGATCCATGGGGGATGCAGAGATCCACCCACAGCCCATGGGGATCCATGGGGGATGCAGAGATCCCCCCGCAGCCCATGGGGATCCATGGGGGATGCAGAGATCCACCCACAGCACCTGGGGATCCACGGGGGATGCAGAGATCCACCCACAGCCCCTGGGGATCCATGGGGGATGCAGAGATCCACCTGCAGCCCGTGGGGATCCATGGGGGTTGCAGAGATCCACCCGCAGCCTGTGGGGGAGGCATCCATGCTGGAGTGGGTGGATGCCTGGAGGAGGCTGTGCTCCAGTAGGAAGCCTGGTGGAGGGAGGGTGCCAAGGGTACCAGCTGCAGGACTCCCAAGGGCTCCAGAGCCAGTGGGAATGAAGTGTGTTTGCACCAAGAGCCAGTCACAGGGCTGTCACTGGGCAGTCACAGCACTAGAACTCCAAGAAGCAGGTGAGAGAAATGACGCTGTCCATCTCAATCTTCTTCAAGCCACTGAATTAAGAGTGGCAAGATGTGGCCTGCATTTTTTTTCTCAGCTGCTTCTAAACTGCTCAAGTTCCTGCAGCAACAGAAGAAAAGCTCAACCCCTCTGCTTCACCTGGTGTAACACTAGACAAAAACAGTGAGGATCATATGTCAAGATGTTTATTTTTCACTTGGTTAGCATGACCCAACAACTCACTCAGTTCCTTAAAAAAACATTTCAACAAGTATCATGGCTCATGTTTAGAAGAAACGGGGCAATTTTGTGCAGACAAACAGCACGTAGAACACAAGTGCATTAAAAGCCTGGCAAAACATTCAGTTTGTGGCAGCAGTTTCTTCTTCTCGAAATACAAAGAAATACAAAAAACTAACATGACATGTGTGCTTGTTTCAAGATGTTCTACATTTCAGCACTGGCAAAGTGAATGCTATTCAATCACTGTGATAGTCTTAAAGCCACAGAACTCCTCAGGATGCTCTAGCCTTCATGCCTCTGCTCCGTGGGCTTCTTACAGCTTTCTCGTGCTCCTGTGGCGCATGACCCATCTATGGAGGGCATTTTCAAGTTCTGTCTCTGGTCAGGAAGCCCTCCTCCTACACCGGGTATAACTTCAGAATTGCCAAACCTAAAAATCTCAGGGAAAGTTATGAGAGAAGAAATAAAATACAACTGAGCAAGATTTAAAACAAAACTTAAAACAGGGTTAGAACAAAAGGTGCTCTTTGAACAAGTCTAGCCTGACCCAGAAGAGTGAAGATGCTTCCTGCAGGTGAATATAGACAGGAATGCTCTCAGGAAGATTCTTCCATCTCCTCTCATCCTCTCTGAATCTGCTCACTAGAAAACCTGGCTATTAATTTGAGGTGTTTCCTTATGTTTCCTTATTCTTTTTTCTTTCTTCTCGCACACAGCACTGTAACTCCTGGCTGTCCACAGCTCATGAACACTGGTTATGATCCGATCACCAATGCTGTGGCAGGTCAGCTGGACCATCCAGGCTCCGGCCACATGCTTTGCCATGGCCCCACTTTTGGTGTCAACCTCTAGAAAAGGCTCTTATCTCTCTTCTTAAAACCTGTCGGGCTGCACGGTCTCTTGATGTCATCACCCTCATACAACTGTCTGCAACGGACACCAAAACCTGCATTAGGCTTTTCCCTGCCAAAAGCCTGACTGGTACGGAGGCAGCTAAAGAGCCAACACTCTGTGAAGCAATCCACAGAGGATTGGCACTGAGGGACATCTTCACTGCCGCCACGATGTACAGCCAATCCCACCCAAAATGCCTGAGACCCAACACAGTCAGAATTCCAGCCCAGCTGTAACAAGCACACGAGGAGCACGGCACTGCTGGCTCTCGTGAGGATGAGAGGCTTTCCAGAGAAGCAGCACTGCCCAAAAGCTTCATGCTGGAGCATCCCATGTTCCCTGGAGTCTGGTCTGTACTCCCAGCACACTGGTAGGATGCACCTGCACTTGCAGCTCTCTTTACACTCAGATTTTAAGGGGGGCAGCAAATGTTTTAATATTTGGTATGATAATGAAGGCATTAAAAAAATCTGTCATTTTTAGGGGCAAGACACTATATGTCTCAGTTACACGTCTCAGATACAATGCTAGCAGTAATGAAGAAAGGAAGGAAGAGGGCCCTTTCTAAAAGGCCGACATAGGCTGGGCACTTAGGACACAAATGCAGCATTTAAAAAAATTGCTTCTGACACAAGAACAGCTGACAGAGATAAGCTCCGCAGCTCAGCATGAATTTATACAGTCTTTCAACAAGTCTATTAGACAGGTGTGGTAGCAGCCAGCTGTACACTATCCACAGACCAAGTTTCTCTAAAACCTGAGTGCCCATATGGCCCTGCAGCATACTGAGGTGGTGCCACCTGCCCAGGCATCACCCTCCTCTCCCACCACCATCTGTCCATAGAGAGGGATCAGTTTTAGCCAGAGGGCTAGTGCAGAGCTGGTCTAGATAATCAGTGAGTTCAGACTTCAAAATGATGGATGTTCCCATCCACAACACAGGGACCCCCAAACAGCTTTACCCAGACAGGTTTAAAAGCCAGCTTTACTTCTGGCCTTTAATTCTCTGATGAAGTTATGAGCAGAGACAAGTGAAGCCATAAGATGGGGTGGGCTGCATGCTATTAGGAAGGTAAGCTTATTAGCTGAAATGTAATAAATCTCTGTAGATATCTGGAATAACAGAAGGCAACAGTTTGCTTTGGCGTATCACTAGTAATGAGCTGGAAAGAGGAGGGCATTCCAAAACGTTAACCTAAAGTTTAATTCGACTGGTTTGCACTTTGGGAGAGTACTTAATAAGACTGGTTCACCCAAGATGGGGAACTATCTGTCTGTTCATGCCTCCCATGAAATGCAAGAGGATATAAAAGAGTGTGATTTTAGCAGTTTAGAATACAAAATGATGAGGAAAAAAAAGATCTTTGAAAAGTGACTGATGCAGTCTAATCATGTTTCACACAAGAGCATTTCAAATTATGTTAGATATTTTTATAGGATCTAGATATGATAAAGTAGGTTTGCCAGGTAGCAAGGCAGGCAAGAGGGAGGAAGGAGTAAGAAAAAAATAAAATTATTTCTTCCTTCTTCTTACACAGGCATATGGATAATGCCATAAAAACTACAGATAAAATGCACCAAAAAAATTGCCAGCTTAGCTGTTAAGGTTATGGAGCTTTGCTTTCTAATCAACACTTACCCATACAGCTGTTTTTAAATATTGATCTGATAGCATGATCCCAAGGGAAAATAAATACCGAAAGGGGTGATTTAATTCAATCTTCCTGGTTCCTGCATAACCATGATCCTATTTCTTCAAAAACCCAGAAAGCAGTAACTTAAGTGAAGCTTACAGATCAGCTGATAAATTTACAGCCTTAAAATAACATGAGACACACTATAAAATACACTGAGATCCAAAGTTAATCTCTTTTAGCAATATTCCTGCAGCAAGTAAAGATGAATTTTATGGTAAAAAAAATCCATTTTATCAGGAGCAAGACTGAGCTTTCTAATAACCAAGCTCCTTTCTAATGTGGTACATCACTTTACTCATAAAGAACATTTGCCAAATCTCCAGTTAGGCTTCATTTGATACAGCAGAGACGTTGCAAAACCAATACCCTCTTTCAGAAAGTCTCTTTAGACTTGATAATGACCACATTTCAAAGCATTTTTGATGCACAGAAATGGTACAGTTACAATCAGCAGCTAAATACTGTTCTGACGGTGTCAGCCAGGCAACTTTTACTGGGCTCTCAGAGCTGCGAAGGAATTGCAAACATCATAAGCTCACAGGAAAAATCCTGCTCAATCAAAACTCACTATTCAGAGGTGCTGAACAGATTCAAGCAATCTTTATTTAACACGTTTCACTTTTCTGCATAGAATAAGATGGTGAATGGCATTCTTGACTCTCACCTATCTCCAGCAGAGCGTAAGAGCACATCCCAGCTTCTGTGCTGCTTTTGTTCTGGAAACTCTGATACCAGCACACCTGAACTTTAAACAAACGGAGGTTTAAATTACTCAAACCAGGACCACTGAGCTCATTTGGAACTCATCACCTTAGTCAAATTAGTGTGCTTTTCAGTGAATCCCAGATGTAGAAGATACATCTGAAAGCTACTATAAAGTTATGCTGTAAACAGGTTCCCAGGTTTACCCACCCTCAGCTCCACCCCATAAACTTGAAGATTTCTGATTTAGAATCACAAAATCACAGAGTCACAGAATTCACAGGAGGTAAAACATCAGGTACAAGGATTGCTCTGGACAAGCCACCATCTCATCTGCAGAATTATTTTGAGGGTGATATGCCATCAGCATTATCAGCTAAACTACCAGTTATACATACAAATGTCTACATCTGTACAAAGACATCAAGAAGGGACCAGACTAGACTATGATTTACTGTCACTGCCTTTTTTGACCTCTGGAAAGAAAACCATGGGTTCAGAACACCCTCAATAATCATCTCTCCCACAGTTGTCCGGCAGCACAGAAACTACAGATGACAAAACCCAGCAACAACTCAACCCTCTGGCAGTAACCCGTAACACTGGATTTACAGTAATTTAGGACAGATGACAATTAAATTACTGAGGGATATTTTCCTGCATGCTTGCTCTGCATCATGTGTAATGTTTAGGAATTGCACGAGAAACCACACATATCATTGGCAATAACTGGGGTGGTGCTTACATGGACATGCCGACCTGACACCAATCCATGTGACCCTGAAAGGAATGGGCAGCACCTTCTGCTCCTAATCATCCTCTTCCCTCCCTTGCATGTTTTCCTATCATTTCTGATCTGGGAAAATACTGACATTTCAGCCAGATCTGCTCTGTGACTTGACTAAGGCTGAACGGTGTGAGCAGCACAAAGACACAGGATGACTGTGTAACCACCTCACTGACTGTACAAAAATGACACGTTCCATTTATTTGTACAAAGAGAGCCCTAAGTGATTCTTAGATCTCATGGCAACCTATTAACAAAAACAGACTTTGTGAATGGAGTATCCAGGTAAACACTTCAAACAAATACATTAATTATGCATAGTCCGTATACTTTTTCCACCCTAGGGATCAAACTGAAATGAGACTAAAGAATTATGTTTTATTTGTATTAAAAATGTATCAGCTGCTGTCCGAGAAGGTTTTCCAGAACATTTGGTATGCTACCCAGGAAATTCTGTCTGAAGCTTGTATTGTCTATTCTTGCCAATACAAGGAGAAACGTGGCATGGTTACAGCTGAGAACTACAGTAATAACTCTTCAGGCAGAACAGCTTATATTTAAAAAGAATAACTTTTTCATCTGAACCAGAAGATCTAAAGAGAAAGACAGCCCCAATTTTGCCCATCTATTTTATATATTCAGTCTCCCTTTTATGGCACAAAGTGAAACTAAGCAATCATTTATGAACAGATCCTGCACTCACCTTTGCTTAAAACGTGCCATAACACTAACTGGTAACCAGAGACATATGAAGACTGCAGTTTCCAAAAACAGGTGTCATTTTTCTAAGGGCTACACAAATCTTGTTCAAAATCCTGCAGAACTGGGCAACATTTGGACTGGAGAACTGGAGTTTCCTGGCTGAAATGTTAGATTTCTTCATCTACGTCCCATGAATGTAACCACATGTAATATATTTGATTGATCCTCTAAGAGACAAATGGGTAGGAGAGCTAGATAAATACAGAGCCAGTTTGGGAAAAAAAAAATCAAATCAAATTAAACTTCAGAATGAAGTGGGCAGACAGGCATAAAAAACTGTCTTCCTGGAATCCATGCTGGATGTCTACGAACTGGGAGAAAACAGGGACTTCCCAGAGGCAGCTGTTGGGTTTGGGAGACAGGAAAGGAGATGAATGTATAGCTTTACATTTCCTGTAATTCTGCAACTAAGATTAATTTTAGCAAAACTCTCTGAAAACTTAGATAGCAAAAAATAGATTCTTTATTTACAGCTTCTTTCTCTCTCTCTTTCTTAAAGAAAAGATCAAGTCAAAATGCACCAGATTTGGAACATGTAAGAAGGACAGGGATGAAGCAATCATTGCTATCACTAAGTTACAAACAAGCCACATTTGATAGCTTCTCAGTGCTCAGAGACACAAGGAGGGGCTGTTGCCCCTGCCCTAAAGCAGGGATGGAGCCTGCGAGAAGGCTGGGGGTCCCTTCACTTTGTCCCAGACCTAGGTTTGCTTTGTGATGTTTGACAAAGTGGCCAAGTGATGCATCAACAATGCACAACAGAGACCGAAATGCAAAAACTACTACTGTAGTTAGGGAACTAATTTGTTTTTTAGTCTAATGGTTATAATCAGTAGACTTCCTGAGTCTCAATCTTCCTGAACCACTGAAGGGATGAGATTATAGACTGACAACTGTAATTTTTACATATTACACATTTAAGTGTCATTTTCAGGACTCTGGTAATGAAAACTCCACAAGACATTTTCTACAAATTTAAGAAATTTTATGGCATGGCTACAAAATGGTTTGGTTTGGTTTTTTTTTTAAACAGGATATTTTTAAATCACAGAGAAGTAAATTACTGTGTTTAAGAAGCTAACATTAGACACTATAAATATTCTAAAACTGATTCCACTCCTGAACATCAAGGGTGACAGAAAGGAAAGGGAAGCAAAAGAATACACAAATGCATGCTAATCAAGTTCTTGAGGCAAGTAATTCAAATAAAAACACTAAAATATAAGGGGACAATTATGAGAATTAATGCTAACAGGTTGGTACGTAATTTAATGAAGCAAGTTAATAATGGCATCCCGCGTGGGATTAATCTCAATATATTAATCAATTAAGAATCATTGAGAAAGCAAAAAAACTGCAGGTCAAAAACCATTTACAATTATGTAAACTGAAAGACAGTGATCCTAATATTCAGATGAACCTTAAACCAGAAGAGCAAAGAGACCTTTTCCCCATGCAATGCATACAACCAGCTCTCATTAATGGTTATGACTGATAGCTCAAAACATTGAGGACAGACCCCATAAAAGATGCAGAGTGTTTTTGGTACTTGCAGCATTGAAGAACTTTGGAATCCAAGTCCTTTCAACAGCAAGAAAATCTGTAATTCCTTCCTAACATCAATAATTGTGATTTTTCCATTAAATAAATTGGAGCAAAGGACTGTGATTTATCACAAACTTGGTAACCCATCCCAACTGTTACCCCCCTCTTTGCTGCTGCATTTAAACCAGAGACAGCACAAGTTGTGAGTTATGGTCTCAGACTTCGCAGTTAAGAAAACACTGACAGTGCATTTGGGGGGAAAAAAAGGATCTAATTCTAATTTTTACCTTCAATTAGTTCTTTTAGATGCTTTGTAAGTTCATTTCCCTAGATATATCTGAGATTAAAAACAAAACAAAAGCCAAAGACCCTCTGTGCATTCTGGTACTTTGCTCTGCGCTATAAAAAGAACTGCATGGCACCGCTTTCAGTACAGCCCATATCCTTTAAAACTCAATCTAATAAAAATGCTTTAATTGAAAGTATTGTACTTTAGAGGTCATCAGACTTTTTGCCTTAGTTGAAAATACCATGAACAAGTTCATAAAGTGAAGAGAAGAGGGGAAAGGAAGACGATTGCCTGGGCACTGAAGAAGATAGGAGCACAAAAGGTAAATTATCGTTCTACACTGCACAGTCAGCCTGTGGATAGAAAAGTTTCAACACAGCAGGTTGCAGCCATCATGATACAGAGACTGCAAATGCCTCTTGGCAGAACACAGGCAAGCAGCAGTGGAACGATGTGTTTGCTTCCAAGAACGATCTGTTTCAGCCTCCCTGTCAGTCTGTGCCTCCAAATCCAGCCCTCCTTTCGCTCACACATTTGTACCTCATTCCTCCAAGAAGGCTTGCTCAGGATGTTCAGGCTGCTGTGTGAACACCTCTGCTCTTCACACTCACAGATTTAGCCACATGAGCTCCTTCTCATGATAAGCCATGACAAGTGTGCGGCCATGTGAGCGAGAGCCCAAACCCACAGCCCCAAACCCACAGCACAGACAGAAACTCTGCTCGTGTTTGCATGGGATGTGACATGAGGGAATCCCAGGAGCCCAGGCTCTGCACAGCAACCCAGTAGCAAAGGTGTGTATCAGTGCTGCTGTCAGCACTCCAGACTGAAAGTTTGGAGAACTGAAGCATATCTGGTAAAAAAAAAACCCCACAGGTGAATGGGCCAGTGTTTCTTCACTGCAATTCAGCTCACTAACAAAGCCCTCATTTCTTGAGCCCAGCAGCATTTTGTGATGAACATTGCCGGGCTCACTTCCCAGCTCCCTGTGCTCCCCAGATTGCTCACAGTAAGGTCCCAGGGCTCACCCCTGCAGACTGCCCCTTCCTTACCCTCTTATCTGCCCTCCTTTGTGAGAAAGGGATGAAGCTCTGCCCTTCTCACAACTGCATCACCCTCCACAACAAGAAACCTTTTGAAGCCTCTCTACTAAACTCAAGACTTTATCACGGATTGTTTGCCTAGTACTCTCAAGAGTCAGCCTGCTCATTTATGTACCAAAATAAAGGATGAAGAAAAGTATTACAAGAAACCTTAATTTAAAAACCAAAAATCTCTGTTGTAAACAGCAGTTTTACTATTAAACATCATTTGAAACATGACCAATCTGGGCAGAGATATGGATCAGAATAAAGTTAAAGTCTCACTGTTAAGCACTGGAAATTTAATAAGCACCAAAAATTGGAGATATATAGATATGTATTTTACTCTCAGAGCTACTCCCCATCTGTTCTCCCTTTTCTTTCTTATTTTACATAAAATATTCAAAAATATTCGTATTTCTTAAAGAAACTTTCAACATACGTTGAAATAAAAATCAGAATTTTGGGCTTAGTTAAAAAAATTATTTTTGTTTTCTTTAATGGAAAGGGTAGAATAGATTTTTAGAAACAGTTTCCATGAATTTTTATCTTCCACCCAAACCCTCCTCCAATCAAAATGGTTTCAGAACAGGTTGTTTGATCAGCATGAGCATTTGTTATTAGGCACCCAAACTTGCACATTTTGCCTAAAAATACACCTCTGGAGGCTGGTCTGTGCCATTGACATACTGAACTCCACTCAAATATAACCGACCTTACAAAACTGTAAAAAATTTTGTATTTAAATTCTCCGTGACACAAAATCACTTTTGACAATTTTATCCCCACCTATTTGCCAGAAAATTAGGAGAATCCTTTTCTGATCTAGAGACGCTTCACAGGTTACTATACCCCACTGCATGTATTGTACAAGGAGTTTCTCAGAAAAGTGTACTCGGTGGTGTAGTGGCCACATCTACCTACTCTAGCTGTGTCTTTATATGTCAGGGTAGCTACTTTGTACCTCTGTACTATTTTTCAACCATTTAAAGGCCCTAGTACTGCTTTTATTAGTAACAACCAATGTTTTCAAACAACTGCAACATTTCAAAATGCTGAGAAATTTGACTTACTAAAGAAGAACACATTTCAAATTGTTTTGCTTGTCTTCACTTACATGGAGAGTTACTGGTATACAGGTACTGAATAAGGAGCTGTATATATCTTCATGGTATGAAGATAATAAAAACATACCCGTACTAACACTAAATAACACTGCTAATCAATAATAACAGTTTTATTATTCATGAGCTACTATTAATAAAACCCCCTGGGTTCTAATGTAACCGTTAAAAGAATTAATACTGTAATTCAATTTTAAGGTCTTTACATCTATCTGAAGTCTATTAAAATAAATGAAAAGTCTCTCAATGACTCTGGATGATGCCCTGAATGTTAATGATGCCACGTGTTATTTTCACTATTGCAAATCACCTTTAAGATATTGCCTAAACACCGGAGTACTGATTATGCTTCATGTAAGTGGATATAATGTTCCAAGAGAAGTGCACACCTCTCTCTCCATTCTCATTGTCAAAATCAAACCAGTTTTGCTCAGACTTTCAAAAAACATTAGAATAAGGGAGAGACAGAATCAGGGAATTGCCAGGAATTGAGATCGGGACATGGGACACTGTCTCCTACTGGATGTGATTTTCTCAACAGTCACCGTATTTAAATCACTTATTCACTCAATCTATTTTGTTATGGTGGCAAACACATGAAACAGTTAATGAAAGGGAAGAACAGGGAACAAAAAGATTTCTAAGGGAAGTTAAAAGCTGAATTCTATTGTTTGAGAAATATACATCTAAAAAGCATATTTTTGGCAATACTAAAAAGCTTTGGCAGTGTTCCACCAATTTATTTTGTGTTCAGCTCATTTAGGCCCCTGGGAAAAGTGACTGATCATATTGATGAAGCAGACCAAGAACTACTACCAAAAAAATTCACAAAAAGCAAGGCCACGAACACGCATTTTACTGAAGAACAAATCTCTGGATACTGAGTAACCAGTAAATATAAAGACATTTATATGCAAATAATACACTCATAGATCTGAAAGTTAAAAAGGCTACAGAGTAGTTTTTTCAACAAACTTACAAAAACATGTCAGCTTTGGAAGGCAACTCAGCAAAAGACATGCAAACCCCTTGATTTTCACCCCATGTACTTTTAAAAATACTGCTAGTTGCATATTTGCTGCCAAGTACCTAATTACCTTTAAAAATCTAGCTGTGCATTGTTGAAGCTCTTGAGTGATCGAGGTTTCAACATCACTCATCATTATGGAGCTAATTTTAATGATGAAAGCATTGCTAAAAGTTATTTTAAAATTTATTCTTACTTAACTTCTTTAGAGATGATTTGTTTGCGTACCTGAGACACAGTAACTAATCACTGATGGTTTCCTTTGAAAATATAAAATAGATTTATATGCCCTCCCTGTAGGAACAAGGATTCCATCACCTCCTCCTGAATTTCTGAGCTATTGAGTATTTGATGAGTGCTTAGGGAATCAGTATTGTGTCTTTTCACAGCAGTAATCAAGGAATGAAGTATTCTCTGCCATAATGAATCTACTGAAGGACTAAAAGATGAATATTTCAAATGCAAAAGCAATATGTTTGTTTTGAACACTTTTAAGTTTGGCTTTAATAAAGCAAGTAGTGAAGTGTGCAATGAATTATATTGTTAGATGGTTAAAACAGAGCTGTGCAATATGTCTGAATGCATTTAATTCAAGTAACTACTCATTTTAAATGTGACTTATAAATATGTATAACAAGTATGATGAATGGATGACTCAGGAACCATGAGAGACCTGGGCCTTGCCTTCCACTCCTGGCTTGCTTCAAAGCCAGCTCAGCCTGACAATCAACCAAGGCCCGGAGCCAGAACATCATTAACCACAAGTTAAATCTTATGTGGGCTGAAACTAAACGTGCACCAACTATTCAAGTTAGGATCATTTAAATCAAGCCTGAGGTGCCTGGCTGGACTAGGACCTGCTGCGTGTGTTCCAGCAGCTGGTGGGTCCCAATGTGCAGCCAGAGGCTCATTTAAGATTCCCAAAAATCAGGGCCCCTCAGCCGGGTCCATCACTGCGGTGCCACCCTTCCTGCAAATCCAGAAGCATTTCCTGCCAGCCAAGAGGATGCTGTCAGCAGGAGGTGATGGGCTCGTCAAGCTAAACATCTCCCACCAGCACCAGCTTCACTTTGAGAAACACCAAATCCCCCCAGTACTGAAAGGAATGGCCATAATGTGTTCCCCAAAAATACCTGTCAGAAGGCAAGGCCTCATTTGCCACGGCATTCTCTCATTTGTCTCCAGGGGATTTTGATTTTTGCCAAAATAACAAGTGAGTCCTCTAACAACAAAGAACATCCAGCTAGAGATTTTAGGCCAGCTCATCTCATTTGCAAATTGAGAATACCTGCTATAGAGTCCCCACAGTGCTATTCTGTGTGAGACCCTCTCAGTGGCTATCCACAATGAGATACAGAGATGAGCAGTTATGGCAGTTTGTATTTGCAAGAATTGTTTCTTAGTTTAGTAATTTTTTTTTGTCAGATCAACTAACCTGCAGCACACAAACAGAAATAGCATTTATCAACAGAGCTTAAAATGAAAGCAATGAGAAAAGCACAGCTTTAATTACAACAAAGTTCCAAGTGCTTCAATTATCCAAGTTCAGAACCAATGTACTTTACCTGGAAATTGCCCCTGAAATAATGAATTCAATAAGGAAAATTCTTATGTAGTCCAAGTTAAATTATTTAAAAAGGAAGAAAGAGGGTTCTTAATTATTTAATGTTTCACCAATGATTATAGTTCAGTATAATGTTCACTCACTGGTGAACGTGATTTTCAAAGGAACTTTTATGAACATCAGTCAAACAAAAAACACCTGCCAGATTATAAACTCAGCCAGTGTTGTGCACATTCATTCCAACACAGCATTACCACATTAGCAAAAATCCAAGTCTTGACTTAATGGCAAACATATCCAATAATTTATGTTAAAATATTTACATAGAAAGGCATTTGTGATACAGTTTCCTAATGTATTAGTAAAAAACAGTATGACCTCTCTTGCTACAATTTTTAAAAGCTGTGTTCCAGGTAAATGAGCTCAAGATAGGACTAAAGCTCTGGAAAATAGAAAGCTGTTGTACTTGAACAATCTAACTTGCCAATCAAAATGTGACCACGGACATCTTAGGTACATTTCATTCAAAAGTCACTAGGGATCAGTTTTAAAAGACAGCTTTAAATTAGCTGCATGAAATACTAGCCATGGCAAGTTTATCTGCATGGAGTCCCAGGGAGCAAGGCTCAGGGAACACCAATGATTTCTCAATAAAAAGGTTTTCCCAAGTGATAGATCAACAAGCCCAGCACATGATACACAGCTGAGGGGGCTAAAACGGCACCTTGGTCAAACACAGTATGGATCTGCAAAGGATTATCATCATCCATTAATAACCCTATGTTAACCCTATGTACAGCAACTCAAGCCCTATGGGACTAGTTCTGGAAAATCCTCGTGATGGCCAAAATAGCAGCTGTCACACTGGTGTCCCTCAGTTTTATTTACAGGGTCCAGAATTCAGCATATGCCCTTCCAGACTGGGGACTCAGGGCTTTACAAATCTTCCTCGACCCTTCTCTGTCTTGGAGCAGAGTTGCCCAGAAGGAAAACCTGATACACTCCCAACTTTAACAACACAGCACTGATTTCTCACTTCAGCCCAAAGGAAAAGGAAAAAATGCCAAAAACCCCGCAGCCATTTCCTTGCAGCCACAAAACGGGCTGTCCCTGGGTCACTTTGCCAAAGAATTACCTTAACCCCACTCTCTGGAAAAGATCAGAGAGTGTTTATCCGTAATGGCCTCAGATTTCACAGCTCCCAGAGTAGCAGAGACCAGCTGCACCATCATCCAGACTTTACAGCCTCATATCCCACAGCTGGCAGGGCTGGAAATGATGAAAAGTGTAGATTTCTGCTCCCCTGAGGGGACTACAACACTCAGTTGGGGTCTTGAAAAGCCTTAGGTCTCTTAAAACCAAAGATGGGATTTTTAACAGCAAAACACACTATTTTAAGTTATTTTTAGTGAGTTTAATGGCTGCCTTGGAATTGTGCAAAGAGAGACTTGTAGTAAGTGCAGCACCTGGCTTTGCAGGTGGGGAATACCAAACAAAGTCCCACCACAATTTTAAGATCCTCTAAAAAAATACATACAGATTAGGAAGTGGTGTGACATGGGGCAGTGCTCCACATGGCTGATGTGAAGACCATCAGGGTAATTTAGCAGTTAAATTCCAGACAGAAGATGCCACAACATGTGTCGCACACCACGGCACAAACCCACGCTCCTTCTGACACAGCACACACACCAAACCCACAATGCTTCACTGTGGTATAAACCAGCCTTTGGTTGTTCTCTTTCTAAACTTCTGTCTCGTATGGCCAAATTCAATTTACCCAAAGCTTCCCGAAGTACACTCAGATTAAGTAGTCTGGGGAATCTTCATCATGCCATGCCACCGTGAATTATCACAGCTCCACCAACTTTGCCCTAATATGAAACCCCACAGAAGTGCTCAGAATCCAACAACGATGAATTCAACATGTCTCCTTCCACTATACTGATGTCAGCAGAGTTACAGCAATTTATGCAACACAAGAATCTGTCCTTTTCTCCTTATCAAAGCATTTGATCAAAATCAGTGACATGCAAAAAGACAACCTTACTAAATTTGAGCAGCAGAGTCAGGCTTGTCACTCTAACATCATAAGAAAAAGGGAGGTATTTACATATGGGTACTTGCATATTCCTTTTTATCTGGCTTCACAAAGATAATAGCAAGATCACTTTCTTCCTCAGTAAAAATGAGTGTGAAACCTCACAAAGGATTAGCATTTTCCCTTGCTCTTCCCTCTCTCCTTTCCTCTCTTCTGAAAAGCAAGACCTCAAGATATTTCAAATCTTCATTAGCTGCTTCTCTGTCTGTGACAGCCTGGTGGTGTGGAGCGGCTCCAAATCCCTCCCTTCAATTCACCCTCGAGCCAGAAAGGTGAGACCCCGTTTCTGATACGAGGTGACAAAGAGCTCACATTGCTGAATGCCACTGCCACAGGTGACACTCCCATCACCAGCAGCGCTCCCTGCCCCACGCCGCAGATCCCGAGTGTGTGGAACCACACCTGAGCTCACCCAGCAGCCCCAGACCTGCATCTCTCAGGGTGCATTTCAAACAAGCGCATGCATAAATTCACTCATTCGGAAACCTGCTCTGTTCAAGAACTTGTTACTATGACAATTTAGAAGAAGCTGCTACAGATAAGATTGATGAAACTTATTGATTAATTTTCTCTCAAGCTACATTTGAATTTTAAGTTTTCCCTAAACAGAACCAGTTGAGGTTGGTTTGTTAGTATTCCAGGGACTGCAGCAATGTGCTTCAGCAGTGAAGGAAGTTCCATGATAAATGTGTTCTCCAATCTGCATCTGTAGAGTAGCTATAAAGTGAGAACAATCCTGGCAAAATTTTTCATTATGTTTTTAAATATACTTATTTACATTTTAAATCACACATAGACAATATGAAATATCTTTCACTTAGACAGGTGGGAACAAGGAAACAGATGCATCCATTAAGCTTGAAACAATTCAATGAATTAAACAGTACTTGGTGAACGCTTTGGTTTATGGATATAGCCTTTGTTTAAACTTACTTGAAAAAACACAGCCATGGCTCCTACCACCCTGTTTTCTAGAACTGCTGTTCCAAAACTGTCAAAGTCATCAGGATTGTAGAAGTAAATCTGCATCTGCAAAAATTAAAACCAACAACAGAATCACATTAGTGTTGATTCACACAGATTTTGCATGGTGTAATGCATACACATTGTATGTAAACCCAGTGTTATGAACCTGAGATAAAGGAATCCTGCTGAACAATATTGTTTAACCAGCATCTTGATTAATAGCATGACTGCCCTGCCAGGACAGTAAGCAGGGAAGAGAGTTGATGCAATGCATTTTAATACCAAACCCAGGGATAAACAGTATGGTCAGTCTGTTCAGATGGTAAACTTTGTGCTATCTGCCAGCATCTTTTCATTTCTTTGCACATTGAAGGCTCATCTCCCGCTCTGTTAAATGTGCTAAACATATTTATCTCAAAATCCATACAGAATTTTGAAAAGGATTTCGATGTTTAGAGTTATTCCTTTACTCCTAAAGTAATTTGTAAGATAAAAGTCTTTCTCCATAGCACTGCATTTTTATGAGCCTCTGTTAATTCAGGTCTCTCAGTCAGGGTCACACTTCTCCCCATCTTCAGTTAAATTCCATGAGTTTTATTTCCAAAGCATTAGTAGTCTGAAAAAAGTACGGACAAAACCAGATATATTGATGTAATTTTTTAATGAATAAATATTTAAAATTACACAAACCCCAAGAGCAGGTGAGAAAAATGATTACCCCAAACTAGCAAGTGTTGGAGTTACACAAATAGAGGAGGACCAAGAACAGCTTCCTCCATACACTGCTGGTAAACAATTCCACTCCACTACCCACATGCCATGAATAAGGGCAGCCTACAGAGGCCTGTGGGTGCTCATGTTCCTTATTTCCTGTACGGTTCTTGTTCCACTTCCCACAGAAGTTGAGCTCCCACTTCTGCCACCTCTCTGAACACAGTGCTGCTTCTCCAGTAGTTGCTCAATCCCTCCATGCCAAAAGAAGCCCCTAGTGTTAGTCCATCTCTATCAGTCACGATTTGCTCTGAAGGATCTGGTTTAAAACATGCAACACTCCCTTCTCTACACTACACCATGCAGGCGTGTACAGGGTCACAGAATAAATTCAGTGTTGGTAACGTTTGTTGTACGTGTAGCCTATACAACACAAATTAAAACCACGTGCTCAATGGTGACAGCCAAGCACAAGGACCGGACTTCACAGCGATTGCTCCTGCAGCCATTCAGGGAAACTTCCAGATGGATTTCCCAACCCAAACCAGCACTAGCGGGCTGATATGTATGCTCACTTGTGCTCACTGATGCCAGAAAAAAAACATCTGTTCCTGGCTATGAAATGGGAATGGAGCCCTCGGCTTCTTGTTGAACCTGTGCACTCTGCTGCCCATCACCAGTACCTCCCCTTTTCACAGCATTACAATGATGATAAGAGGCACACAGCTCACAGTTTGAGGGAGAAGTAAGGTCTAGCTGAGACTGCCCATGCCTCCCAACACACTGCTGGTCTGACCACGGCTCTCTCCTGCAAGTCTGTCTGCAAGACTTAAACACTTGCTTGAGTTTTTCCAAAATACTGCTGCATGACACATCCTACTATATTCAAAATGCATATTTTTCCCATATTCTGTTTATGCCAGGAGAGATTATACCCTTTTATCTTGCACAGATACATTCCTACTCACATTTACTGATTCCCAAGCTTCTGAGTGTATCCACTGGCTGTAGTGGATAGGTGCTTTGCCAGTGTTATACAGTTAAAAGAAACATCACTGCATAGGGAAAAGGCCAACATGAAGATCAGAGCATTCAGAGGTAGGGGTACTTTTGTCAGCAGAAGGAAGACCACACTCCAAATAGTCCACAAAAAAAGAAAAAAATTGGTACTCACACTAGTTTTATAAAATTTGAAAGCAATTTTCTTCCCCTTCTTTGGCCTTCCTATTCCCAGCATACTCACAGCACACACACGGATGCTGACAATATCTCACAAAGGTGGTGGTGTGTCCAGATTCTGCCAACTTGTGCTTTGAACAAATGCAGAGCAAAGTACAGCCATTCATTGATGTAGAAATTAAAACCAGTTTGTCTCAGGTAGAACAGCTTAAACTTCAGTTTAGCCAGCACAGACCACAGCTGACAAAACACTCACAAATTACATTTTGCTCCTCTCTAAAATAAAGTCTGAAATTATCTATACCTTACCTAAAACATTTCACTATACAGTCCTCACAGGAATTTATGAAGAAAAGCATCACTGAGTGAGTTCAGCATACGCCAGAATCATTTTAGATCAATTTTGCTCATGGCATTCTAAGGAAATTAATTTTTACAATACACTCTCGCACAGCAGTGCAAAGGGCTTTGGTAAAAAGAGTTTTTCATTCTGATCCCTCATCTTAGCAGTGCAATCTCACAGCCTAATCAAGAACCACACTCTGTCTTGATTACTATACATACTGGAGCATTTTACCACTGCTTCCTGGTATTTTTCCAGAGAATGTGGTTCCTCTCTCTGCATCCATCATGTCAAGGGGAACTGTCTCATATGAAAAATTATCATCATCTGTCATACAGTAGCTTCCTTATGTGCTCATACAGCTAGAAGGAGCATTTTAGGAGTAGAATATCTGAGGAATTGCTATTATATAATTTACACACACATACTCTGCAAAAACAATGTTAAAAAGACAGTAAAGTTACACCCTCAAAGCCTCATGGTTCAGGCAGCTCATAAAACCACACCTGGACACCGCTGAGCATTAGTATTATGACAATTTTCTAATTATGTGATCACATATTGTTCTCTTCCATAATACAGCCTCATCTGTTTTCCCCAATTTACAATAAAATGCAAATGTATCCAATGTATTTTTGTTCTTTTATTCATAATATACATCATATTGAACGCATTTATCAGTAGATAGTTAATTTAATATTTTCTATGGGTGGGATAAGGTTCTTTATGTACAAAGAGGGAATAAGACAGTTAACTGTAAAATTAATTTCACCACATACTTAAGTGACCTAAACATGCTAGAAAATTTTCATTATTACTCCTTATTATATAATTAGTATATACAATATATGGTACACTTTGCATATAAATGACTTCTACTGTCTCTGCCTGGGACATACAAAGCAGCAGTACAGAATGCAACAAAGAGGCTTTTAG
The DNA here is from genome assembly GCA_013397975.1 of Machaerirhynchus nigripectus. Classification (NCBI taxonomy): domain Eukaryota; kingdom Metazoa; phylum Chordata; class Aves; order Passeriformes; family Dicruridae; genus Machaerirhynchus; species Machaerirhynchus nigripectus. The sequence goes on along the minus strand of VZRQ01007504.1, from coordinate 440,378 downwards.
CTAAAGAAAATCTGGATCTGATTATAATATGCTGTTTGTGAAATGCAGAGTGGAGAATCACCCAAGCTTACACATCCAACCTGAATCGTGGCACTGCCTGATTTCAGCCCCATACAACATCTCTTTTGTACATTTTTTCATGTGATTTCACAACAGCTTCTATTTTCCAAAACTAAAAAAATTAAAGACTGTGAATCCTGTAGTGATGGGAAAGCCTGAAATGTCCTTCGTAGTGTGACACTACCTGTCTGCAGTCAGAATGCTCTGTTCCACACATCCCTGCTGACTGTGCTCCCAACAGCCTTCCCCGTGGCACAGGTCCAGGAGGGCATGAGTGCCCTGTTCTCTATGGCACAATATATGAGATTTACAAGACTTCCACATCTAGCCCCACAACAACTAAGAAAGCTGGGAAAGGCTTACATGGCCTTCCTTAATCCCAGATGTGCAACATGGTAGTGTGCTTGAATTTACCTTGTAAAGAGGTATCATAAAAACCATGTGTGTCCAAGCAACTTGAAATTTTCAGTATTTTGGTAAAACCAAGCTGAGACAAACCATCCCCGGTGAAACAAAGGTACTTTTCCCGCAGGACGACATTCTCCATCCTAAAATGCTACCACAACTACTACTGCAGCTACAGAGCTTTACCAAGGCAGGGAGAGGGCAAGAGTTTGTTTTTAAAGGAAAAACTTCATGCTTTGACACTCTTCACACTACAAAAGAATTGTTTTCAAACTTGAGAGAGGTTTGCTGTACAGCATAGATTTAAGCCTGAAAAAAGATCACTGAAGGCAAAATCTTCAGACTGTTACAAGTGCCTTAAAACAGAGGATTAGAGAGAAAGCCCTCACTCTGCCATAACCCAGGAGATAATCACCAGTCACCCTGAGAAAACATGTCATATTTTCTAGTCTCTGCTGTCCAGGAAGATCCAGTGGCCAACCATTACAGTTTCCAAGCACTTCAGGTCTATTCCTCGCCTACAACACTTACACAAGTGAATACACCACATACATCCAACATGTTGGTGATTCTTCAGCCTGGAGAGCCTTTGCCTTCAAGCTCCTACCCCTCCACCATGCCCTGGGGGCAGGAAATCGCCTCCTCCTCAGGACAATCTACTCCCTGCAGAAACACCTTTCTTCAACCATGTTCTTCCAACCTCTACAGAAACCTGGTGTTACCCAGACCTGGCAAAATGTCAGGCCTTGCTCTGTGCTTAGATTTTAATGCCAAACTGGGCTGCCACCATGCCGATGTTGTAAGGACAAAATGTGTGTATTACTGAGAAATACCGCCCACCAGAGACCAGTTCTACTTTTATTAAATGCAACTGCCTCTGAATGACTAAACCCTCATTATGAAATGTCACTGGCTTGCAAAAACTGAGCCTGCTTCCAATGAAGGGCTTCTCCCCACCAGCCATCCACAAATAAAAGGCTCTGCCTCTCTGGCATGACAGGCAACCAGACAGAAATCACCATTCCCGTACATGACATCTCTTTGCTGTCATTACCCCACTACAAAGACAGAAAGCTTACATCCAATACAGACTACCATGGCCAAACTCATTCAGCACTTAGGAGAGAAAAGCCACAATGAGCATTTGAAAGATCCCAGAAGATGTGAGCGAGTTCAAAGCAATTCTAAGAGACTGGAAACCAAGCAAGTACATTTTCCATAGACAGATGCCAAGTATTTTGAAAATAAATAATTGAGACTTTTAAATTGGGCTGCTGTCACCCTGTGTAACCTCCTACAGCAGATTTCTCTTTAGATTAAAAAAGGAACAAAGGCTCATTGTGCTGGCACAGATGTGGAGTACAGAATATTCAATAGCATCAGGAATTCTGGTGCAAGGGAAAAGATCATCAGAATTAGCTTTCTGCTCATTTCCTTCTAGCAATCCAAGGACTACCATGCAATTTAAAGCATGGTAAAAAAGCATAAAAAATTAAAAAGTTCTATAGACCAGCCAATTTTTTGATGAGTCAGGCAGCAAGACGAAGAGGCAGCAGCAATGTGGTTTATTATGTACTGCTTTAGAGACTGAAGAGTATTTTCAGAAGAGCACAACACCCAGGCAGTACAGGTAGATTGCAAATCTTTGCAGAGTGGTGAAACAAAAATTTTGAAATGTTTCCTTTAAACGATTGAGCTAAGAGCTGAATATACTATTTCTTAATTAGTGCCTTTGCTGCTTACATTGTAAGAATAAATTATTCGAAACCACTTTTACAACTGGATTTAAAACCTCTTGCACAAAAATAAATTCTCTGCTAAGATTATGAATCATACATGATTTTTCTCAATTGAAAGCTCTCACGTAACTTACTTTTGCACTAAATATGTGCAGAGATTTCCAGTGAACTGGATGATGTGATCCATTTGGCTGGAATAAAAATTTTCTACAGATATAATGTAATCTTCACTGCAGCACTAAAAATTCAGAATAACTGTCCTGCAGTCTGTGTGTTTACTGGAGTGTGAGATGTACACTGGGGCAATAAAGTCTGATGTTTGACTTCTCATTATATTCTCTTTAAAAAATCCGTAAAACTTATCATTTATAACATATTCAAAATCTGCTTAGAGAAAGCAGGGGGAAGAGTGAAACGTGATGTTTTCTAGTTCTCCTACCAGAGCTTGATGTAATAACACAGAGTATATTGCATTCTTTTGAAAAGATAAAGCTGAACAGCAGCAGATAATGGCATGTTTTTCCTGCCTAGTCTATTATTCATCAGTGAATTTTTAACTATAGTTAGGCAGGTAGAGAGATGTATTTTGAATGTCATAACTTGGTATTCTACAGTGCCTAAAAGTGTGCTGGGTAAAACTGCAAAACAAAGAGTCAGACAGGGACTTCGTCCTAATGTAATTGCAACTTGATAATGAATACAATGCTAGGCTTAAAAAAAAATGAAAGGAGCTCAAATAACAGGAAGAGCAAAGATCATTCAAGTGAAATACCAGCATTTAACTCAATTTAGATGTTTCTATCCCTTAGAGGTATGGCAAATTTCCCTTTTATCTTCCTTAAAAGTAAGCATGAATTCTTGTTTCGGTGTCTCCAAACAACGCAGTAGGTGTACCTATGCTACAAATTGAGACTAAGCAGTTTCATAGTCTTTTTCAACCTGAAAGGTGGTAGTTGTTGCACATTCTGCCCATAAGTCTGCATTTAAACCTGTGAGTGGTGCACTGACAGTTCAGTAGAACAGGGAGGAAACCCAGTGCTCATGGGATCACCCTGGGCTCCCATGCATTGCTGGATCATGGCCACATCACTCAGTACCTTGAGTGTTAAGTCCTGAACGTTAAGAGAGAAGGACCTTGGCAAGCCAGAAACTTCCCTGATTTCTACTGCCAGAAATAAATACCCCTTAGGCCCGCTCCCATCCCTAACATGAAAATCCATCTCGTGTGTACACAGTGAGTCATTACACAAGGAAGGCCCATCTGATGCTAAAAAGCTGCATGTTGCATTCATTTGTGTAACTGTAATATGAAAATAACGGTGTCAGTGTTTATGCTTTCTGTAACATGAAACTTTTTTGCAATTGCTTTGTACTCCGAGTAACAGCCATATGATTCACCATGAAATGAAGTCTGGAAAATCGTTTTGGATAAATGGAACTATAAATTCAATAGAATTTCCATGACAACATAGATTGCACCACTCCACCACAAGTAAAATGTTATAAATCATTCAAAACCAACAGAAATTCAGCAGTAAGTCTTCTCTTTCACAATGCAAAAGATCCTTGAATTATAGAGCTGTGGTTACTACCTTCCAGTGCAATGCCTTTTGTTTCTGATCCTCCTTCCTCTGTGTTACAAGTGTTGTTTCATATTTGACCTCCTTCCAAACACAGGAGATTATAATACTAACACTTTAATACTAAGACATAAACAAGAACTGAAGCATAACAAGCAGGAGGCTTTTTTGAACCTTTCCTTCTCATCTCCTAAAAATGTTTCAAGTATCTTCATCCTGTGGTAATTATACCTGTGTATCAAGACACATCACAGCATCTTCTTAGACACACAAACTTAGCAGGCTCTCTTTCTGGAAACGTGGGAGGTAAGTGAACAACAGGGTGCTCAGTCAGCTCATAAGAGGGATATGAACCACATGTCCAAGGGATGGAAGAGATCCAAGGAGAGGAGGTGAAAATAATAAAAGGATAAAAGATTGCACCACACAGTATTGCTCATTTGTACCTCTCCATCATAGGATTCCTGAAAAATGGTATTTCACTTCAAGACTGAGGAACTGGAATGATGTGATTCCAGGAGAACCTTCACTGCAGTTTTAAAATCTCTGTGGCTGTTGCCTTTATATCTATAAAAAAAACCTTGAAAATACAAGGCTCTTTTCTTCTTGAAAAGATTAAGAAGCCCATGAAAACAAAGGAGATGGAAATAGTTAAGTATTCTGGTTTTTGTGTAGAAGTAGGAATATTTCTTAAAAATCAAGTCTTTTGGCAACCAATTAGCCCTTGGACTGCAAAGGCTACTAGAGAGTTTCTGTTATCTTGCAATCATCACTGCCCAATTCTGGGCCTCGGTTCCTCATGTGGTCATTGCCTACCCCTTCTTTAACTGGATGTTTTATGAAAAAAAGTTTGAAAATTTTGAAATTAATGGGAAGAATGATACACAGTTGAAAACCATGTGAAATTAAGTACCACATGGAGTGTTACTGGAGAAAAAAACCTTGGAGGTTGCTGTTCATTTGTTTGATACTGCAGTAAGGAAGAGTCACACAGGTACCTCATGGAGAGAGTCTCCATGCTGCCTCCTTAATACTGGTACCAACTTCAACCAGCTCATAACTGTCAGGAGAAGTTGTTTGTGCTCCACCCCTGAAGTGTTCAAGGCCAGGCTGGACAGGGCTCTGGACAACCTGATCTAGTGGAAAGTATCCCACTATGGCAGGGAGTTGATACCCGGTGACCTTTAAGGTTCCTTTCAACCCAAACCGTTCTATGCCATGTGGTTCACATCTCTCCTATGAGCTGATGCTGCAGGAATTCGGTGCACACAATTACTGCAGGGCAGTGCATCCACACACCCAAGGGCATCTTCCCAGGCTCTGGGAGGCCAGCTGGTGTCTTTCACTGGTCCTTACCTCCTCTACCAGAGACTTGTTTATTTATTGAGTAGCTCCAAGTCTCACTCACAGTGGCTTTGTCTAATGGTGGCATATTCCAAGTAAGACAGTGGAAACACACAACATTGAGGCAAACTTGGCTTCCTAAAACTGTCCAAATGGAAAAATTAGAGGCAATACTTAGCTGCTGTCATGGCTGAAAAACTGAAACAGGCAATTCAGAAAGTGGCTAAGCACCAAATGACACAACAACCAAAAACAAGCTGGATGGACCAACTGTATGAACAGAATAGCTCTGAACTCCTCCCAAAAGTGGCTGTTTTAGATATCTTCTTCATCTGCTTCCCATGGCCTTCCTAAAAGAAAAACAACACTACTGAAGAGTTTTAAACTTCAAAATACCCAAACTTTCCATACTTCACTTTAAGGTTCAGGAATCCATTTTAAAATGGATTTTTTCTTCATAAACATGAAGAAGTGCTGCCAGAATGGAGAGAACTGGGATTTCCTACCAAAAATACTCCAGCACTCCTCAGGAAAAACAAAGGGGCTGCATTTGAAGAATAAACTCAACAAAAGCATACTTTTCCTAGCATGAGTGATTACTACAGTTTCATATCCCATTCACTTTAAAGATGCACTAGCACAAGTATTCATGCCTCTGAGAGCTTATATCTTAGCACAAATTTCTCTTTTTGCACTGTGGAATTCAAAATGTCCTCTGTGTGTGGTCTTTTTTGTTCTTGATGATGAGTTTCTTCTTTTTATTTTTCCAGTGGAAGAAAGCAAAGTCTTCCAAGAGGTTTAATGAACTTCCAAATGCCTCAGAACAAATTCTGAGGTATTTATAGTTTCACTCCAGATTCAAAGCTATGCAGCAGATGGGGCACGTTTTCAGCAGCATTTTGCTGGGCGAAAGGCCATTCCTATCTCTGAGGGGATGTGAAATCCTCCAGGCTGTACACTTGCACAGTTATTTTTATTTATGAACTGTGAAGTAGATGGACAGTTACAGCAGAACCAGGCCAGGACAAGAGCTTACTTGGAGGGTAAAAATAATATGGGTTTTCTCAGATTTTGTAAAATTCACCTCTATCTGGATCCTCATCATAATGCCAAAGGCAGAGCAGAGTGCTCAGCACTGTTCTCAGTAGCTACTTGCAGATTACTGGAGGGATGTGTCACAGCTTGTGCTGCAGGGACAGCACTAGTTCTGTCACAGCTGTCCCATTGGAACATGAGGGATTTTTCCAATGCAGCTGCTTAATGGAGGTGTTTTATTTCAAGATTCTCAAAAGGGTTTAATAGGCAAGGAGTGAGTACACTATATCCTTTCTAAAACTCAGGATCACCTGAAAATACCTCAAATTTAAATCCTTCCCCACCATGGGCTGCCAACCCAAATTCCCCAGTTTTGGAAAACCTTACATGTAATATCTCTGTACTCTAATTTTCTGTTTCTCTACTCTTATCCTCCGACTGTTTTACCGAGCAGAAAGTGAAGTCTGCACACATCTGAAGTGCAGTATTAAGAAATTTGTAAACTTCTTGTCTCAAGTGACTTTGTTGCACACACACAGAGTAGCTGAGTACACCATCTTAATGGCGCCAGTGTGTTAAGGACGTGATTCTGGGTTTACACCAACAAATCAAAAAGAATTAGACTTCAGCACAGCAAGAAGCAAAATACTCAGGCAAGTAGCAAAACTGACAGAAAAGTTAAAGTGCTGGAAATTGTCGCCTTTTAAAGTTAAACCACTGTCCACTGTCACACCTGCAAACCCATTACAAACACGTTCTGTAATGGTCCTTTGCTAAATGTCGAAGTTATTCTTCCATGCCTATGAAACAGAAACACAGCTCTGATTCTCACCTCCTCCCTTGCTCGTACCCGTCTGCAGATGCCATGTTGAGACTCCCCTGGAGCATCTGACGCCGCTGCTTGCTTGTGGCATCACCTTACATAATGTGACTAAAAACAACCTCTCAGCTTTAACACTTCCAATTCCTTACAGGCCCACTGATGTTGAAAGAAAAGAATGCTGAAATTCTTTGGAGTCCCAAAGAACACAACAGTGCTACCAGATTGGCATTTGAGTCCAAATTTCCCAGGCTTTGGTTCAGTACAGCTTTCAGAGCACACTCCTGGTGGGAGGTAGGCCCGGTTGCGTCCCTGCTCAGCCAGGTGCTGTGCAAGTTTCGTCCCTTCCCTCGACTGTATTTTAGTAATAGAAACTATTTGCATACCCAAGAGTCACATTTCCAGTCTGGCTCACACCTGTGTATTTCTGAAAGCATCTCTTCTGCCTCAGCATCACACACCCAAACAATTCACCTGTGTAATGGACACCAGAGAAGTTGCGGTTTTCAGTGTGACAGCTGCTGGCTTCTCTCCAAACTCTTGGTGTCTCTGGATCTAGAGATGCCCAAACAATTTAATTCTTGCTCGTGCCACTCCTGTCACCACCAGCACCAGATACTTGGATTGTGCTGGCAACCACAAATGGGAACTGGAACACTCCAAACTGGTGCAGCCTCTCCCACCACACAGCAGGGAGAGCTGCCCCAAGCTGCCCAGGGCCAGGGCTGGGCAGGTACCAGCTGCCACACAAATCCACACCAGTATGTGCTACTGGTGCATTCACCTCTCCTGGTGTTGTTCTTTCACAGCACGAGATGCCTCAATGGAACTTTTGAAATATGGGAGTTGCACAAGTAAAGACTTTCTCATAAATCTGACAGTTAACCTGCATAACTAATTTCCCTCCTTGCAGCAGGCATAGGTTGGAATAAATAGTCTATTCAATACCTACTGAGAGAAGACTTCTATATTTCATATTTACTTTAGACAAGTACAAAAACCTTTGGACAAAGGGCCTCAAAGAGTCAAACTCCTTGCAGTTTCAACAGAGTGCCCTGAATAATACATAAAGCAGCTACGCGCTTATCCCTAAAACCACAGGTGTGAACCAGATGTCATGCTTATCTTTGCTTGAGATTACAGCAATCACATGCCTTCAGAATATTAAGTAAGCTTCGGATCAAGGAACGTGAAATATATTAAAAGTGTGGCACCGAAGTTAAAAATTCAAATATTAACCTAGAAATCACTGATTCATTTAAGAGTCTGTTTATACCCTATGTTCTGTAAAAATTGTATTTCTTTTATTCAACCTTTTTGTAACAAGATGTATTATGAGTCACAAATCTGAGGTAAAACTATTTGCATAAATCTCAGTACTGGTAAGCAAGATTTTGCCAAACAGATCTTTCAAATATACCACCACCTATTAAACATGCATCATGGCTCAAGAAACAGAATTGAAGTTAGAGCCCTAATTTAAATCTTAAACTTTCCTATTATTGTAGTAAAGATTTAGAAAAGGGTGAGCATATGCTTTACTTAAATATTGATAGGAGATTAAACCCAGAAAGGTATCTCAAAGAGAATTTTAAAGTAAACAAGGCACAGTAACAAGAAATGGTGCAAATGTGCTCTAACCATACAGCCTTGAGCATAACCAGTCACCTAAGAATGCATAGCCAGAGGATTATTGCAAAATGCTCAGTTTTAAGAAAAATAACAATTTCCTCACTCAACAAGCTAACATCACTAACATGTGTGCTTGTTTCTGGGGACATTTCATGAAAAGAACCACATGGTCCTCCTCATCAGATGCACAAAACATCCTGCCCCAGAAGACTTCAAAGGTCATACTCCCACTGCAGTATTTATTCTCTTAAACTAGGTCCAGGCACCACCTCCCGACTCCCGTGTTGACGCCTCAGGAGCAGCAGTGATTGCTGCAAGGGTGAGGGTCTGTTGTCCCTGAAAGAGGGTTCATGTCCTACTTCAATTTTTGCTCAGCTTTCCTCTTCTACCTTGGCTAGCTTCATTCTTTAATCCAACATTCTCGTTTCCTTCCACAGCATCCCCTGTCAAACACACACACACTCCAAAGGGTGTCAGCAGCTAATGCTAACTCTTCACTAAGAGAAGTCTGCTAGGTCATTTTATGACAGAAATATTGCAGGTTTGTAATTAGAGCCCTACATAAGGAAGCCCGTGTTTACTCAATAATCTCCAAATTCATTTAACAGATGCATGCATCTCCCTCTCCAGCTATAGAGAAAAGGTGGTGAATGTGACCTGAATCCAACAGCTGTAATGTCACCCACTTGATCTTGAGGGAGTTGAACTACCTTGTTCACATACCAGTATTCACCAATGACCCACAGCTTCAGCCTGCCCTGCAGCAGCAGGGCCTGTGACTTGAGGGGAAAAAGCATCCAACATCTTGGCTCACTCATGTCAATAAAACAGAGTACAAAGAGTCATAGGTTAAGGTGTTAACATGACCCTGTCTGAACAGTGAAACTTGGTTTGCGTTGAGAGCACAGACCCCAGCTGCTCAGCTCCATGGCAACACCAATGATTTAAACATCTGTATAACTTTTAATTGAAGATATAGGAGAAAAGTTGAGAATGGTACAAAAAAATTAAAGAATTTCAAATATAAACAATTGAGTCTTCTAGCTTCACCTATGCCTTATCCCCATCTCTGTTAGCAAATGGGTTTTTCTTACAAAAACAGTCTATGGACGGTATTAAATGTGGTGAAAAACATTTTCCTTCAGGAAAACAAGTAAGACAGGCTACATCTAGTTCTGGAGTTCAGTCCTAATTTCTGCAGAAAAAAAACATGTAACAGCAAAACGAAAAGAAGTGCACAGCCAGATAACTCAGCTTCTGTGACTGATACTTGCAACTTCATTACTGTGGAAAGCAGGCAATGAAAGTGGCTGTTATCAGCCACTTCAACACCTGGTAACTCCTATCAGGTGGCACAGGACACAGCTTTTCCCTGCCTTGCCAGGCACGGGATCACAGCAGCGCTGTGAAAGGGAATGTGTCTGGGCTCACTGTGCCAGGCTTGTCTTGAACAGACGGAGGAAAGAGATAGGAAGGAAAACAACAGAGACGAGGGGGAGAAAAGGACAAAGAAAGAAAAGACAGCATCTCTCTCTCTCACACCAAACGGCTGCTAAGACTTCACTGCAACTGGTGGCAGCTCTGGTAGCTTCCAGTAGCCCTGCTACCTGAGCAGTTCAAAATACATTCAGGATCACAACTGGCTTTCTTTAACACCCAGTGGTGCTGGGTTGGCAGTACAGGGTCCTGACATCCCAGGAGATTGTAAAATTCAAGTATTTCAGTTTGTCTCCTTCCCTTCACCAGTTATCATCTCCCATCACAGAGCCTGGCAGCCAAGGCCTATGGGCGGCACCAGCATATCCATCAATTATATCCACCAATCTTTTACAAAACACCAGCCTGACTGGCTAATTTCCAGCTCCATTCCCTTCTCATTTAAGCACATAGCTCAGAAGGTAATTTGATGGGTTTTATATTATTTCAAGCCCTCTTTCTGCTAAGCTTCCTAACAATGCTCCACACAGATCTTGTGTAGAGCAGTGTGGCCATGGATATTGTCTAATACTCCAGGCTCCACCAATATAGCTCTGTTGAGCCCTCTTAAAACACTTGATTATGGCTACAGGTGCATCAGGCTCTGTATCCTGTCTCAAGGTACCAGGCACTAATGGAAAGTAAATCAAGACATGGACAAACAGCAACTGTTCCCTTCACTATACCCCTGCAGCTTCCAGCAAGCCTCAGAGGCCTTTCTGACCTGGAAGCTGCACAAGGACCATCCTTGACTGGTGTGTCCAGAACTCTGTTAAATCCTCTTTCCAACCTGTACTTACTGCTGACTGCTAGCAATTAATTTCCCAGGAATTCACAGTCTTTGATACACTGCCGGAAAAGTGTTCCTTTCCATGGAGTGTGCACCTTCTGTCTTTGTGGACAAAGAATCTCAGCTATACTGTGAAGCATAACAAGTAACATTTATTTAACTTTGTTGAAATTTCACAGCCCTGTGTAATCACGCACCCAGAGTCACCTTTTCCAACCTGAGATATCTCAACAACAACTATTTACCTTTTTTTCTTGTCACTGAAGGTCCTCAATTTTTTTAGGAACATACCCAGCATTTTTTAGGATGGGCAGTCAGAACCACTCAAATCATATGTACCATGGAGTAAAGATTTTTCCTGCTGATTGCACTAAGTTCCTAGTAATTTCAAATCTTCCTCCTTGCCTTTTTGCTACTGCTGAGCACTGAGCTCACATGTTCAGACGGATCTCTGTAAGCACTCCAGGAATACTTCCTTGAGTGGCAATAACTATTTTAATAATCATTACTCTATGTGCAAAGTCAGAGTCTTCTTTCTAACCTCGTTAAACTAGAAAATGAGATTTATATGATCCTGCTTTGTGTGTGTGTCTGCATATGACATGTCAGACCTTTATAATAATTTTAGAGTGCATTGACCAATTTGATCAAAACCCAACTGCTCACTCGGGTTCTCAAAGACTCAAGACACACAAGCAAGAGCCTTTGCAGTTGCAAGTAACTTTGCAGTTAAGTGGCAAAGTTAAAGAGAGACCAAATTAGTTTCACAAGTATGGATCAAATATTGAAGACATTGAAGACACTCCCTGTCCTCCTTCACAGAGCACTTCATCATCATGCCCAGCATGGGCAGCAGACACTTCAGAGGCTGTCACATTCCCTTCAAACTCAGCAATGCTGCACACAGATAACGCGGGGCTTTTTCGACCTGAGAGCACTCATTTCTGCACCTGGGGATGTTATATGTCACACAATGTACCCACTTTCTTTTGCTCAGTGGGAATGCTCTCAGTAGGCGCAGATTCCCCTGAGTCACTGAGAGGATACCAGCATTTGAATCTAAGTATACATAATATTAATAGAAATCCACCATTCGGTTAAATATTATAATACGGTAACTTTAATCATAAAGCCTCTCAGTATTTAAATACTTCAGGCACTGTAGACATTTATACAACTAGCAGTAGATGAATTTTCGAATAGATACTTCTGAGTAATTATCCTCTTGAGACGGCACCAATTGCTAAATAATGCCTCAGTTTAACAGCACGTAGCTATTATTCTGGGCACTATTAAATCTCTCAGAAATGTAACAAAGATGGTGATAAATATCTTACACTCCATTTTAGTCTTCATGTGGATGAGGAATAAGACATTTCTCCTCACCTGTTAGTTGGAGTTCAAAGAGAATTCCCTAGAAAATTAGGAGGTAGCCCCTCCTGCTTGCTCTAATAAAGCAGGGTATGCAAATTTGTTCTAGACATTAGCAAAGATTCCTTATGAGCAAAATTAGCACTCAGACTCACAGAGAACGCTGTCTTAGCAAAACATATCAGAAGAAGAAAAACTGGATGGGATAGCTGAGTGGAAACTCCTGAGAACACCAAAATCCTTACAGATTAGCTGGCAAGGAACAATTGTTCTGTCCCCCCAGAACATCCCTCTGTCATTCCAGGGAAGAATTGCTGAGCAAAAAAATAGAGAGAACAGAAAGAGTATTCAGTCCAAACTTCAGTGAATCAAGGCACGACTACAGAGAGAGTTTTCAGATGAACCTGCTTTTATATAACACACAAAGCTCTAGTATATGGGGAAAATGCAGACCTCTTGTTCATATAAAACATTGGCCTTTATTCATGCCCCCTTAAGATGCTTTTCCTAAAACTCCGCCCACTTGCATAGTACTTACCACTAATAAAAGAGGCTGAGGAAAGAAATTAGCATTCTCTGGTCACCAGAGGTCTGTGAATAGAGCAATTCAGCATGCTGCTCCATAGAAAAGGTTGCCTTCTCATGGTCAAGAGTAAAAACATGGAAGAAAACCACATAAAAATGCTTATGTCCTCATCCTGCCATCCTCTCTCATCTCAGGGGGTTTCCAAAGCCTTTGGAGATGATGAGCTCTCCAAAGCAAACTGTATCAGATTGTGTTTACCTTCATGCTAGTACTCAACGTCTTGATTTAATTTCAAAAGCAGCCATCAACAATAGCTTGCCACCTCCCTAAACACAGAAAGCAAAAGTTAAAATTACTGCATCAAAGCCAATTTGTAGCCACTAACTATCAAGTAGTTTCATCATCATTTATCAGTGTGTCATGAAATGCTCCTTTTCTTAATTCCACTTCGAATGATGACTGAAAACAAGGTGAAGGATTTGATAACTTGCTGCCCAAAAATTCCCATTGTACTTTCCTCCTCATTAGAAAAAGTTACCATTTAAAAAAGAGAAAGACTAATATGGGTGTGCCAGATTTTAAGCCATGATTGAGGGCTTTACATTAAAAAAAAGGCTCCAAAAGTAAGGATAGTGAAGTATCTTTAGGTGTGCAATAACCCACAGCATTTTAGCACACACACATATATATATATAAAAATATGTCACTTTGGGTTCAGTATATGATAGATTTCCATTAGTATCTCACTGACAATTGAAGCACAGCTGAATAATAAATAAAGCCATGTGGCTGTTCAACTAAACCCTCTTGTGGAAAAGAAAGATGGTCTGAAAACTTGAGGGGAAAAGGCATACGTGTGAGGTTGAATCAAAAGCACTTCTGTGGCCACTACAGGGAGAGAATCAGAAGGATGTGGTCACTCCAGAGCACATGGTCACCACATGATGGAATCCCGTGCCCTGGACCTGAATGTGGCCATCACCTTGACCTGTGAAAGGCTTATTTCTGAACAGCTGCATTACACCTAGCTTCAGTTTCTGCGGGTCAGTAAGTCATCAAGAGAAACAGAAGTAGCAAATTCCTCTGTTTTCTCATCCCAAAATTAACTGAGATTTAATAAATGCATAAGATAATTTTCAGAATCGTACATGGAAGAGGCATCTAGACCTGCTGGCACAAAGCTCTGGTGTATTCTGCTGGGAGTTTGTACAGACGAAACCCTCCTTTGATGCTATCTTAGGATTCAGTTAGTGATGGTTCAGTGAGAGAGGATATGAAGGAAGTTCATGTCCTTAATAAATATAGTGACTTTATTATTCTGAATTCAGGACCCCCTCTGAAGTTTCAGATCTAGGATTTCTGTATCTACAGGTCATTCCTCAGGAAGCCACGCTCCCATCTGTAGAAGTTCAAAACCTGGTAACACTAATAGTCTCCACACCAAAAAAATCATGCTATCTATAACTATGTGATACCAAATTTAATCTAGAATTTATTCTTCTAGACAAATTCAGGAGTATTCATGGACACATACACTGAGTTCTGTCTCTATTAAATTACCTTTTCAGAATGTAAAGCGTTTGACCAGCGCAACCTGACAAGTGCCAGATGAATGCAGTAAGTTACAAGCAGAGCAACAGAGTCCAATCGCTAAGTTTAGGTACATGTTCTTAATTCTATCAGGTAAATACTCCTTTTTTACCCACACACAGATAAAACAAGATAAAACAGTCCTGTGCTAGACAGGGAAAAATCTCAGAAGTGGGATGCTGAGAATAAAATCAAAGGTCAGTGAGAGGGAGTGCTCGCTGCAGGAGGCTCACTTTGAAGGCACCCGTGTATAAACTGCTCAGACCCGGAGCAGCCTCCTTGCTTGGTGTTTGTACAGGATCCAACCTGACAAACATGAAGCCTCATTCAAAAGATGCTACAATCACAGAAGCCAGCAAACCACAGGACTTCTGCACAGTATTTTGAGCTCAAAGAACCTTAACAAAGAGGCAAGAGTTCCTTGGATTGTCTCTGGCCTATCTAGGCCTGCAAACATTTCTGGGGGAAGGTAGTTTAAAGATCTAATGTATTGCACAACATAAAATAACTACTGGAGCCATCTTAGGGAAGATTGCCTCTTCCTTCCTTCCATATCACAACCTGATTACAGTCACATACTGTACAAATCTGAGTTTGTAATCCCTATTATCTTGCTCTTTTCCACATTAACAGCAGCAAGCCACAAATAAGGATGAACTTGCCTCCATGGCATTAATGTCAGGCATTTTACTAAATCCATGATATAAAGAAACTTCCCCCACTGTTAGATGTCCTTTATCACATGCATGTTGCATCTCACCAAGAAATAGTTACATGTGCATGTTTTTCAAAGATTCAGGGCTTCCACATAAATAAGCACACGCAATACGCCCACAAGCTTAGGGAAGCAACAGATTCGTTCTCAGCAGGATGCTCTGAAAAACAAAGTTTATTTCCCCTAAAATGCATGGAATTGCACTGACTGATTGTCAGACCACTACAGCCTACTTACAAAACTCTAAGAAGTTTTAGCTGTTCACAAACTAGTCTTGAATGACTTCCAAAGACCTTTGTTAATGCCAGTCCCCATTGAGGATGGACATTATGCAGGAATCTCACCTGCCACAAGAAAAAAAATCAATATTTTAACATTCTTACTGTGATACTGTTGATCCAGACCTCACAAAGAGCTACCAGGAAAGTTAGCCACAGCATTTTTTTGTAATTTTAAATGCATCACAGACCCAGATAAAGCTCTATACTTGATATTTTGGTTATTTTTGCCAGTATTTTCCTAGCATATTTCACAGACTGGCCTCCTTGTTAGTCTAGGCTTTTAAAAAAGCAGTGATTTGTTTGACCAGACCTTAACTCCCCAGATTCCACAATCTGACTCTTCTAGGAGTTGCAGTTATTGGGGGCAAGGACTGAAATGAAGTTGTCAAGTGACAGTAATGGGCTCTCTTTCTCCCTTCCCCAAGACTGATGCTATTCATTTGGAGCAGGTCTATACACAAGCCCATTTAATCTGATCTGCTGAAACCTTGGTGAGACCTGGCAGTACCTCAACTGGAAAACAGTTCTAAAATTAATAACAAGATGACCTTTCAGTTTAATGCCTTGGCTATCACAGATATCTAATGGTGCACTTTGCCCAAGTCTCACACGGACTCTGGCAGCAGGACAGGAACAAAGACAAGAATTATTGCAGATTCTTCACTGCCACACAAATATGGCCACTTTAAATGTGGAGTTACAGACCAAGCAGACAATTTTATTTCATAATATATTCTGTTTCTGTAAGGCTTGATCTCAATCTTTGTTTATTCAAACAAAGTCTTTAAACAATTGTGTGAGAGCGAAGGCTTCTTCTCTGCTCTAGGTATACAGATTAAAATGGGCTGAGGCTTGACAATGACTGCAATACTGAGGTGACAGGGGACTACTGAATGCCATTCAGTTTCCTACTGAGTAGGAAGAAAAACAGTATCCTAATTTCTTAAATTTCAATTAATTATAATTCAATTTGGCAAGGCCCTAACACAGGAAAATATCTTTACTTTCCCATCTTGTACATTTTTAAATGAATTTGAGACTATATGATTAATGGAAGCTTTCAAGCTTTTAAGTAGTGGATACTATATATATAAGCTTTCCTTAGATAAATGATTTCCCCAATGTGAAAATGTTAGTTTTAATGAAATGAAATAGCCTTAATTGGTTGTGATGGGAAGTAAACCCCGAGATAAACATTGCATAAATAATTCACATCCTTCCATCTGGGGAACTTCTTCCTGAACTGCAAAGTGTCTCCAATCTGAAATGCAATGCACATTATTTTAGCAGCAACCAAAAAAATGCAGACTTCTTCCCATACTCTGCATCTGGAGTGTAGAGCATCTGCCATTCCGGAGCTGAGTGCGTATTTTAAGACATAGTTTTAGAAAGATTTTTCATTCAGGACTAGAACATTTTCTCCTAACACATGGTCTTCCACAGAACTGGTGTCCGCTGTAATCAGATCTAACTTTAACTGGATCTGTGGAAATTCACATTTCCCACGATGAAGCAACTGGAATATGTAAAACCTTCTCCACTATTTTCATTTACATCATACTGTGGCCAAAGCAGAATCTAAAAGATATTTGGAGATACAGCTGTAGCGTATTTCATACTGCTTTATGCTATATGACCCTAATGTTCCTATTCTGCACTTACTGCTTATTTATTTTAAGAGTTGGTTTCCTTTTCAGGAACAACTTTTCCCGTAAGGACTTGCTACCCACATCTATTGCTGGCAAACACACTCAAGGTGAGTCCCCTTGTTACAACACAAAATACAGCTGATCACAAATTCTCTGCAGAATTTATGGCCATTACTGCCCCTTGCACAAAAATCAGGGGGAGAACATGGAATCTGTGAAACCACAAAACTTACTTTTATGCCATTTGATGTGATCCTATAAAATTCACCATGGAAAACATAAGCAACCATAGCTTCTATGTGCTGATCTTTTGGGTGCTGTGTAAATGAAGCCTAATAGCACATCACAAATCACTTTGTTCTGATCACATCTCTTGTTAAGCACAGCTACCAACTTTCCCTGGGTGCCTGAAGGAAACCCAGAAAAGTAAAGTTTTTCTTCAATGGTATTACTCAGAAAAGATTGCAACCTTTGATGAAAATAATGTTGATTTAAAACATGAATACGTAAAACAAAAGCCTCTGAAGTGAAAATGTACTATCTATACATAGCTTTTAAAAGGTTTCAACCAACAATACTGTTGATTCAAAATGTTGTTCAAAATGTTTCAATCTACAACAATATTCTTTAAAAGGGCAACTGCTAGTGACATACTTATTTTTCTGTCTATTATACAAAATAGAAGCATAATGAAAGAATATATTATGCTTGCTTATATTCATTGTCATGATTTTTATAGGATCAAACCAAACAGACAATGGAAATGAGTTTTGCAGTTTCACCATGCCTTCTGGTTATCAAGTGATAAGTTCCTAGCTGTTGACCATTTTTATTCCCTTTCAATGCATACTCCAAAATAAATAATTCCAACACACAGAATAAAACCTGTAGGAATAATTGTCTTCTCTCTCTGCAAAAGCATAGAGAGGTTCTCACAGAACAGGGTTGGATATAATTGTTCAGAGGATTCACTCAGAGCATTTCCTTTTTTACCAGTAAAGCACAAAACACCCTGGGACTGGATTCAAATGGCAGAGCTTACTAAGGCTGCCTTTACTCACTCTGAAGTCTGCTACGCTTAAAAGGTTTCTCCTGGCTTGGGTAGCTCTTAAATACGGGGAAGTGCTACTGGATGAGTCACAAATCATTTAACAGGATTCTGCTCTGCTTCCACAGAGGCACGAGCAATGCTTGCCGCTTTTTATACCTATCAAAGAGCATCAGAAAGGTGCTGAGATTTTCCACCCATGGAACGACTAAGAAAGGAAACAGGGATTTGACATGCCAGGGTTTTTGTAGTTTCCTCTTGCTGGAGAAAAGCACCTAAAACACCTTAACCTTTCGCATGTCACTCCATGTAATTAGCAGCTTGAATTACTTGGTTTTCTCTATTATTTTCATGCAACATGGGAAAGGGGGAAACACAGGGAAAAAAGTACTTTTCAAACCACAACAGCGAGTCAGGGTGACTCAGAACAGGTACCAGTTAGGAACGGCGAGGAAATGTTTTGAAACAGCCTTGATTTCGTTTGGTGACATCTGCGTTAGAACAGCTTGCTCAGAGGGGATGTGCATGAAGCCTCCTCTAAGTTTCTTCATCCTCAAAATCTAAATCTTTAACACTCAGAGCAGCTCAACATTCTCAAAATATAAGGAAAAAAGAAAAGGGGGAAAAAGAAAAGGAAGCCTTATGCTCAGAGTAATTTTGCAGAAAATCCCCAAACCACAGAAAAACAATTTCTTAGAACTTACATTTAATGTTAAGGGCTATTCAGGAAATACAAAGTAGTTCTTTTAAATATTTAAACATATAAACAGCGACTGAGAAAGCATTTCTTATTAAGCATTTTTATGGTTACAGCTACTTTGCTGCTGAAAAAGCAACTACTTATAAAAATAAAGCTAATATTTATGGGCACTACAGCTCAGGAAGGGACCTCTTTTATAAGACATTTATTGCAGCAGCCATTGCAGCTGAATCATGTTAATGCACAAAAATTAGAGTTTTGTTAAACTTGGGCTAGCATTTAACAATTTTAAGTAAATGATAGCATATGAAATTAACTTTCAACAGCAGTAAAAAACAGAAGAGCAAGGACCAGATCTGTGAGTTGCTGATCATCCTCCGACTGTGTAAGCACCTGCAGTGGGGCCAAGAAGTGGGGAACACTGTGACCACCACAAAAAGAGATGATTTACACAGCTGTGCAGGTAATTAACACATTACTGTGCACAGGCCAACCTCTCCTTGAGTGGCTGCAAACCCTGCAAAACTCCCCTTTGCATTACTCTCCCCCAGCATCAAGAGCTGGATACAACACATCTTCTTTTACAACCACTGCAGAAAAAAACACCCACTGTCCCTGTTCTCTAGGAGTTATGTCCTGATGTTTTTCTCTTCTCCTTGGTAACTGCTGGCAGCCTCATTTGTGAAAACTTCTGTTCTACAGCACCCATTACCAAAAGACCTAATTACAGCAGTAGAGAGTTACCCTCACAGACCTCAAAGGCATGACCTTTAAAGTACAAGCTCAAGGTCATACTCTAATTCACCCATAGTCCCCAAGATTATTATTTTACAACGTATGCAATAATCAAAGCCATGCTTTAGGGTTTGGCAGACAAGCTGTTCTGTCTATCAGAATAACTCACAGATGGTATGTATGTGACACAACATATTCATCATGTTATATTCTTAGTATATGCAATTTTCCCCCTTGCTAAATTTTCCAGCGTTCAGCAAGGGCTCTAAGAAACTGCCAGTGCCTTGGAAGAGATACCCTTGCAGCCTTGTTGTCTTTAAATTAACTGAATAAAGAAAGAATCTAAAGGTTGAAGAAATTCGTTCCCCTGTGTAATTGTAAAACATACTGAATTTGATTTTTTTACCTTAGGTACTATTTTTTAACTTCTATTTTGTAGCTCACGTTTATTTTCTGCACTTCACATATTGTACTTTCTTTTTACTTGATGTGTGCCATATTGTTTTAGATTTTGCTCTTACTTCTGCTTATTTATGATCTTTTTTTGACCAAAATCTCAGTAAGATTTGCTTTAGGGGCTTTTAAAAATCTTTTTTTCCAGGTAGTTGCATGCATAAGTGAACCATTAAAATTGAATCAGTTCAGTGAATCAAACTGAATGACAACAGACGAAAATGAGCAGAAAGATACCTAAAGCAACAAGCAGATTACTTTTTTTACTTATTTGTAATGCTGCTTTTTTCCTCTCCTTGAGTTCTTTTGATGAAATAAAAACCACTTAAAAAAAAAAATACTGGGATGAATTTCACATCCTGAATACCACATAGTTTTTACGTAGGAAAATGCATGGAGGGAAAATGCACCCACAAAAGGTCAAGTTTCAGATGCTGGCCCAGCAGCCTATTTTAAAGCTCCTCATTTGGAGGAGTGAACCACCAGACAGAGGCAAGAGTTTATGAAAATAAACTTCCTGCTCCTAATTTCTCTTGCTTCCGTTACATCTGTCTGTCATTTACTCCCACTTGGCTTGTGCTTTAGAGCCTGAAGAACAGAAGTCACCTCTACCACTGATCTTTGCTTTGCACAGTGTGCTGGCTTGGGTTAGTCCTTTGTTAAATGAGGACAAGAGGTGAGAGAAAAATGACTGAAAATCGGGTTCTCTGCTCTGGAAAGAGCAAACCAACATAGCCAGCAAACAACCCACCATGTTTTTTGTTACAGAATGATAAATGTCATTGCCATGATCAGAATTTTACAATGGTTTTCGGTGTTTTAGCTTTTATGATGAAAGCCAAAGCATTAATAAAGCAATTGGAGTAGTAGACATGTAACCCCACAAGTGTCAGTAGCAAGGCTTCACGTATGTCACTGTGCAGTAATAAAAGACTTCATATTCAGTGCTAGCACTTGATGTTACTGTTTTTATTTTTTATATGAGGAACTAAGGACAGGAATGCGAGCAAATGGAGGAGAAAAATGAAGGCAACTCCAATTAATCATTTCCCCTCGTCACATTTTAATGCATTATTATGATTATACTAGAATGTCCTCAAAGGACCATCACACCAGCTTTTTCAGACATCATTTTTCACCAAGTAAAAATTCAGCAGTCTTTCTGAAAGGTTTGGATCTCTGAAGGGGTAATACCTGTTCATCTCTCTGACTTTGTGGAAACTACTATACACACTGTGATATCAGGTTTGTTATGTTACAAGGGCCTCTTTACATTTCCTTGTACCTTCACTGGCCTGAGCTTTTCCCTGCTTTGGTTTCTTTGGTCTCCCCAGCGACCTTCTTCAATTCTGCATTTTCAGAAACTGACTGAAAATATGGCAAGAAAAAATGTAACAGCAAGGGGGGGCGGGGGTGGTGGAGGAAAGGTGCTGGGGGATTTTTTTTAAGTTACAAAGTTACTTTAATATTTTTTCCATTTCACAGCATATGAGTGAAATAACCTCTTCTGTCTCAGCATAATTAGTTCCCCAGTCCTGGCATGCCTAGGAGCCTCGTGTTGTTTGGGGTGCTGCTTGCCTGGGAACACTTAATATTCTCATCTATCACATGAATCAATAAAACGTAACCCTGTTTTTCACAAGGTGGCAGTGTATTAGGAAGAGTCATATGGGCTGAGTTAATTTAAAAGTAATAGACTGAAATTGTCCACATTACTTTTACTGAACTGACAGAGCAGGTCCACTGCTGCTAAGAAATTAATCCCATTTCATGGAATCACAGAGCAAGTCCATGAAAGTTACCTGTTGATCTTAAAAAATAGTAAAAAAAAATTAAGCTCTGGTTTCTACTTCCACAATATGGGGATTTTTAAAAGACATCACTCAGGAAATGAATAGGAGAATTAGAGCTCTGCCAGATTGATCATATAGCCATTGGATTAAGTTTATGGTCATCAGGGAAGAAGCATCTCTCTGCTGATTACCAAAAGGTCAAAGCCTGAAAATAAACTTCAGGCACCTCTGACATGTATGAAAGTGAGTGGAGTTCACATTCATTCCCTTAATCCTC
This sequence comes from Machaerirhynchus nigripectus, assembly GCA_013397975.1. Lineage (NCBI taxonomy): Eukaryota > Metazoa > Chordata > Aves > Passeriformes > Dicruridae > Machaerirhynchus > Machaerirhynchus nigripectus. The sequence continues at coordinate 418,359 of VZRQ01007504.1, read as the reverse complement.
AATGGAAGGACAGGGTCCCTTCAGAGGGCAAATGATCCCAAGGGCTTGGTGACCCTCAGGACAGTGCAAGCCATTACTGAACCAAATGGCAAACCAGGGCGAAGAATCCAAAGCAAGGACTGTGGTTTGGTCCATCTACCCAAGCTGGTCCTAAGAGGACAAAGCCCCAGCAATGAATTCCCCCCAAACCGAGAGCAGGCAGGATGCTCACTACTGGATTGTGCTGGGGGCCTTCTGCCTGCAACACTGACTCAGCCCCCCACCCCAGCTATGTTTGGGCTTGTTAACACCTTTTACACTGTAAATTGTTCTAGTATTTTGTCCTGCTCACATTCGTGCAGCACAGGAGACAGGGGAGGCACAGTGCCAGAGAGGAGTGTGGTGAGCACGGCAGGACAGGAGCATTAGCAGGATGTGTCAGCAAAGCAGATTTCACTTTCCATAAAACCTGTTTTATCATTACTGGACCCATTACAGGAGGTTACCAGGCAGGAAACCCTCACTGCAGGAGACAGTGGTGCACTTGTCATAGCATCCCCACACCACGTCTGGAAATTCTGACCTTTGTTTTCTTACAAGTTTCATCTTCAAATTGATAAATTTCCTCAGACGTGAAATTAAAATCTTCAGCACCAAAAATATATTTGCATCCAAGGATACATGTCATTTCTCATATCCTGCTACTTAAATCATTTGACTTTGAGTGAGATATGGGAGAAATTTAAGTTTCAGTACATTTTAGTCTCCATCATGTCAAATTTACAACCCTGGAGTAAATCACACTGCCAAGACAACTGTCTTCACTTAAATCAGATTTGTTGCTTCCTTCCATACTTCAGAACATTAATAAAATTGGAGTTCTAGTTCATAATAATAGTTTCATCCTCACTGTGCCAGGAAAACCACAAAAAGTTCACAGGAACCTTAATTCACCGTCCCCACACTCACTCCTCTAGGTTGAATAATTCTAGGCCCTGTTTTTTACTAGCTGTGTGAACCAGTGTGCATTTGACTCAGATTGCTACCAGTGCACCAGCATGCACACAGTCAGTCCAGATATACCAAGATTTGCTTTAAATGCCTTCTCTAAATGCTGTTCTTATCTTCACAGTTCCTGAACATCGTAGTCTTTAAAATCAAGAAAACAGCTCTCTGGGAAAGGGGCAAAAGCACCTGAAAGCAAGCAAAAATGGCAGGGATGTTTACAGCTCACTGAAATTACTTGACATTTCTCCCACAGGTAAAATAAATTTCTAACAATTGTTTTTCTCTCTCATCTTCCCTTCTCATCTTCCCCTCCCATCTGCCTCTCTCATCTTCTTCTTACATCTGTGCTCTCAAGAGAACCACGACCCTCTTTCTCTTCTGGATCTGATGCCCAATTACAGGAGCTGCTGCTGAAGGGGATTATGGATCTAGTCCCTTCAGCAGATGCAAAGGAGATGATTTCTTTATGTTCCCCCGTTGCAGCACCATCCTTGACCCCGGTCAGAGGCCAAGGCACAGTGCTTTTATCTTTATGCAAAGTTAAAAGGCAGGCTCCCACCAAGGCACACAGCACTGAGCCAGGGTGGCACAAGGGTGTAAAGTTCACTCGTGCAACAGCAGTTCACAGAGCAGAGACCTCAGCATGTTAAAAAAAGGGGCATCTCTTGAAGCTGTTTTTTTGGCCCACTGCTTGACTAATCATCATTCCTAAACCTAGACACAAACACAGATGGGGCGAGTGACACAAAGCTGGATTTCTGGCACAGAACAAGGAACATGAATGCACATTCTAAGTACCACCCATGGAAAGCCCTCTGACACGTGTGGCTCTGGCATTACATTCAGCTCGTCGGAAGCCCTCCGCAATGGGAGGCACATGTCAGTGGAATGTTGCTGGGAACTCTGTGTGATTCAAAACGCTTACTGCAGCATTATTACAGTAATCTTTCAGCATGCTTTTACTCCCCAACCTCTCCCCATTTTAACAAAACAATCCTAAGCCTGTATTAACAACGGGGTTTAATGAAAACCATACATTTCATGATGAGCGTTTGGTCATGCATGGGAGATTTGTTTGGAATCAGGGTCACTTCTCTCTAGGAATATGACAGGAGATTAAATCATTAAAAATGTATAGTCTGTAATTAGTTTACCATTGCCAGGATTGCAGGAGTATTTTCCAACACAAAACTGATGCCACCAGCAAGAGATCATTTTGAAAGATCAATGTTGCTGAGATATCAAAAAACAATGTAATTAGGAGACATCGGGCACACTGTTCTCCTCTGTACTTCTTTTTCACTTCCTTTTTTTTTAAAACACAGACACATATACAGACATAGATAAAAACAATGTAACTCGCTCCTTCTAAAACCAACCAGTGATGGAACAGACTCTGTGAGCCACAGAAACACTATTAGTGATTGTCTTAACTGATATGGTGATGTAAGATTATTCTAAAGCATCACCATCTTCTAAGCCTTGAGGATTTATATCAACTGCATAATTCTGGGGAAAGCAGAGAAAGCACCACAAACAAGATCTTGGTATTAGTTAATTACGGTACTGCGATATTTTCACCGGAGGCATTTTAGAAATAAACTGCTGTACAGTGATGCTGTTTGTATTGCAATAGTTAAGGTAGTTTCAGACCATAAATTATAAACCTCATTTTTCAGGGTTTATGACAGGGCTATAAAAAAGGAACCAGCCCTAGCCAGTTTTCTTTTATGACATAAAAAATTAGCTATTTGAAAGCTATACATTTATGCATGAGTTCAACAGTTTCAAATGGTTTGTCCCCTCCCACAATCTCCTCTTTCCCGCATGGACAAAGCCATGGTCACATTTGAAGGCCACTCTCCTCCTCCTCCATACGGTGCCCCCATCCCTCAGATGTACTGCCACTTAAAATCAAATTATTTTGTTTTCCAGTGGGAATCAACAATCTTATGAGTCAGCATCCCTGGACAACTCTTTGTATGTATTTATTAAGGAAATATAAAAGCTGTCATTTTCAATATGAGGTTCACAGACCCCTGGGGGAACTAATTCAAAGGGGTCTGGAGAAGATAATTAAGAAAAGTCAGCCTATTGTCAGTAGACTTAAACTCACTGAAAAAGGGCTGACACTTCATCAGGAAAATGTCTAGGAGACTCACAAAAAAAAAACCCCCAACCAACCAACCAACCAAAAAAACCTAAAACCTTCACTGAAATACTAGACTTTTTTTTCCAAGGAGAATATGCCTTTAAAGCAGCACAGAGGGTTGATGTCAGCTTCCATTGCAGAGTTTCACTGCAAAGCAGATGTCAGCCCTATCGGCTCAGAGCTCACACGCAGGACTCACAGCAGCAAACGCCAGCTCCGCCTGCGAACGAAGCTGGGAATTCCCACCTCAGCCACGGCTCCCCGGTGAGGCCACCACCTCACCGAGCTGCCACTGAGCCTCCACCTCCGGCCTGTGTGCACGGACAAATGATGGCAAACGTCAGCTCAACGCCCTTTTGAACTGGAGTTACTTTCTGCATCTTGGTTTCTTCGGATTTGTGTATCAGAGGAAGAAAATGCCCACCATTTTTAATAGAAAAAACAGACTGTCCTTGCCTCAACTTACCAGTCCTTTGTCCCTTCTGAATGTGGTGGGACAGGCTGCCTGGCAGGCATCTTTCTCTTTTTAGAGACCTCTTTCTACAAGACAGCAGGGCATGAACACAGACATATACCAATGGGGCCAGGAGCAGAGATCAAGTTCTTCCTGGGAGTTCAATTTCCTTGATGCTTGCGGGCTTGACTTTCAGGAACTGAGGAAGCCCTCATGTATTGACATGAAATAATCCAGAACCATGTGCCAGGTCCCTTTCCAAATGGGACACAGGATCCTAAGTCACTTAATACACTTTTTAAATATGCTTCCCTCTGCTCATTAATATTGCCAAAGAGCTTTATGCAAGCAAGTCTTTCAGCACACCGTTTGGTTTCATACATGCTTTTCAGGTAACAGTGAAAATACAATCATTTTACAAGACCATTCACATGGCACTGACACTTTCTAGGTGTGCAAACATCCTTATTTTATGAGTTGTATATTTGTATGTATATATAAATGAGAGAGAATGCAGAGGAAAATCACTTTTCAGATATTAGTCACAACTTCTTGAAAGGGATACGATATTTGTGTTTGAAGCGCACTTTAAGTACTTTAAATTGAGATACTGAAACCTCTTCAACATCATTAACCTGGATTGAAAATAATCAATAAATAATCATTTTGCATGTAAGTAGGGAAGACAAACGTCTGATACATTAATTGTGAAACCTGTTCTGTACTAATGGTTGCCATAACCTAGGGGATCGATTCCATTATGGATATTTACACAGTGACCTATTAGGAATACACGGAAGTATCATTTTTTACATTGATTATCCATCCTTAAAACAGATAGTAATGTATACTTAAATGCTTGAATTGCAAAAATGACTTCTAACCTTTGTACATACTCTTTGTTGAAGAGGAAATCGTTTGAGCATCATGGTATGAAGGACACCAATTCAATTTATATCTTAAGAAGAGAAGACAACTATGAATGCATGTAAGAAAAAAAAATCTCTGATTTGTAATAGTTACCCAGACGACAAAAATTTTTTATCTGAACCCAAGAAAACTATACAGACATTGCTGGCGAACCATAAAATAAATCCATACCAAACTTTCACAAATTCTATCACCTTTTGAAAATGCCTGAAGCAAAATTTCCTTTCTGAATCGCTCCAGTATAAACCAACATAAACTCTAATTTGTATGCCTGATGCTGGAGGCAGAACATTTTAATTTGACAAACCTGTCCTGTGTCAAGTTTCCACAGTAAACAGCAGAACTAATGGGAAGGCACCTGCAAATCCAGCCATGGGCTCACAAACAGCCCAAAGGTTACACCTGAGGAAGATCCCCTCCAGCCACTGCTGCCTGCACCCCAGGGCATGGCACCTGCCAGCCCTTCTGGCATGGGGCAGGGCCACCGTGCCACCAAGGAAAGGAAAAACCTCCTCTTTGTGCTCCAAAGGAGAAAAAGTCCATCGCTTACCAGGCCAGCTGGCAATGAGCAGCTGGAAATGGGAGCAAGGCTGTTATCAAGGCTCCGAGAGAGTCAAAGGCTGCTGCAAAGCTGATGCCCTCTGTCTAGGGAAGGCAATGGTGGTGAAATGCTGTAGCCATATCGAGAGGACAAACACTTGTGGCTGATGATGGTCATTGCTATCTGGAGAAAGTGGAGGGGGCTTAACCTGGGACAGCAGCTTCTTTGTAAAAGCAAGGTCTGGTCATCTTCAGCCAAAGATGGCTTCTTTTATTTGGCTCTGTGTAGGGCTCTTGCCAGAAAAGAAAGGGAAAATAAACTACAGCATTCTAGTACATTTAAAACAAGCTGTCACTAAGTTAACCAAGCCCCAAAGAAGGCACGTAGCACCTGCTCTTAGCAAATTCACTTACTGATTATCAAATCAATTTAGCGATTCAGCAAAGTGCCTGTCATCCCTCAAAGCTGTCGCCACACCTGTCAACAAAACCAGGCACCAACTCCTCTCTTAAGGACATAACATGTGTCAAATTGAAGGTCCTATTCAAATCACAGCTTCCTGCCAGTTCTGATCTCCTCCTCCATCTTTCATGCCATCATCTTCTTAAAATGAAAAAAACCCACCAGTTTTGAAAGCTCTGAATTTTCCACCTGCCAGCAAGGCCAGTGGTGGCACAGCGGGGACAGCAACAGCCCTGCCGTGGAGCACCCATCAATAACAAGAGGCAAGGGTAAAATAATTCTTCTCAGGCACGCAGAGGGCAGCCACTGATCTTCATAGTCTTTATCATAAAAATGACTTTCTGGTAATCTTGTTAGATAAACAGGTCTTTTTCACCATGAGCTTCTCCCTTGCTAGAGATGGCACATATATGTGGTGCAGTCAGGGAAGCTATATTGCCCTGTTGAATGTCTCCTGTCCTTCACAGCAGGTATCATCAAAAATAATATTTCCAGTCCATTTCAATTCATCCAACACACATGCAGTTGGGGAAATCTGGTGAGTATATTCAGAGGAGCAGACCTAATCTCTTGCCATACTTATGTACAGGTTACTTATTTGCATGGGCATTGTTTCAACCATGCACACACTGATTTCTGGGTCCTGGGATGTGTATCACAGTTCCACATATAGCTCTCCACAATGCAAAGAGATGTGGACCAGCAGGAAACATCAATGGAAAGAAGCAGCATCATGTTTAACCCAGCAATAATTTGGCATTATTAGAGCCTGGGCACAATCTCAATCTAAAAAAGCAAAATCTCAGCTGTGCCCAGCTCCCGCTCCTCCCCTCTCCATGAGGTCAGCAGAGCCAGCACCAGGGATGCTCTAAATTCAAAATAACTCTTGCGCAAAACTCCCTGCCATTGTGAGCACTGCAAACTCTTGACCCTGTTCAGTATGAGGCCCCATTTTAATCTTCTGAGCATCCTTTCTTTTTAAAGCATAAGCAGATTAAACTCACTAGGTATCTTTCTTCAGCAGTCACCGCAGACGCCTTAAAGTACAGCAAATAAAGAAGGTGTGATAAGGCTGCAATTAATGCATTATCACAAATCTCAGATTGCTATAACTTGAGAGAAGTAAAGAAATGGACCTAAGAACAGCCTTTAAATACTGTTTCAAGGATAAAGTATTGATGTATTGATCTTATGAGTGCCATTATCAGATGGCTATCTCTGGGTGTCAGGTGAATCCATTCACTGCTAGAAAGACACACCAGGTTGTCAAGGCCTGACAATTATCATTACTAATTATTTCTTTCCTACTGCCCTTTTTCAGTTCCAGCTTCTGACTGCTGCCAAATTACTCCTTGTTGTGTTACCAGAATGTTTTCCACTTCTACCTTAAGTATGATGGGAAAACATCTGAACTAACTCTTCTAATAATGCAGCAATATTACGTCAGAGATCACGCGTGGCAAGTGTTAAGCAAACCAAACTGGTTTGCTAAGAAGCTTTCTTTGAAATGAGAGCATGCTTTTCTTCTACAGAAAATATTAATTTCCTCCGACATGGCCTCACGTTCAAACTCCTCAGAGTTGAGAGCTGCATCTGAGCTTTCATACGGTTCACGCATATTTCGTATTTCTTTTCTTTAAAATGGACCAACACAACAGCCATTTGAGCTGCAAGAATCCAGAAATAGATGTTTTCAGTTTCTTGAAAGAACCCTGTACCCTGCAAATACAGCAATTCCCTTCCAGGGGACACACAGCTCAAAGCACACATTAACAATGCTACAAAAGGAACAGAACAGGAACATTTTATCAGAAGCAACATAAGGAATATGAATTTTCAGACTTGACCAACTTGGGTCTTGGTCTTGCTACTGCTAAACCGTCTGATAAATCACCAGATGGTTCAGTGGAAGGGCTACCAGGCTTTCAGAAATGGTATTCCAGCAACAACAGCCTGTAGCTTCCAGGATCGCTGAGTAAAGAGCTCATGCTTTAACATCAGTGACTGATATGTTCGAAGGTCTCTACTTCAGGTATTTGCATTTTTCCTAGTTAAACAGGGAGCAAGGTTGAAGAGAAAGACACGACTATGGATTTGAGGATGGGTGACTCAATTTATGTTCAGGAAATACTGGGTTTTACTTTTACTGTCTAGAAATTTCATCTTTTAAATGTAGCTCATTAAGTGAGTGCTCACATTCCTGCCTTCCAAACAGAATGAGAGCTCTCAAGCAAAGAATTTCAAATGAATCTTTTTCAAAATCGCCCTTTTATTGCTTATCTCCTATTTTGAACTGGATGTAATGACGATTCTTCTTCTTAAGAGATATTATCGTCCTGTCTGGAACATGCCACCTTCAAGAGCAAATGTGTCACTCAACTCTCAGCAAGCCACCCTCTCCCTCAAGAGCACTAACCTGCCTAGGATGATACAGACCACAGAGAAAGGAGCACAGAATTCCCCACTCAACCAAAGTTGATGAGAAATTAAGCAAAAGAGGCTTTCCTCTTCTTTTCAAACAAATTTTGTCATTTTGACCACTCATCTGAGGGTAGTTCTGCATTTTAAAAAGTTAAACCTGCTACTCTTTTAAAACCCCTTGAGCACTGCATGCAGGCATTGAGTATTGAATTTGTTATCTTATTTGTAGGCACTACCACCCTGAAGGAATGGAAGGGCTTTATGTAGGCATAAAAATCAACTAAAATCACCCTTACACTAGTCAGGTTAAGGTACAGAGCAAACAAAAGGACTATTGCAGTTCTGAACTTCAAAACAGAGAATGTAGTAAAAACATAAGGGCATATATATATGGGCAAAAATGACTAAAAAATTGAAGACATTTCATCCATTTATGGCATGATCAATCCAAATCCCTAAGATCTCTCTGTCCCTTTCATAACAAATGTGTGATAGATGTTGTACTAATGCATGTTTTAAATTCTCAAGCAACTTTGCTTCTCCACCCTATATTTGGTGCCCCAGAGTCTGTAAAAAAGCCAAATTTTCCCCCAGTCCCAGAGAAGAATCCCTAGTTTATTAGGGAAACACTCTCAGTCTTCCTTTCCTGGACAATTAAAAATCCTCTCTGGAGAAACTAATGCTCTTCTGGCAGACCAGGTGCCATTTTCTGTGCTTGAATAAACCATTATAAAACTGTTAGCCCACTGTAGGGGGAAAAGCGCTTTCCCACCTGGTAATGGTATTTCTAGCTCCGGTGGGAAGCCTAAATTTATATTTCTTATCCATGTGTAGATCAGAGCTATGTTTTATTAAAAAAACCCTACTGAATGGTCAATGGCCAACAATAGCTAAGTGTCTTTGTGGGATATGCTAACAAAGGCAGTGAACACTGAAGGCAGCTGCAGGCATTTCCTGGAAATACCAGCCCACTTTGCCTCCTCTCTGAAGCCAGAGGATAAAGGAAAGCCCCTTCTGCGGACAGCCAGCCTAGATGGGACAGTGATAGAAAAGGGCATTATTGGCCTTTCGTGGAATGGCTGAAAAGCCCAACTATTTAGGGAATAAAGAATTTTTCTTATTAAGCCATGTAGAGAAACAGGAGGCAAGAGGACACATATTCAGGGATACAACTATTTTCACCAAATTGTTTTTTCTTTACAGAGGACGAGAGTCTCAAAGCATAAGCAAACATATACATTTTTTTCTTGTTTCCAACGACTTGATTTTTATTTCCTTTCTGCCAGACAGTAAACTCTAGCTGTGTTTTAGATCCTTTTTCAACTTTAGTTAACCTTCCCATCTTGTCTGGAAATACAATGCCTTCTAACTGGGGAAATAACAACGACTATGCTCATATTGCTGCCTGATCTCTAACATCATGTAACGCTTTATCATAGAAAAAACCAAAGCAATTCATCCCTGCAAACCCTGCAGTTACAGCAGCAGCTCTGCTGCATCCCAGAGCAGGAACTCCTCTGGGGCAAGTGCTGCACAAACCCAGCAAAGAGATATTCTTTGTCCCAAAGAGCTTTTAGATTCAATATAAGAAACTGCAAAGGGATTCAGGTAGAAGGGCAAGAAGGCAAATATGTTACTACTGATCAGCACAGTTCACAGTGAATATATTTCACAGCCTGTTCCCCCTTAGAATTAAAAAGCCTTTTGGTGACCTGCATTGGAAAATCAGTTCTAATGAAAACTTTTCTTGGATACACAAATAACCAGACAAGAAGATGCATCTTCCTTTCTGGTTTACACAAGCCTTTGGTCGTCTTCCCTTACAATGCAGTTCTTTAACATGTGATAAAATGAAAAAAAAAAAAAAGTGTCTAAATAAATGTACTGAATTTTCTCACAGCAAAAACATGTCTGACGTAATTTATTCTCTTGGCACAAAATTATAGCAACTGTTTAGAATTCTTCAGGAAAAAAAAAAAAACAACCAAAACCCAAAAGAAGTAAAATGCAGTCAGTAAGGTACCAGTATAATAGATAATTGAAACAATCTCCTGCTTGCTGCCTTAAATCATGATTAACATTAGTGAAATCTATTCTGATTGTTTGAATCCCAGTGAAATGACTTCCATGGGAAATACTGGCTGACAGCTACCAACCAGCCCATTAACCACATTAAGGTTTTGATCTTTTTGTGTGCCAACGAAACATAATTGCTTCTTAACATATTTGTGCACTTCTTTTATCCCTCGTGCCCCTAAATATTATCTCTCTTTTTTATTTCCAGAGGGCCTATTGGGATAATCATGAAGGGTCGCACATCTCCAGCGGAAGACATCCCAAAGACTCCTGGACTTGCCCAATGGAAAGGGGCTGTGCTAAGCACTTAGCAAGCTTCACAGGTTTCTAACCAACATGCCAGGACCCTCATGTGCAGCCAGCCTAGCACAGCATGGAGTGTGCACCTGTCCTAGTCCTCAGAGCCCACAGCCCAGACACACTTGAGGGACCTGCAGCTCCCCTCCCTGTAAGCCTCACATGCTTCATGGCTTTGCACTGGAACATGAAAAAACTGCCTTCTGGCATTTAAGTTCCCAAACTTGAAAAGCTATGAGCAATTCTCGAAAACTTGACTCCCTGTTTAAGACTGAAGTGGCCATTTCTACTGAGAGAAATCAAGCAGCCCTTTAATATTTGCAGGAGCAAGTTTCTTCCGCAGCATTGCTGAAGCCCCCTTTTCTAGCCACACCAAGTGATGCAGTGCTTCTGGCCAACATGTGCTTGATGCTGAGGTTCAGCTGACTCCTCACCTCACCTCTAACCCAGGTTAGAAAGCCTCAGTGCATAGCTTCCCTACCTGCACTCACCACTCACCATCACTGCTGGAGAAAGGAAGCTGACATGAATGTGTCAGAGAGCAGTTCATGTTAAACATCCTTTCGAGTCCATGAAAGTCCTGGCCTGTTCCTTACAGCCAGGACCAAATGAAGTCACCTCCTCTTCCTCCTCCTCCCATTTCCAGAAGAACCTTTCCAGAAGAACAGAATTTAGTAAGCTCCCCTTACATATTTTCCTCCCTTTTTTTGTCACACTGAGTGCCCAGAGCAAATGCCAGTAAATCCAGTGGCCTAAGTACCCAGGAAGCTCAGCATGCAGAGCTCACCTTTACAGCTGGGGAGAGACAGTCCTGTTTTTCTAACTCAGATAATCCTACATTTCAAGTAACAATCCTATTGAATCTGCTACCTTTTATTAAAGTAGCTCTTACAACTCTGTCAAATTCTCCAACCTTTGTATTGATTTTTTCTCCTATTCAAAATAACTCTCCTTTACAACAAGAGCTGGCTGTCAGCCTCTTATCTCTTATTTTCACCCCATCTGATCCTCCTTCTCCTTGTCAGTCTTTCCAGATTCCAATTAATCATGTAGAAAATCAGGGACTTATGTTAAGAAGAATGTACAACTCTTAGCTCATCATTAACATACTGTAATTGCAGTGTAGTGCTACTGCCTCTGACCTTTTCAACAAGCCAGTCAAAATCCTTCGGGGAAAGTAGGACATTCCCAGCCACCATGAAAAGAGTTATCTCTGACTCACGCTACTGGATAGTTATTTCAAAATAAAACTCTGGATGTATTGTAACTTCTGTTATTCACTCTAGAAATACTGGGGCCTGGTAGACAGCAGAAAGATGCAGCCGTAAAACCAAACTGCTCTTCCATTCCTAAATTTTGTCTGAGTCTCTACATGAACAGTCCCAGGATACACTAACCCCCTCCACTAAACATATTTAATTTCAGACCATCCTCTCCTGTTTCTTCTTAATTATCATGGGACATTCACAGAAAAGATCAGCCAGATGGAGACTAAATATTTCACTACTACAAGATGGAGCATTCTGCACTAAAATGGAACCTTGATTACAATAAAGTCATTAATTAAAGTCTCAACTGATTTTCCTGTCAGTATATGGGAGACACTAAAAACGACTGAGAGGAGGCAGTGTACCAGCCACACTAAGGAAAATAAAACAGTAAACCAGACAGTGATAAGATGATGTTTAATTTGCACTACTCACAGTGAAACAAGACGGAAACTCAGCCATGTGTTCAGTATATCCATCCATTTTATGTTTTTAAAATTATGATACGCTGCTTTCCTGACAATGAGAAACTTGATTTAAAAGCAGTGAAGAGCAAAAAGGAGTAAAACCTAGAGACTCCTGGAACGAAATCTTTCTTCACTGGAGGTAAGACGGACATGTAGATTTGGCTTTTTAGATAAGACAGAAATGCAGATGTGGCTTTTTAGCATATTGTATGTTTATTTTATGGCTATCTGGACTCTTGAAGACTGCTGAGAAAGGGGAGAGAGAAGACTGTAAGAAAACAAAAAAAAACCCACCCCAATCTAAGAGTAATTTTGAAGAAAAAGAAATTAAATGTGAAAATCCCCAAGCCATTTCCTTGTCTGAATGATTAAGTCAGGGGTGCTGTAAGAAATACAGATGGAATAAGCAGAGCATGCTAAATTCCCTGGGCACTCTACAGCACAGACAGCGTGAGTATGAAGCCAAATCCTCACTCAAGAGTTTCACCAGCACATCTCCCATCAAAGTCACTGGGAGCTCTAAGTATCCCTTTATAACTGCGGATTTGGTCCTTGGAGAGAATATCACACTAAAATTACTTCAGACAGTCATAGTCTCTCACTGTGATATATTCCCAATGGTCCTCTTTAGGTCCCTCTATCATTTTTTGACTTCGACTTTGCTACATCCCGCCAGATGGGGTATGGAAATTTGAAGAGCAACAAGTAAACAAAATATAAGGAAATAAACCCAACACTGGCTCCCTGTTTCACAATTAATCTTTATTTGTGCTTGAAATCAGCACCAGAGATCTTTGCAAAATGACAATTCCCAGATATGCTGGATGCCAGAAATAATGAACTCAGCTGCAATACAGGGTGTTAGTTCTCTCCTGTATACCAAGAGAACGTGCTGTGATATGTTCATCATTTAATGTCATAAAGTGTGTGCAAATCTAAACAGACTCACAACTGCACCAAGAGTAAAACTACAGAACAGAAATGGTCCCATTTCTAACATTACGAAGTGAAAATTCCCTGCCATTCACAGGTGGACAGAAGGCTGGATATATACTGTAGGTGACTCCAGGTGTGATAGAAAATCTTAATATTCAGGATAAAACAAAAAAAAAAAACCCTAGTAAACTGAGTAACTAGTCTGTAGTAAAGGTTTTTGTGCACTGAATACCACTCATTTCTTCTACATTTATGACACTGATTTTCATCTGCCTGTGATATACCATCAAGATTTAAGTAATACAATGACAGGTAGGACAGCATACAGTGATACTCTTTGGCAAGGTTATCTGTGCATTCAAATTAGAGCAACTAATTGTAGATTTAGACCACATGGATGTCAGTATGCAGAGAAAAGGAAGAAAATCAAAGAAGTAGCAAGAACAAATACACCATTAGAACATGGAAAGTATTCTAAGAAACACACTTAAAAAACAGCAAGAGTGGTTAATGCAAATGACTGTTTTGCAATAATTAATAAAGTGAATACATCAATATAATGTAAAGGCTTGTTAAGTGACGTACGAGTGTGTTAGCTCTTCATTTTCTGCTGGGATGGTTTGTGAGGTTTTGTTGGTTTGGTGGTTTTTCTGGTTGTGTGTGGTTTTTTTGGTTTATTGGTTTTTTGTTGTTTTGGTTTTGGTTTTGGGTTTTTTTTTTGGCTGGGGTTTTTTTTTGGTGGTTTTTTTTTTCCTTTCTAATTTTTTTTTTTAATTTTGTTGATGGAAAAGAACTTGAGATTTCCAAAAACATGCATGTTGGTACTTGTGGCTATGAAATCACATTGCTCTTTCAGAAGCAATTTAGCCTAAACAGTGCAAGTTTGTTCATGTAAGAGTAAAAGGATAAGGTCTCTATGGCATATTGCAGTATGGTCCTTGGAATAAGATTCTCATTTACTAAATAAATTACTGTATAGTACTGTATAATGGTGTTCACATTATAACTGACAATTAACACCATTAAAGAGAATGCTCATAAACAGCCAAAGCTCACATCAAATTAACACAGCCATGATTAAAATCACTCTTCTGATTTCTGCTCTTCACAGAAATAAGCAGCATTTTGCATAAAAATTACTAGGAGGCAGCTAAGAAAAAATTAAAATAATAACCCCACAGTTATGCTGGAAAGGTGGTACCTCACTCCAGCAGCACGCAAAGCACTGCCATGTCAGCTCCTCACTTGCTATGAAATATTAAGTGCTGGGTTTCCCTTGGAGCAGCCAGCCAGCACAGTGAGCCCTGCCTGCTGCTGGGAACCAGTTCGGTGGCACAGGAGATTAAAGTGCTGCAATTACTCCTCTCAGCTCTAATGAGGGGAACCCGGGCTCTCTCCTGGCCTGAGGGAAGCTCATCTTCTTTATTTTAATTTTGTCACTTTTCCATTTAAGTGGTTTCTAGCATTTGCATGTCCAGTTATATTGCTGCACCTTCAGAAAGAAAAAGAAAAACCTGAGCAATTATAGTGGAGAAGAACAATAACAAAATACAAAGGAGTCAGCAGTTCATTAAAATTTAGAAAATGCAACATTAAAAACTTTTCTTAACTTAAAAAAGACCAAACAAACAAAAAAAAGAGAGCCTTTTTCTAAACTGGCACAGAGCCCATGTCCTCATTAGGATTCACACTCCACTCACACAGCAATACACTAATGGTATCATTTTAATCTTCAGCATCACAGCACTACTTCCTGGCCTCACTCAGATATTGCTTGTAAAGTGGCAATAAAGAGGGGAAAAAGAAGCTTCTAGTGAATGCTGACCAGGCCTGGTATCAGTCTGGATGTACGTGGAGGTTTGAAGCACATGGACATCTCTGGTCATGAATGCTGCTTCAGAGACAGCCAAGCTCGTAATGGCTTCATAAAGATCAAGTATCACTAAGGAAAATCTAATCAATAAATAAGCAATCAAGACCACATAATTAAAGAATACCATCACATGTGCCATAGTTTAAAAAGGAATCACAATATGCTACATAAAAGTACTGCAAGATAATACGCCTTTGATCCAACATCCTTTTAAAGCAGGAAAAAAAATTATATTCTCATATATCTTACCAACTAATTTAACATATAAATCATAAAAAAATATGATCCAGATGGGCTTCAATGAAGGAAACCAATTAACGTAGACAGCCTTACCATCTGACACATTAGTTGTAATAATAAAAACCAAACAACATGGTCAAACAATAATGCTCTGTATTATATCTGACATTTCTAATTAGTTTCTGTATCCTCTTCAAGAATAAAAGACTACCAGCAAGCACTTTGTTTCCCAGAGGAAAAAACTTCTAAACTTAATGTGCACAGACCTCATTCTATGGATGAAAGCTGATCTATCTGTGTTCCCTTGGGATGTGCTTTGGAACTAATGGGTTTTGCATAGTCCACATCTGGTTGTAAAATTAGACTTAGAAAACACTTCCTTTCAGTTGCATTGCCACTGTAACTGCTGCAGATCTGGAATGCCAATACCTACACACTCCTGTAAGCTTTTCCTGTGTCCACAGGCTCAGAATAATCAGAATGATTTAGGCTTTGCTTTCTGTAGGATAGAATTTTGGTTTATCTTTTCTACAGCCTCCCTAGAAATGCTACTTCTCAAATGAAGTAGAGTGTTTTTGGCACAGACCTCCCAGCATCAGGCAATTGGGGTTGCATCAGACAGTTGCAAGCTGCACCACAATTAGCATTACAAATTAAAAGCCCCACTGAGAATACATGTAGAGTTACTGTTTGAGAAGTCTAATCCCAAGTATTTAGACTGGTTTTGCATCTATCAGCAATAAAGAGTCAGTTTTATCACCTTAGACCTATTGGACCCTTCAAAATCCACCCGCAGATATCCTTTGCAGCACATGATTGAAAGTCAGAATTCTTGTTTAGGAGATAGATAGCATCACAATAGGGAAAGGCTTGATTTGGAAACTGTTCTTCCTTTATAAGAAAAAATTAAAGGAATGGTTGTGAGAATTCTGCTAATGCCATCATACCAAGGAAGGCCCGAGGCCAGAGGTCCATGTCATTGCAACAAACACAAACCACTTGGAAATTATTAGGATTAGCACTAAACCTATCTGATCCAGCATTTAATTTTGCTCAGCATTCATAAACAAGCAACATAAATTCCTAAAGGTGGTCAAGGCAGTCTCCCCTCAATTTTCAAGTTAATATTCTAAATAAGTGAAATGAAGAATATTTAAACCATTGGAAAATTATTTCTTATGAACTTGCTTATTTCCAAAGTACAAGAGTTCCATTCATCAAGCCACCATCAAACAGCCTTGGGATCACAAGAAAGGGTTTCTGAAGTGGAAATACTATTTTTGATGCAAACACGAAGGCCCGGGCTTTTTCACCCCCTCCACTCTCCAAAATTTCAGAGGAGGAGTTGACTGGCTCTATAGACTTCCTGAGTGCACCTTCCTGAGGTTTACAAATACCAGTACTGCCATCTGAGACAGACAGGGCAGCAGGACAATGTTTGGGCCTTTGCTCCATCTGCTCAGGGGGGGCCCCTTGTGAGAAATCACAGCTACATCAAGGAGATGATAATGGAAAAGCTCATTAAAAGAAGACAAAAATACAATCTCTGCCTCTCAGAAAATCCAACACACAAGTACACAATTCGGAGACAAAAACCAGGTTCTAATGCTTCTGTGATGGGGCACTTTGAGCAGGCAGGTGAAAATTGGAGGTTTTGATAATGCAGCAGAGGCTACTACAACCGCCCTTTGATCTTTGGAAGCATATTCCCACCTCCTGATAAACGTGACTATGGCTAAAACCACATGTGATGAATTATGGTAAGCTGGGGGGTGAATCAAGTCCCAAGACCACCATTTCTGCAAACCTTCCAGGGAAGCAAGCGCAGCTCCCTGCAACCTGCTCAGGAACCACAGGCCACACTTGGAAACTGCATAGCTGCTTACCCACAGGCAAAGGTAACCCCAGATAACATTTGTTTATCTCACCGTGCAACACCGTGACTATCCAGAGAAAAGTATCAACAAACTCTGTTGACAGAGAAAACCCTGCAGTTATGACAGAGCGACCTGGGGCTATCGGTCACAAGCCAAGACCCAACGGCACCCGGCTCCCTGACACCGCCGGCACTCTCAGGGCCATCCAAAGGCACATCCCTGCACTCAGCTGCACACAGGTGCCTGGCTCTGACTCCAACGCGGCTGCGTTCCCCGGGCGCTGTGCACGAAGCTGCACCTCGCTCCTGGGATAGCTGGGCCACTGTCAGCTGGGGCTGGCTCGGGCCCAGCTGGCTCCAGCACAGGCAGAGCAAACGCAGAGCTGTTTGCATGGATCTGTGGAGAGGTCCTGTTAGTGCCAGGCAAGGGACAGCAGCTGAATCCAGGTACAGGTCTGGCCTGGTGTGTGCAAGGAAGCCATTCTGACGGCAGAAAGCTGTCTCAGCATGATGGCTCCCACACCGCTGCTATTCGTTTGTAAGCGTCATGGGAAAGGAAAGGTTTGGAGGACAACAAGGTCACTTGGCGGATATTTGTAAGGACATCCTCCCACACACGGAGAGCTTATGGGAGAAACGAGAAAAGTGGCTGTTTGCAACTTAACCCATTGGACATGAGAGCTGGCATGGTCAGCAAAGCAGAGCTTGGAGCTGACATTGCAGAAGCACAGGAGAGATGACGGATAAAGTGCTGCGAGGGCCAGAAGGGCCTGCAAAGTGATATGTTCACTGAAAGAAACATTACCCTATTTCACAGCTGCCTCAGACTACAGAAATACATTCTGATTTTGTTTTCTCTGAGAACACAAGCACGTCTTTCCACTCACCTCAACAGGGAACCTCCTGCCGTTGATGCTGTGTTCAGAGCCAGCTGATCCGTTGCTTTGACCCCAGTGAAACTCCACTTTCTCTGCCTTGAATCTGCCTGGTAAGCCGGCACCGCTGACAAAATAATCGTCCTTCAACAGGATAGCAACTGCACACACAGAACAATGAGAAAGAAGCTCTTAGCACAGTTTTTTCTGAAACAGTTACAGTTTTTGCTCATTATATTAGAGTACTTCTAATGCAAGTAAAATGTCAGGTCATCATTTTCTTCTTTACAGGGATTGGTTTAAAAAAAGGCCTGCAAGTAATGTTGGCTAATTCTGGAAGTGATTATGAAATTACAAAGACTACAGAAGATCCCAAAGTCCAAATTTCTCAAGGACATTTTGCCCTCCTTATTGGACTTTGATTAAAATTTAAATGGAAACTACATCAAAACCTGTTTAATGTGGTTCCAGAGAGTAATGGCTGACCATGGTCCCTGCCCTTATAAACCCCTCAAGGTCTGTAGATGACAGGTTAAGAAAAGAATGGGTCTCCTGTTTCTTGAATTTACTCTTTTTTGTTGGTGGGGACCCCTGTGCCCCGTCCCACCTCTACTGCTGGACATCCTGGGTGCTTTCCTTAGTCTCCCTGCTCCTCCTCTCTGTAAAATGGGGAGAGTCACAACACTTCTGAGATCCATTCATGAGACATCCTCCATAAGAACTGGGTTTTATTACAGTAACTCTGATATTATTATTACGTGATTCAATGAGGGTCAGAAAGATCTTCTTTGTATTCTCTTTTCACTTCCAAAAGCCTTTGTATTTTATGTAACAATAAAAGCCATAGGTCCAAACAGAGGGCAGAATTGTATGGTGGAAGCTGGTACATGTTACAGGGAGGCCTGTGATCCAACCAAGAACTGATTCCAGTTTTCAAAAAATTCATTTCTGCTACTCTCACTACAAAATCACCTTCCTTTCCAGCATCTCCTGTTTTTAATACACACCATTCTTAAAAATTACTCCCTACAAAATTGTTTCTTCTCATCCCTCACAAAACCATTGCTTAAAAACAGAACTAAAATTTGAATTTTGTTTCTGTAAAAGTCATTGCAGACCAGTGCTTGCTGTGCCTAGAATCCTGTGATTAAAGTTGTGGGGTTGGTTTTGGGTATTTTTTTTCTTTTTTGATGGAAATAGCAAAACCCACAAGGATTTCTCTGTGTTCTTAAGCCAACTGTGTCATCATAACGGGAACATTACTATAAATCCAATTTCATTATGTAAGAAGGAGGATTTTATTCACTGCTGAAAAAAACAAAAAAAGAGTTACTTGTGAAATAAAAGTAATTTCTCTGTTGGTGACTCAGTGCAGGCTCGGCTGCAGCAGGTCAGGCTTTGTGCCCTCCCTTGAGGACATACAGTGAGCTACAGCAGCATCATCTCTCATGCAATTTTTCCACACAGCTCAACTTTAAATAGTTTGTGTCAAAACCATCTAAATGTTAAATTGCATGAGAAGTTCAAATGTTTCTAAACTGCACCAGCAAAATAATGGGGCTGTTTTCTTCCATGATTTCTGCTTCTTTTGGCACTCCCTTTGCATCGAAGTGCTTTGTGTAGGAGGATGGGTGGTGCAGAACTGGCTATAGAATACTGCCTGTGTCAGCCAGGGTACTGCTGGTAGTCACTGTCTGCTTACACCAAATCTGTGAAACATAAGTTACTGAAAGCACTGCTCTCTGCCTCCCTTAAAAAATTCTCAATGAGCTCAGCAGTACTTGAAATGGTGAAAATCTCATTCAATTAGTTACAAATTCCATAGATGTAATTGTAGGAGATGAGGAATACAGCAAAGGAGATTCACAGGCATCTGTTAAAAACCTCTGTGGCAATTCAGTTGCATCTAATAAATATTTGATAGTTCCCAAATAATTTATGGCTCTGTCAGGGGTCATTTCACTTGTTTTAGATGAATAATTAAAAGGATAATTAGGAGGATGTACAATCTGAAATGTTCATCTAATTGTTCGTTTTACAGTATTTCTTGCACTGCTGAGCTGTATGACACATGTTCCTATCACCTTCCCAGCTTAGCAGCATCCCCTTACTGCCAGAAGCTTCCCTCCTTTTTCTGTGATCCCTGTTATTCAGGACTGAAATAACCAAACATCACCTTACCCGGCTTTCGAAGCCACTGCTTTTATCCCAGGATTTTTGTAAGTGCAAGGAATCAACCCCCAAAGCCACTAATTTAACTATACTGTATAATTGAGATTACAAACCCAAACAAACTGGTGTGCAGCCACCAGGACCACAATTGTGTCACGTCATTCTCAGGCTCAGGGCTGGTGTTGGATGCCCATCACCCCTGTGAGAGCAGGAATAAACCTGGACTCAAAGCAGCTCTTCCCCTGCCCTAGCAGAGTGGCTCTGATGTCAGGACCAGCCAGAGTGATGCACATCACACAGGAAAGATACTTAACAAAAACACATTTCTGGTAGGAACTTTAGTATGTTTCTCTAAGCAGAAGGAGACTTTGGAAGTTCTTGGTATGAACACAATTAATGCAAATACAACTATGAAATGTGTGTATATCCTCCAAGTGATCTCTAGCACTTAATATTACGGCCAGCTACTCTAGGAATGAAATTAAACCCGCATTAGTGCCTTTGCCAGTGTAATTGTGCACAAAAGCATTTCTAGTCAAGACAGAGACTTGAAAAGTGCATTTACATTTTCTAAATGAAACACTGTTTTCTGTACATTGTCTGCCCTTTACCCAATACAGGGGGGGACACAAGAAAGAGCAGAACAAATCTAAACAGAATTACCTTTCAGAGCCTAAAAATAACTCACGGTTCTATTGTAACAAAAAAAAAAAAAAATAAAAAAAAAATTGCTAGGTCCTACAGCAATAACAATAACCCAAGCAACACATTTCCTGCCAGTTAATGAGCATTAAGGTTAAGGGCCTTTGGCTTTCCCAGGGACCCCTGTCTCTTTAAACCAGTCATTAATTGCTGAGAAATGCCCTCTACATCCATCACCATTTCTTAAACAGTTATTTAGTTTACTGTCTCTGTCAGTCTGCAATACGAAGGTCTTGTGTGGCCATCTGCTCCAAGACTCTGCTGCCAAAATGCATCACGATTTACGGCACAGCCGACCTCTATCTTCTACCCACAAGCCAAAACATCCTACTTGGTTTGTTGCTCTACCACTTCCCACCTTAAAAATTAATGCCAGGCAAGTTTCTTCAAAAGGTCAGAAAACCAAGAAAAGGAATGGGACTTGATAAAACAAGGGAGGAGTTAGGAGCTCAGCGGAAGAAATCAGGGCTGACAGCAAGGCAAAAAGAGTCTTCACGTTACCAGTAAAAGGCCATAAGTTACCAAGAAAAGTGACAGTTACTGTTGCTCTGAGAAGCAATAACTTGTCAGCAAAAATCCATACCCCAATGGCTGAGGAAATCAAATATAGCAGCAGTGCTAAAATCACCCAGCAGAGAAGACTGAAGGCTCAGCTTTCATTGCCAACTGCACCGAGAGCGGAAAATCTGCTGGCGCTTTTCAGCTAAACAGAACAAGGTTCTGGCAATAGTGTGGCCAGCCGGACCTGAGCAGTGACTGTCCCCTTGTACTTGGCACTTGGCTCAGTTTTGGGCCCTTCACTACAAGGACATTGAGGGGCTGGAGCGTGTCCAGAGAAGGGAATGGGAGCGGGGGAAAGGTCTGGAGCCCAAGTTTGATGAGGACCCACTGAGGGAGCTAGCAGGGGGCTCAGCCTGTACAAAAGGAGGCTCGGGGGGACCTGATTGCTCTCTACAACTCCCTGAAAGAAGGTTGTAGCCAGGTGGAGGTCAGTCTCTTCTCCTAGGTAACAAGTGATGGGACAAGGAGAAATGGCCTCCAGTGTTGCCAGGGGAGGTTCAGATTGGATATTGGAAAGAATTTCAAAAGGGTTGCCAAGCAGTAGAAGAGGCTGCCCAGGAAAGTGGTGGAGTCACCATCCCTGTAGGTATTTAAGAGAGGTGCAGATGTGGCACGTGGGGACATGGTTTAGTGGTGGTATTGGCAGTGCTGGGTTAATGGCTGGAATCAATGTTTTTAAAGTTCTTTTCCAATGTAAATGATTCTATGATTTTAACATGGTTTCCCATTATGTGTGCAGCAATGTTACTCTTACATGTACGGGACAGCATTAACAACCTTCTTAGAAGATCAGCACCGTAACTTTTTCATGGTCTTTCTAATTACATTTATTGCTGATTACCACAAACAGCCTCTCTGACCATAAAGGGCAGGGTGCATAACACGAGTAGATTAATTAAGCACCAAATTTCCATAGCATTCAACCTTTCCTGAACCTCACGCTGCTACCAAGGACAACAAAGTCAGGATTTCAAAGCAAATAGGAGCACTTCTGAGTGAAGCTAGGAAAAAAACCCCAGTAATGCAGCAAAACTCCCAGCTATGCTTGGTGGTGGGTTTATGTTAACTGGATTTGCTTTGCAGTGAAACTAAACAGGCTCAGAGTCTGCCACTGCATTTAATCTGAGGGGCAGTAACTCCTGAGCTGCTGGAGCTGGATCTGAGGCGTTTGCTGGACTCCAGGCCATGGCTCAGATCCCAAGTGCCCTGGAGTTGATGGGTGTATCTGAGGTCACACTGTGCCACCAGCTCCAGAGCAGGTACACGCCCTGGGTCCTGCTAGCAGACCTCTGACAGGGCACATGGTACAGCGAGCACTACAGAGATGCATGTCAGATGTTAATAAAGATAAAAATATACTTCCAATAAATAAAATTGAATTAATTAGTGGTTTAATCCAATTCCCTAAAAATACTTGACCTTGTCAAATGAAGAGGGTGGCCTTATAATTTCTGCTTTTTACGTTTTTAGAATTAAAGAGTAATCAAATGCATGCGGCTTTGCATATAAATCAACCTTGACCTTTCGTTGAACTGTTTTGGTAAAAACAAGCAGTACTCATGCCTGCTCTTTTTTCTCGAAAAGCCAGAACAGACAGAGCAGAAAAGGATTCAGTTCCATGAAGAACACTGTGCTATAATCATATCAGAAACACATTAATAAGCCCCCACTACTCTGAGCAGTTATTGCTCTTTCTTCTCTAAAATCTTCCAATTTCTAAGACTTCCCCTTTCCTTCCCTCTGAGCCTTGCATCTCAGCATTCTTTTGGATTAGGTATTACAGCCTCCCAAAGCTGATAATTCAAGGTTACACCTTGGAACTCTTACACTGCCTTTTATTCTGAGGAACAACTGACTACCAAGAGAATTAGTTTAGACTGAGAAGAAAAAAAAAAACCAAAAAAAGAGCACTCCTTAAAAAAAAAACCCCTTAAAATCAATCTGCAGAACTAGCTCTGCACAGAATGCAGAGGCAGAGGTAGGTGGCTCCTACTGAAAAATTACATTCAAAAAAATATGCCACAAAACCCAAACAACAGAACAATGAAAAAGGAGGAGGGTGGAACATGGCTTGAATTTTTAACTGACTGCAGGCAGGCTACGGAGACAAGCAAAAGAGAACATACCTGTTTTTCCTGTGTTTTTCATCCAAGTCTTGTTTGAAGATTCATTGTCAAAACCATCCAGCTGCAGTTCTTGATACTCATCTCCAACATGGGCCAGGTGGTCTATGATGTCTATGGGAGACTGGTGAGACCCCCCACACTTCTCACTGGAAGTCACCCAGTGCTCGGGACCATAGGTACCTGTTAAAAAACACCAATGTCAACATCCCAGTGG
This sequence comes from Machaerirhynchus nigripectus, assembly GCA_013397975.1. Classification (NCBI taxonomy): domain Eukaryota; kingdom Metazoa; phylum Chordata; class Aves; order Passeriformes; family Dicruridae; genus Machaerirhynchus; species Machaerirhynchus nigripectus. The sequence continues at coordinate 394,729 of VZRQ01007504.1, read as the reverse complement.
CTCAACAGTGCTGGATAACTCTTACGTGTGAGGATGAAGCACTTAAGCTCCCCGGGTAACTCCACCACAGTTACAATTCCTGCATTTGAAAGAGATTAAGACTTGTAAACTTATGAGGAGACTGAAATCCTTTGGCTTTGTGCCGTGTTCAAACTTTGCCTCTAGCAGTAATGAACAATGGCCTTTTTAAAAAACTACAATTCTATAAAATTCTCTGCAGTTCCCAAGCTCCTCTTGTGCATATGTTATCAATTACCATGTTGCTACAGGAACTTCCCTAAAGCTCCAGCCTTAATATATTACTGTATAGTTTATCTTTTCACTATGGACAAATAATGTAACAGCCACACATTAACTTGTGTTCTTGCAACACTATGTTTAGATATTATGATCTTTATTAATGGTCTCATTTCTTTTGGAGGTTTTGAAGCCTGAAAATATTAAAAGAAAGAATTAAACTTAATATACGTTAGTAAATTTGAAAAAGAGAACAATGGAAAAAAAATTACTCTGGAAGAAGTAAACAGGACAATGACCTGTCAGGAATACACTGTAAATTTATTTTGTTGCTATTCTTACATGTTTTGTTTTGGTTTTGATGAACAATTTAAATAATACGGAAAAATAAAAGGTCTGAGACAAAGACCTCCTCATCCACACTACATACCAGCCCTAGATGCACTAGAACACCGCGGACCTTCAGCACCACACTTAGGAATATCTAAAATGAATTTCAAATTTTTCTTACGACCTCCCTCTCCAACCCTTAAGTTGTACTAACAGAGACTGAGCTTATCTTCCTGTGAGTGCAAACAGTGGTTTAAGATCCTGAAATAACAGCACAGATTTCTCGTAAAGCACTTGCTGCTCACAGTTCTTGAAGTGCTTTACATAGCAGAAATCAGCTACATTATTCTCATGTAAAGACAGGGAAATTGATGGCTGAGAAGGGAAGCAATTTGCCCAAACTCAACTACCAAAACCAAGTTACAACCCAGAGTTGAACTCTGCTCTCCTGAGAGCCCTGATGTCACACCTCTGAACTACAGAGTCAGCAGGAAATGATGCACCAATGTGCGCTTATTACCCTTGCATCTGAGAAGCATACGTATCTTCAGTTAGTGCCACCCAAACCCAGCAGCTGGGAAGGCAGTTTCTTTGGCCCCTGGGTTTTAATATGTCTAGTTGCACAGCGCATTCGTGCTCTCTTCTCATGAGCTGATGCAGGACACTTAATCAGTAGCAAGGTTTTGCTATACTCATCACACACAAATGCTGTCTGGTACTGAAATCACAATCAGAAAATTTTACTTAAAGTACAATTAGGCAAAATTGCAATATCCTTTAAAAATAATTTACATCATCTGTTCAGGCTAAAAATCAGTTTTGTTTATCTCGGGGTTCAGCTTATATTGTCAGCAAGAGCTGCTTTCAGTTATTTCCCAATGTACCACAACCAAGGAGAACAGAATTATTAAAACCCCTGCACTGGGAAACCAAATGTCTTCCACTCAAACAGCTAATTTTCCCCAAACAGGGTGCTCTTAGTAATTGTTTTGTAGTGAGTTAATTGGAAATTCAGATTTACTTTACATATAACCTTGCATCTGCCCCATGAAATTTGGGAATTTGCTTTAAATATTTAGCACTACACATAATCAAACCTGCAAGCTCTTGTTTTTTGGCTTTATCATAAACAAGGGGTGAGATTTTCAAAAGCACTCTGCCCACAGAGGCTATCACAGTGGTTTCAGCTGTGCATTCAAAAGGAGCTGTGCACTGGTTTTTTTTTGAGTATACTGGTGTCAATGAGGATTTTTTCCTTTTTTTTTTTAAGTACGCAGATTTATTTTAACAGGTACTGTAGAGTTTTTTCCATGCATCTTGTCACAATTATTTATTTATTTATTTAAGTATAGCCAGCTCTCAACCTATTTGCAGTGAAAACTGCCTTGTCAAAATGAATAAAATAAGCCATAAGGGTAAACAAACAAACCACCATGTTGAATTAAAACCTCAAGTGACTTAGGTACCTGAACTGACTCTTGCTGAAATGTAGTTTTTCCACAAACCTTTGAAGGCTTTGTTTAATTTTAAAAAAAAGGCTGCTTTTTTGTTTTAAATTAAATTAACTTGCTTGAATTAATTTAATAGCAATAAATCTCTTCCTATAAACACAGTTGCTTCACTTGCTTGTAAATCTATAATCTAACACAATAAAGCCAGCAATATCTGCTTTCTTCATGTGACAGTGTAAATTTCCATGCATAAAATGGTTCCATACTCGTGCTGAATTATTAAAGAAAAAAAAAATCTAATGCAATGAAACTCTCTCAGCAATTCAAAACCTCAACTTAGTGCTGGTGCTGTGACTCCAAGTCCTGACATCACAAATTACAGTCGTAAGGCTAAGCTCCAATTTAGAGGTTCAAGACCTGCTAGTTAAAATCAGCCCAGGATTTTATAAACGCCTAGGCTTGCCATTCATTTCTTTCACATGTTTCTGGTATGTAAATGACTACATGCAATATGACCTACACCATTATAGCAGCAGCTCTAGACAGACACAGAGGCCATGACCCCAGCATCTCCGTTCCAGCAGCGCAGATTTTGGGGCTGCCTCAGCTTTAACAATGAGCACGGAACAGGGAAGGTGGGCCACGGAGGGGAGAGGAAAACTTCTGAGTTTGAAACCAAACTAAATAAATTATATCCCCTACCCAGGAAAAAAAAAAAAAAAAAGCTCAACAAACTATAAAATTTAATCAAGAACAGTGCAGTGGGATTCACGAATTCCCAGGTAGCCATCAGAAGGGTTCAGGCCCAACTGCCTGGTTTTTTCCATGGACATTCAAGTGCAGTTTTAATTGAAACTGATCTTCCACTACAGATTTCAAATTAATTCTTCTTCCAAGTGTCTCATGCTCCAGACATCCTTGCTTTGCAAAAAAACCCTATATCATTAGAGGAGGAAATAGAACACTTTTTCCAAGCTTGCAGATATTGATTACCTATTCCTTCCATCAAAGCACAATTGCCATTCTGCACTGTATAAATCTCTTCAGGGTTAGACACTTTATAAAGTACTGCGAATTATATCATTAATCATTTGCAGTTACACCTGTCTTGCTTTATTGAATTCTTAGTTTTTTTAGAACTTTAAATAAATGCTTTTAAATAAAAACATGACACTAAATAAAGACTCTGTTTCACTTAAGCCTAGTTAAAAAAAAGAAGCCCTGTAATTCTGTGTGTGACATTTACCCATCTGAAACAGAGGAACTTATGTTTTTCATTTTTCCAACAGTAAGCATGGTGGCTTTAATCAAATAAAATTTCAAATGAATTTGAGTTGGCCTTTTAAGGCTGATAAATAATTTGGTTTTCAGAAACCAAGTTAAGAGCCCACACCTGTGTTAATAAATAATACACACTTCCACTGAGATGGTGGGACAACATGCAGGCAACGGTAAACATCAGACAGCCCCACCCTGGAGCTGAAATATTTGATACAGGGGCAGCACAGAAGGAATGATAACTGGTAACATTTGGCATCTTCAGGAAATGAAGTCAGTGTCCTGCCTCCAGGAAAACATGGGCTTGGGTCCAACTGGGGAAGGCCCACACTGGGGCAGGAGGGCTGGGTCCACCCCAATCAGCCAAAGCCATGGCAGCAAGAGCAGGGGGTGCCTGGGTTGCAGCCAGGTCTCTGTGGACTTGACCTTTCCTCTGCTGAAATCAGGGACAAAAGGGCCCCTGGCTCCCAAGGCTGAAAGGAGAGTGGGGTCAGGGAGCTCAGCAACACGTGGGGTCTCAGACCAATTTCAACCCACAGTTCAGGCCAGAGATGTCATCACCCACCCTGGTCTGAAATTACCTGATGCTTCCTAGATTCTTTTCTCATGCAAAATCATTCTATCAATGACTGCAGCAACTTTAACAGTTTTTTTAATACTGTCTTTTAAACTGTCTGCTCCTGATATATAATCCAAGATTACTTTTTTCTTCTTTTTACTGTACAAAGCAATGAGCAGTCTTCATTAATGAAAAACCATCTAAGTAATGTATTCTGCCAAAATCTAATTAAAGTTTGTATAAAAACTTCAACTTAAAAAAAAAATCAAATATATTTGTTTTTCTCCCACAGTCTTTTGTTTAAAACATCTGTTTTTAAAAACACTGTTATTTCCTTGATTTTACACAACTTTTTTATTAATGGATCAGCTACTCTGATATAAACTGGTGTGTAACACATATACCTTTACACAGATATAGTTTAACAGACATTAGCAATTTTTGAACAATGTGATTTTCATCTTTCATTTGTAAGCTGGGACAGAGGTAGAAACATCAACCTTTTTTTTTTTTTTTAATTTCACTTGTTTTCTAAACATTTTTACAAAAATGTGACTTTAAATCTCAGGCCTGACATGGAAAGAACTAGTTTAGGGGGTTTAATTTTGTAGGTTTTTGATTATTTGTTCTTCTTGGGGTTTTTTTAACAGAATTACCTCAGACAAATCTTTGTCTGTACTCAATGTCTCTTTACTTTTCATTTTTGAATAAAAATGGTAATGATTGCAAAGCAATCAAATCCCCTCATTTCTGCAATTAGCTTGGTCACTTCATGGGGACATCCTATCTCATCATCTTAATATGGGAGAAAATTCCATGTTTCTCTTGGGGCAAAATCCAACTAGTAAATATTGACTGATGGAATGAAATAATATTTCCTCTTCAAATAAAAACAGAGGTCCCAGCTGTTGCTTGCACAGCTCTGGAGGGGCAGCCTATAGACTTCAAGGACCACAGCAGGTAAGAATCTCTGCAAGTTTTACAGGCTCTGGATAAATGGAGATGCTTCCCTTTCCATGGACTGGCAGCTACGACCTGCCCAACCATCCCAGCATTTAGCTAAGCAACACTGCAGATCTGAATCTCCGCCTCCAAGTCTCTGTCCTACTTGAACTGCTCCATCATGAGCCAGATCTCAAGAAACACTGAAATGTCACCACCAGTAAACAGAACCAGTTCCTTTCTTCCACACAGAGAAAGAACAAGGAAGAGGTGCCCTTGCTCAGGCACAAAGTAATGAACTTCAATAGCAGGCTGGATTTTCAAACAGGAAAAAAATTGTTCACTACAGAAGTGAATGTATTTTAAGATCCTTCAGAAATCTCAGTCCTGGGGTTCCTCTCTGGGACCAAAAAACCTGAAGCCATTACTTGATGACGTAAAATCTTGTCATCACTGCCATTTAAAAGGAGCTGTATCAGTAAGGCAGACACTGTATCCAGGGAGGCACTGGAGAAGCTGCTTAAGCCACGTAAGTAGTGACAGGAGGCAAGGCACGTACTGCAGATCCAGACTGGCTGAGAAATCAACCTCCCTTTACCATCTCCTCTCACCTCCAGTCCCCTCCTGGGAAGCAGAAGTAAAGTGAAATCTGTAGGATGAAGCCTAAAGACTGCATTTAGATACAAGGCTGAAAAAAATTATTTGAATGACATATCTCTTGCTGATTGATTTAGCATGAGGCTGCAGAAGTAAAGGTATAAAAATCCCTGAAAGCCTTGATAAAAATCAGTAGCATCTTTCAGGGGTCTTCCCATTGCAAAGAAAGCAATCAGGTTGTTAAATCATTATATTAGGGGGAAATGTTGCTGATATTATACTGTCTTGCTCTAAAATGATGGCATACCAAAATCAAAGGGATGGAGAAGGAGAGCCTGTAGTTAAGAATTCACAGTGCTGCTTTGAACAAAGATTTCCTGCCCTGGGGGAAAAGGGCTTTTCATTTTATTATTCTCTGTCATCACTCTGTTTAACATGAGACACTCGTGCTTGCAGAAAATTCCAATTACTGCTTAAAAAATGAGACCGAATACCAAGAGCAAGATCCTGAAGAGCTTGCTGAGACCCAGACAAGTCTAAGAATTACCCAATCTGCAAGCTCAGTACAGGGAAGGTGTACAAGGCATGGGAGAGGCGTAAACAGCCAGGGACAGTTTTCTGAGAAGTCAAAAAACATGCAAGAAACTTTCCCCAAGAACCATCTCTGATAAGGCATATCTTAACGGGTACTTGTTGGAACAAACACAGAATACAGGCAGATGGAACAAATAGGGGTTGGATTTAGACAACCTTTGAGTCACCACCACCAGCAACACAGAAGCACTGATGCCACCACAGCTACAGCTACAGCACTGCCCAGACATGGGGCTGTGGAAGGAAACCTGATCTTCAAAACTGATTGTGTCAGTGATGCTGTCACACTGCCAAAAAGTGGCAGATGCAAAGAAAGATGTTAAATCTAAATATAAACTATCCTATAACGTCTGCAGGTTTTAAACTGAAAGACAGAGTGACGTGCATGTTCTCCTTAAACTTCCATATCCACAGATGCTACAGTTATTGCTGGAGTATTTAATTAAACTTCCTAACCTTCAATTACCTTTGGTGAAATTTTTAATGTATGTTTTCAACCTTTGTATTCCTTAGGGAGCTATTCTCTACTACACAGTCAAAAACACAGTGTTATTTTAATATGTATCTCCCCATACACTCATATACAGACTTTCTGCATCCCAGTTTTGTTCCTCAAAAAAGTATGAAGCTGCCATGAATCTTGTATGAAGATTACACTGTATCTATCAACCTGCCAGTGGCACAAATGTATGATAAATATCCAACATTAGGAAACACCAGGATCTTAGGACTAGTGTTGCAGGAAGCTCACAAAAAAGTGGAATAAGTGTAATTACTAAAACAAGCTTTTTCTATAAACATTTCAAGTTTTAGCATTTGTGAGCTGAATAATTTACCACCACACAAAAGTGAAAATGGTACTAAGTTTAGCTGTGCTGTCAAAATAGTTTGGGGCTTTTTAAGGGGTGTCTCACACAATAAACTCTAGATAGACTTGCCTAATGACCTGTTGAGTTTTATAACTAATATTTCAAAGTTATTTATACTGAGCACAGAGCACAACAATATCAATGAAATTACTATGCAGAACTCACTGAGTAGGAGGATAAATTGTGGTATTGAAAGTGCCTGCTGGTGGCAAGTGACTTGAGACAATGTATATCTACGTTCTCTGTTTTTTATAATTTTCTGCATTTTTAATAAATGTATCTGACATCTCACACCATTCATTTCATAACTGTCAGAGGCCTTTTAAAAACTGCTCGCCCTGAGCTGCATATAATAAACGAGGTGATAACTTAAAATATAAGGAAAAAACAGGAGATTAATTTATATGAAGACATCATAAATTACATTTCTATTCCTATACTAGCTCAGTAAAGACCCATGAAGACTAGGGACAGACATAAAAATAGATTTTTTCCTAAATATAATTTTTTAAAGTATAAATCCTAATGGAAATTACAGATTGAAGATGTATTACAAATCAATGCAGTAGCTCAGTGAGAGCACTTTGTGTTGTTGGGAGGAAGACACATATTTCAGTAATGGATGCCTGGACAGGGGACAGGTGCCTCGAACAGGTCACATCCAGGACAAGTTTCTCTGGAGAAGGGTCTCCCTTTTCCACTATCCTTTTTTATATTTACAGGGCAATAGCTGTATAATGATGGACCTTGACAGGAGGGATATTTATATTGCTGTAGTGTCCCAAAGCAGCAGAAGGAAGAGGGGCTCCATTCTTCCAAACCTAAGTAGCAAACAGCTGCCACCTCAAAAAACCTCAGCTGATCAATGTAAGACAGACACAGTACAAAACATCTCAAACTTGAACAGATGCAGCCCCCTGAGCTAACCTCCTCTTCTCTATAACACCTTGCTTCACACTTTCTTCTCCAAGGCCATCTTCCAGAACTGGCACTAGCACACCAGAAAGGTGATCAACCTTCCCGTGAGAAAGAAAAGAAATGTCATTTCTTCCAAAGAGCAAAGATAAAAGAAGAAATGAGTCTGGTGTTTCACAGAATTAAACATATGAAAGAGCACAAGCTCCTATAACGTTGATGCAAACTGTGGTTCCATCTGTGCCACTCCAAGGAGAAAGCACAGCATGAACAAAGATCTGAGAAAATAAATCTGAGTAAACAAGACGAAGAAACTGGGCAAGAAACTTTCCCACCCAAGAGTTGCTGGATGCAGATGGAGGCTTTGGGGGCTTCAACGAGACTTTGTTGGAAGAAAAGGAAGGAATAGTACCTGAATTTGGCTTGGTGCTAATTATAGCCACCCTTGCCAAAACCCAGAGCAGGCAAAAGCCAGGAAGACAAGCAGCCAGCTTGCCACTCTGTGCCTGTGACCTTACCACTATACTACAGGGGAAATTCCCCATAGGATCTGGAGCTGAAACTGGGCAGCAGCCTGTGAGCATTTCCTGATCTGAAACTGTGGGAGACAGACCTCAGGCTGCAGGAGTAGTGAGGCAAGAAGAAAACATGCAAGAACAGACATGATGGACTCAGGAACCCTTTTGTGGTTTTTAAACCAGAGATCATGGGTTGTCTGAGGGCTTGACTGAGACCCTGCTGAAGCATCAATGCTCCCATGCTGCTGAACCTGCCCAGGGGCTCAGAGATGAACAGTGAATGACAGTGACAGTAATAAGCCATGATATTTACGTCAGGAAATCTAAAATCCCCATCTTGCTTCTCTGTCTTCTTCCTACCACCAGGAGCTACAATGCTCCATTTCATTCCCTTCCTTTAAAAGTTCACCTGTCTCATCCGAGCGGCTGCAAGGATTGCTCAGAACTTGAAGAGAGCCACGAAAATAAAAAGATGTGCAAGACTCAACTGTCCCACTACAGACCCTGGCGCCAGGGTACCTGCAAACACATTTAGAAAAAAACCCAGTTCCAGTTATTTCTCAAAGCACCACAGAGTTGAATCCTATTACTTCTCACATGTACCCTTAATAGGCTTGATCTCACCAAAGAAACTGCTAACGTAAATGATGCCTCACTGTAACTTAATTACCTCCAATTTGGGTGGGTACAGGAACAGAAAGTACCTTTTCTTGATTCCCATCTGTTCCTTGTAACTAACTAAAGAAGGCCCCCCCAGAGCTCTGTCTCTGAAAGCCAGCATGAAAAAAAAAAAAAGGAGGAGGAAAGATAGGAAAAAAATTGTTTATTTTTATTGAATTTTTGCAGGATGCAAGTTAATAAAACACCCACAGAGAGCACAGAGCAATATAGAAAGGGAATAAAGGGAGGGAGGGCTGATGTCAATAAAGCCTATCCAGAGGCACTGCTGAAAAGTACTCATCATTTCAAAAGAAACCTACTACAAAAATGATTTTCACTTGTTGCTTTGGCTCAGGTCTAACATTTACAAAAAACAGAAGTGTCCTAAGCAGAGGGTGGATTTGAAAAATAAAGCCAGGAAGATAAAATTATCTGTTGTTGAAACATGTCACCCTCAGCTTTTCAAAACCCCTTGTTGATCCTAACCTGACTAGAGACAGCCACCAGATTGGGACCTTACAGTTCAATTGTATCACAGAAAACACTGCTGTCCCCAAAATCACTCATCAAATCTTGACAAATACTGGCTTTGCCATGATATTGCCTTTTTAGGTGAAAATCAACTTTTGCCCAACTAAGTTCTTAATGGCATCTCTGTTCCAATAGCCTTCTCAATCCAGCTGTCCCTCTCACTAATATGCACCAGTAAAATAGCTCCCGGGAGAGTTTCTGGGAGATTTCCAGCTTTTACTTAATGACACATCATGAACCCTGGCCTCAACTTCTATTAACATTCAGTCTATGTTTCTATCATTAATTTAAGAGGAATGAATAGAAAGACAATAAGCAGCCACAGTGTCCAGCCTGAGGTACTCCATCAGAAGGCACTGTTTCTGTGGCTGACAGAGAACATTTACAACCAGTTTTCTCATTTTTGTTCTATACCTATCTTTTCCAGTATGTTACACTAAATGGTTTAAACTGTTCCAAACCAGCTTTAGTTTTCTAAATAGCAAAGTCCAGAGTTAGGAAAAAACAAATTAACAAACTCACCAAAAAAAACCCCCCAAAACCAAACAAAGCAAAAGAACCGAACAAACCAGTCATGAAAAGGACCTAATGCTCCTAATGTGGCTCTTACTCACTTGTACCCCTTCTCTCCAGATGAGTTTTAGGTAGTAACCAGTCAGTGCTGGAGGAGGGCACTGGCAGCAGCCCCTCTCCTGCCCCGGAGCCTTGCCCAGCCAGGACAGGCAGAGCCCCTTCCCTCCTGCCAGCACTACCCTTTGGCAGGGAAATGCACACAAACACCTGAGCAGCTGCTGTGGGGAAAACCAGCTGCTGAGACAGAGAAACAGAGAGCTGGCAGCAAAGAACTGCTGTGATGGATGGAGTCAGGGTGAGCGCTGCAGGAGATTCACTCCCACAGTACCTGCGGTGCACACTCAAACACTGAGTTAAATAAAAAAACCAAAAGATACCCTAGCTGGGATAAACTTTCTTTCCTCCAGCACCGCATGAACCATTCATTTAGGAAAGGTGACCCCAGAGTGCAGCTTGCAGGCTTTGGGATGCACCTGTTCCCAGGATGAATTTTCCCCAGGGCAATGTAAGGGCATCACCTGTTCCTCCACCTCCCTGCCTGAAGCTCCCACAGCTCCCATTGCCTCCTATGGGAGCATCTTCACTTGCTGCCACCAAGGATGCTTGGAAGCAAGGCAGGTGTTTCTACACCCCTCCCTGTCCAGTGTGGCGAAGGCAGCAGCCAGCTCTGAACACGCCTCCCTGTGCTCTTCAGTCACAGCAGCGTTTGGGCAGCCCACAGTGACCATAAAATGGAATCTGGAGTGTATCACTTAACTGTGAAATCTGTAAGATATTGGTTTTATATGGTGTCTGCAGAGCACATTAGAAGATCATCATCATCATGTCTTTTCGAAACAGCCATAATTATTCAGGCTGTTACTTCATCTCACTGGTGCTTTTGAAAAACTATTCAGTATTAGCAAACTCTTACTAAAAATAATATTTTGGTTGAGGGACTAATCTTCCTATCAGTACAAAGCCATACCTGGGCTTATCTACATTACCAATTCCCTGCTGATTGAGTGGATTCATTAACAACACAATCTCTGGTGACTGAAATGAAGTCTCATTCTTCGTATCACCGGTGCCTTGCTGTTTGCTTTTCCTTCACAGTATGCACACAAGTAATTAACTTACTATGCTCCGCTAGCTCCTGACACATTACTTGGCACAGAAAAATTCACCAGCAGGTAGTGAAGCATGCAAAGTATTTTCAGTCAAATGAACTTCATAACAAACCTCTACTTAGGGAAAATGCAGCTCTTTCCAATACAATGCTAACAGACAGCACACTGCCCATCCACACAGGAGCTTCTTGAGAGGTAACAAAAAAATGTATCATTTTTACCACTTTTGTTCAACATGTAGGAAATTTCTTTAGGGGGGAAAACTGGCAAGCAGTAGATGCTCACTGAAAGGACGAGCTCAGAGATCAACCTGAGTGGCCCTTGTGGAAGCCTGACGTAACAAGGATAAACACAGGATTCACATACAGTATAAAAGAAAATGGGGAAAAAACCCAAACAATGCAAATAGGAGATTCATTTCAATGTAGCATAGCTGAGATTACAGGTGTCTGGAAGAGTACGGAAGAACAGCGCATTTCGACTTCACAGCAAATTTTAAAAAAAAGGTTAATTGCTATTTAAAGCATAGATGCTTTTAAGCCTAGAGTAATGGCAGTGAAAACTCCCTAAATAAAAAAAAAGAAATTTATTGTACACCCCACCTAAGAACTCAACTGAAGAACATAACTCGAAATATTTAAGTCGTCTGAGTAATATCAAGAAGTAAAACTGGAGTAACGTTACTGCTGTAACATAGTGCTGTATGTTAAGGCACAAAGAGATGGGCACTTAGAACAGAAGCAGGGCAGGGATGCTGGGCTGACCCCAGTGCAGGCTGGTGTCACTGATGTGACAAGATTGGCACTGAGTTTGATAACGCCAGGACTTTCCCTTGAGAATATAAAGATACCACAGCCTTGTGGGGGTCTCCTCTGATTTGAACATGCCCTAAACTATGATTTTAATCACCACAGTATTTTTCTAGTACCAGAGGCTGGGAAGCACGGGATCCTCACACCACGCTGCTGCAGTCCAGCCAGTGCTGTACAAAACAACATCACCTGCTCTGCACTCTCCTGGTCCTTCCTTTAAGACAATAGTAGCTGAAACTCCAAAATATATGCAAAAATACTTGACAAAAACCCAGAAACTTGGTTGGATAAAGACCCATTCACAGTATTTTTCATCCCAACTTTGACCTTTCACAACAAATTCTTGTTCAGCAATTCTATGACTGTATTGATCTAAAACACTGGAAATTGTGACCTTGAAGTTTCCTTCTACATAAGGAAAAAGATTCTTAAAAATCATTCTTAAGTCCTGGAGAACTAAACTCTTCTTTTGCTCAGTTTTTTCCAGAAGACATTTGTTTCTTTCCCCTTCACATGCCATAAGGCATGTACCTTTGCCAAACTCAGACTGTTGTTTCGACTCATTTGGTCACAAAAGTTAGTTTCTCATGTTCCATCACAGCAATTTTTGCTTGTGACAAAAGCAATAGATCTGCGGAAGACAAAATTCACTGTGATTTGTGTATATGATTTTCCTCTATTCCTGCATTGCTTTCAACTTGGCTCATTTAAATATAGCTTCTGTCATACCCATCATTTTCAGTTCACCTGCTATGCAAAACCACACACTCCAACAGAGCAGCCTTCACTGCATAGTTTGTACAGATTCTCTACTCCAGGCCTGAAATTCTTATTCATTTACAAACTAGATGTTCCTTGAACAGTATTTCCAGTTGCTTAACTAGCATATTAATGCACAGAATAAAAACCAGATTTTTTTTTTCTGATTTTCATAAAAAATAAATTATCTCACTTAACCCCTGGCATCCTTGATAGTTACCCAGGTCTGTAAACAGTTCACTTAATCAAGGAAACCCTTGTTATATTTCCAAAAGACTGTTGAAGCTTGCTCTGTTGCAGGGGAAGGGATCTCAGGTTTTGTTTGGTTTTCCATGCACAGTATCAGTAAAAAGTAGCAGGTTTTCATGCCAGAAGAAACAGTTGGATAACACATACTGACATGACAAGCATGAGTCACCACACTTCATAAAGTCACCTCTCAGAGCCTTAAAAACAGTTTTCCCTCTGTTTAGAAAGGTATTCAGTACTGAAGAACTCAAATCTTGCGTAGTCATTGTGTGTGGCTTTTTGGTTTTGTTTTCTAAAGGTTATTCCCATGTTTAATTGCTCTCCAAGTTTCAATCTGCAGCTTACTTCTTACACCACCGCACCAGGTGTGCAGCCCAGTCATTATTTGCCTCCCAGTGGCAGACTGCAAGTGATCTTCAGGACACAGCATTTTCCCTTGATGGAGATGAAGACTTCTCAGCACAGACACTTGCAGAGAGTCTTGATCAGTAAAGGCAGTCGTGCTGGACAACTTTTCTCCTGAGGGAAGGTCACACACTGCCCAGAACTATCGTTCAGAGAAGCCAGCCAGGCTGGAGATTCAATGAGAACACTGAATAGACCCAAACAAAGCCGTCCACTGCCTTAATTAGAGGATATTCCTTGGATCAGAGGTGTGTAAAGGAATCCTGTCTCTTCTAAATCACAGATATCCTCCAAAAGCCTAGATTTGTTCTTTCAGCTCTGATGGAATTTGTCAATGGACTTGCAGCATCCAAAAAGCAATGGAGGGGGGAAACAGATCAACAGATCCAGCCTAAGTACCAAACACAAATACTCAAAATAGTTTTTTTTCCTTCAGGTCAACCCTTAATAGCTTCATCTACAAAAATCCAGATGCCAACTGGTTTACTGTGGGGACAAGATCAATTCCTACAGTGCTGAACAGTGCACTGTTGCACTTGCCTGTATTCCTGTGGCATCTATGACCTTACACTGAATCCAGGAGGAGCCTTTTGAGGAGCAGACTGACTTCCTGGTTTTATTTTGCTCAAAGTAAAATACAAAATAGATTTCAATCCACAACTGGAATTTCTTTCTAGTACAAGTGTATAGGAATAAGTTAGGAATATTCCAAGTATTTTAAGGCAATTGCAGAAGCAGTATTTGGGAACAAGGACCAAAATATAAAATTAAACACAATCTTCCTGATTATAGAACACGTCTTAGGCAATTTAATGACTATATTAAGGCCATAGTAGGTGGACTCAAGAGACTGAAGTCTTGGTCTCATGAGAATGAATTATGTCCAGCATAATTTACACTAGAAACTTTACAGGCACTGTGGTTTCAGAGGAAAATTTGGAAACACACACACACAAAAAAACACAGTCCAGGAGCCAGAAGGTAAATGAGAACCTTAAAATTATTATCTCTTTTCAATCTCCACTGATTTGTTTTTGTCAGTCTCATTACCTTTGAGCAACTGATCCTGGCAGTACTCCAGAGTACCTGACTTTATCGACAAATATGAAAAAGAATCTAATGCCAGGGGAAATAACAAAAGAAACCAAACCCATCAATACCAGGAGCTGGGCTAATACACATGGATCCACTCAGGCGTCCAAGGGCTAAACACCCTTCAGTGCTTGTCTTGGAGCCACTTCCATTGTCTTTATAAACAAAACAATGAAAATCCATGGCTTTCTATTTATCTCAGAATGGGGGTGACACCTACACTCTAGATGACACCTATATACTTCATAATATTTAGCAATAAAAAACATGGTGGGGTTTTTTCTTAAAATCAGACTTATTTGTATCTTTTTCAGGCCTTTTTTTAGTGCCTGCTTTAGAAGCACATATAGCAGTCGTGTTTCTTCCTCAGTTGTGACGTCCTGTACAAGCCCCTGCTCTCAGGAAACAACCCGGTGCACACTTTTGGAAGGAGATTATTTTCTAAGGGACAGAAGCTCACGCAAATAGTAAAACTTTGTGAGAGTGGTTGCACCAATGCTTTTATGTCTCTTTTTAACTATCAGTGACTGAAACTAGCTGTCTTTTACTTCTGGTCTCACTGATCTTCTCAGGTTTTCACAGCAGCAAAAAAGCAAGCAGGGCTTATTCTGAAGTAAATTCTGAATGTAACCACTTTTAACTCCACTAGCACAGAGAAGCTAGTAAATCAGTAGTAGAAGTTTATTAATTTAAGAGTTATTGAGACACATCTTATTGATCTTTACTCACATTCAGCCTCCAGAATTTACCTCACAGCTCCAGTTTATGCCTCGATTGAGTGGTTCAGAGAAGCCTTGCATTTTATAGCATGCGTACCATGTAGCATAATGCTCCGGATATGATGACTTGCAAACTAAGCAGTGGATTTATTGCCCTAGAATAGACTTCCGTTTTACTCACTCCAGGAAGCCAGCACAAAGACTCCTGGAGCAAAGCTTGGAGCTTGGATGTGAGATGCAAAGAGATAACCCAGCCAACAGTGGTCTCATACCCAGCTTTAGCTCACTCGTGCAGCCACACAGTATCAGTTAAATAGAGATTAGTTTCCATTTCCATTTCATATTCACATATGTTTGTGAACATTTCTTTTTATAGGCTCTGATTCAGCAAAGTACTTAAGCACATGCTTTACTTTAAATAGCTGAATAATCCAATGTCTTTTCAGCAAATGTTTAACTTTGTGTGAATAGTTCCAATTCAAGGGCTCCTCATATCTTGGACACTGAGCACTCACTTGTATGCTTTATCCATTGCACAGACATAATATCATTCATGGGCTCCACATTATGTATTTACTGAAGTGCTTTGCTAAACAAGGTCCTAAAGCAAACATGCCACAGCCAGAGTTTATTTAATAATGCTTCTACAAATTCAGTTCTAAACAGTGAAGAACTTTTAAAAGCAACCATAGGATTTACTTCAATTTCTCTCACATTTTTACCTTGATTTAGCCCTGACTACAATTGTGGCAACATAGCTCAACAAAGGACTCGGATTAATTTTTCTCAACCTATAGGACAAGATGTGTTTGCTTCTTAAATAAATACAAACAAAGAAACAAACCAACCTAAAAAAAACTACAGCGTGCAAAAACTACCCCTCCAGGGGCTTTTCCTCTCAGCCCATATGTCATACAGAGCCATGGTCCTGCACAGGGGCTGCAGCCACACACTGGGAAGAAAAAGGGATCACCCCGGATGGAGAACTTGCCTCTCTGTTTACAGCATTCCCAATCCTACTACGCATTTCATCTCTGTCTTGGGGTGACTTTATGATGTTGTATCCCCTGTCGCCGCTCTATGGCCAGACATCCTTGTGCCTTTCTGTGCCTTTCAACCCGGGTGTGAGAGAAAGAAAAAAAAAGCCAGAAAAACTTTTCAAAGCAGTTTGTGCTCCAAGCACACAGAGACAGCTGCTGCGGCGAGAAGAGCAGAGGAAGCACCCTCCTTGCTTTTCAGCCAGCTTTCGGATCTGTTTCTCCGTAAAAGAGACAGAGAGTTAAACCTTTTTTCCCTGGGACTTCATTTTTTTTCTCTTCTTCTCTTCTGGACTGTTTCAACAACATCAGCACACACCGGGAGAACTTTCACCAAGGCCCCAGCAGCGGGCCCACACCGACCCAGCTCCGAAGAGGAGGAGAGAGACCACAACCACAGGACTTTAAAATCTTCCCAGGGCCTCTCCACTGCGAGAGGTTTTATTATTTAGCATTTTTATTCTTTTCCTGTGTGTTTGTTAAATAAATAGTTTATTCCCTTTCACTTTCCTCCAAGGAATATTTCTTTCCCAGACCTGGTGGGGGAGGGGTAACTGTAACCTGCCTTCAAGAGAGAATGTTCAAATTTAAACGTTCCTCTGAATTTTTTTTCAAACCAGGACAATCTCCAAAAGATGATATTTAATTACAAAAATATGACCAAAGTGTTCTGGCAGGTCTTTTAATGTGATTTTTTTCCCCCAGTCAGCAATACTTGGAACAGACTTTCAAGTTCCTCTCCCATAACCACTGCTTTTTACATGGACGCTGATGAATTTTCCTCTCATTAGAAGACTCCAGCAGCTGTGGCTTAAAGGAAAACACCAAATACTCTGAGACCAACAATAAAGCTCCCAGACCTGGCAGTGCTGCCTCACCCCTTTGGGCCATTTCTATTTCAAGCTCCTCCCCACTGAACCACACAATGCAGGGCTCCTTTCTACTACTGCTTCAGATGTTTCAAAATATGGTAGTTTAAATTATTAGAAAAGGAATGCAAAAAAACCCCCCAACCTACTGAAAGCCAGTTCTCAAAATTTATTAGATTGAAAGGCAAAGAATGAAACTCACACTTTACAGGTATCTGCCCTCAGAGCAAGGACATCTCCCTTCCCTGGCATTAAGTCATTATTTCAGATGAAAGTCCCAGCTCCAGCCCTGCAGGTAAAGCAAGTTTATGTTCTAAGGTGGCCAGAGAAGACAAATTAAAGAGGGTAAAAATGTAAACAGAACCAGATGCACCTGAGAACCAAAAGAAACTAAAATTGCCTTAAAAGATGAAAGGATTAAGCTCTTCTGACCGGTAGTCGTAAAACGTGTAATGAATTTAGACACTTCTTTTTCAAAGGAAGAGAGCTATTTGATGAGATAAGTATTATTAAGATAGAGCATAATAACTATAGTGTAGAAAACTGCTCATGAGTTGGGGCTTAATTGCTCTTACAATTGGTGAAGAAGCAGTAATTACCATACCCAAAAAAGATCTATATTTAGAGATTATTTGCTTTTATGCATGGAACAAGAATACTACCTTGATATTAAACAAAAATTTAGCCAGCACATATCCAGTGCCATCCCACTGGAACTGAGCACTGATAGCTGTGTAACTCTCTGTGAAAGTAAAAAAGAAGTATTGATTATAGCGAGGAATGCAATTGTACGTTATTCTGAAACAGGACTTTGATATTATAGTTATTTATTCACTGTGGTCTCACTGGTTGCCTGCTTTGTTTATAAATATTTACCATGTACTATCTTCATAAAATAGTTGCTATTCAATGTGCACAGAAAAGAGAAGACATTAGAGATCTGGCTGTGTGTTTTTCCATTCTAATCTGTATGACAATATATTAATTCAGTTTTTAACACACAAGTCCTTACAGCTGAATTTCCGGAGCTTTCTTTGCCAGGTTACACATGCAAACATTTACAGAGAAGCAGTATCTCTGCTCCTGTGGGTGCCCACCTGACACAGATCCTGCAGGGATTCCCAGTGCCTGCAGGAGTTCTAGGATATTCTGGTGACATTGGAGAGGATTACCAGAGACTGAAACATTTTCAACCCTCATAAGCAGTCCGTACTTCTTCACAGGGATATTTAAAGAGTCGCTTAAAAGGAACCTTCTTAACTGAAACAGAAATAAAATCTGAATGAAAGCACTGAGCTAGGAAAGGCTTCATCCTGAAATGCTCCCATGAGCAGCTCTGCCAAAGTTCAGGATGAAGGGATCCATGCTCCCAAGCTAACAGGACTTTTTTGCCAGATTCACATGGTACAACGCATCTTGACGTGGTAAATAGCCTCATGCTTTGGAGTCTGCAAGGCACAAGGCAAGGCCAGGTCAGTCCTCCCTTGCAGACTTCCAAGGACATGGGTAATCACTGCAGCCTCATCTCAGAGCCGAGAGATTCCTTCACCAACACCACAAGGACATAAAGCTTTAACAGAGTGCCCCAACCACTCCGGTCCCAAACAGCACCCAGGTTCACTAATGCTAAAAAAGATAAAAGGAAAATTTCTTTGGATTTATCACCAGCATCTGGCTGGGATCTGCGGCACCCACATGAAGTACAACCAATTTGGTGATATGTGCATCACCTCATTCTCTCATAAATCATGTCTGTAAAACAATGGCAGAACAGCCAACGTTAGAAATAATAAAATACTTTTAGGCCACAATTATTTAATTTGATTGTATTTCAAGATAATGATACCTCTTTAACTATGGGAACATGCTCCATCTGTTCTGCAAAGCCTCTATGGGCTTGCAATTTCCTTAAATGTGCAATTCCAGATGTTAATAGGGACTCTGGAAAGCCCCTACGACCCAGGTTCCTTGTTCTCACTCCCTCAACAGCACAGGGGAAGCCTACAACAGCAGTGAAGGCTGCATCCAGCCCCACGCACCACACAAAAAGATTTAAATGAGATTTTAGCAGCACAGAGGGTCTTTTGCAAATCCTTACTTTGTGTGAGCTGGTGAGATTCGCAGCATTCTGGCATTCCGAGCCCAAGGGATCAGGGAGGGTCTTCTAAGTGCCAGTGCACCAAGCCTAGATCTACAGCACTCTTGTTTTTCTGCAGCATCTGTAACCAGAATAACCTCACAGGCATGGCCCAAGGCTCTGTCCTACATGGAAGTACATAAATACGTTTTTTGGAACTCTGAAACTCCTGTGAACAAGATCTCTCTGAGCAGTTTTTGGGAACTGATACCACACAAGTAGCTGGCTCTTTTGTTTTATGAACCTCACATATATTTTTAACAATTAAAAACAATTTTCAAGAAAAATTGAATGTTGGAGATTTCCCCGTGATTATATATGAAAAGGCATAAATACATACACCTTAAATATCATAAAAATATTTTTGATGTAGATTTTAAAATCCCTTTGATGAAAAAACCCCAAACCTCTAATGTACAAAACTATGAATTTTAAATTCTGGAAGATCATTCTGTGATAATTACTAATCCCTTTCTATCACCCAGATAAACTCAAGGGAGGAATATTCCAAAGGAAGAGATAAATGTAGGGTAATGTACTGTTCTGCTTTTACAAATTAGGAAGCTTTTCTAGCTAGATTCAGCATCTAAACTTGCACAGAAGCAAACTGCAGTCCAAACAGATTACATCGCTTTCAACTTCATACTGCTTGCACTAATCACACTTATTCCTTTATTATTATAGAGGGGGTTTTTTTAACAGGATCACCATTAATAGCATAGCAAATCAAATATTATTCCAAATTTAAGTAAAATCTGTTCATCATTATGGTCATTAGCTAATGGTTTTATCTACCTTTGGGACCACAGTAAACATTAAAATTCAATATATTTAACATTTACTGCTCATAAAAAAAAAATAGCATCATTTCCTTGCTACAATTACAAACTCTTAGGGTCACAACACTCTTGAGAACCAGGTTTAAAAAAACAAAACAAACAAAATGCACCACAGTTTGAAGACTAATGAGGAACTGAAGAAAGGATGTAAACATACACAGAATCTCCTATATGGGCTGTGTGCCTAATCCTGCATCTTCTAATTTTCCTGCTGCTGTAAAGGCCATAAGGCTGGGGGGTTTCAGTCTTTTTGAACTGTACACTGCAAACACCTCCCAGTGTGGGTGCACAGCCCAGTAACTGCAGATTTAAACTGACTGATAGTTGGTTTTCTTTTCTTAGATACCATTCACGGACTCCTTATGGAAAACCTTGGATTCCCAAGAGTGCACAGTCCCAAACCCGGGCAGGTAACTGAGGTGGGCTCTGTGCACATCCTGCGCTGCAGGACAGACGCCAGCACGCACAGCAGTCCTGGGGACAGCTGGAACAGCTTTGTGAAAACCTTTGTTTTCCCAGCGATATATTTTCATCATTAATCAAGCTCTGATAAGTGCGTTCTTTTTACCTACATTGATTTTCTTTTCAAAGCTCCCTTTGTCAGCTGATTTGCTAAATGCTGGAGGACTGCACATCTTGCTGACTGATGCTCCCCTGTGTATTCATTCTCCTCGCAGGTTCCCCTGCAGAACTACCACAATTTCACTGATTATTTTTCAGTAGACACTTTGTTAGACTACTTATAAACATACTGACCTAATTGCTTTTAATTATTCCAGTGGAGTCTTGCTTTTACAGTGGCTATTTCCTCCCACACAAAAGGAGAAATACTACTGTGAGAAGCATTGAAAATCCATAGCCTAGGCTTCTCTCTGAAGCCTAAATCAATCAGAAGTTTAATGCACACTGTAAATGTTTATGTGCACGTGTATATATTGTGCATGCATGCATGCATCATATAGGCCTCCTTTACATCTATAGACATCCATGTATCACATAAGCCAAATGGGGCTAAGAAGACTGCAAACCTATTTAATTCACAGTTTTGGAGACAAAAGTGTTTTCTTAACAGCTGTGTGAAGGATCCAGGCAAATTTGGTGTTTTCACATTCATTCCTGCCACGTGTTTAGAAAATTGTTTAAATTTTAGATATCCACCAAGCCTGTTCATAGCCACATACATATTTCTGCAGGCTGTCCATACTGGGAAAGCTGCTGGAAATAAATGAAAGGTAGAAATATACAGAAAGCTCTTTACTCTGCATCTACCCTTTAGCAGACAAACAATCTTCAACCACCATAAAACCTGCAAAATATCTCCTGTGAACATCAGGATGGGTTGGACTGTTAATCTAAGTGAATGTCTTTACTGGAAACAGTTCACCAGCAAAGTGAAAAAGATGTGCAGTTCAATAGGGAAATCCATGTGGGACAAAACCAGGAAAAGATGATACATGGAAGTCTGTCCCAAACACACTCCAGAGTTAATGGCATGGAGAACTCTCAGTATATTTGGAACTACCCATTAAAAATTTCATTTTCTCTTGGTTGAGAAAGGAAGGGAAAGGGAAAGGGAAAGGGAAGGGAAGGGAAGGGAAGGGAAAAAGAAAAGAAAAGAAAAGAAAAGAGAAAAGAAGAAAAGAAAAGAAAAGAAAAGAGAAAAGAAGAAAAGAAAAGAAAAGAAAAGAGAAAAGAAGAAAAGAAAAGAAAAGAAAAGAGAAAAGAAGAAAAGAAAAGAAAAGAAAAGAGAAAAGAAGAAAAGAAAAGAAAAGAAAAGAGAAAAGAAGAAAAGAAAAGAAAAGAAAAGAGAAAAGTGAAAATTAGAGCAGATGGCAGAAATATCAAATAACTCTGCTAACTCTTAGTTTTGCTCTCCAAGGACTGCACAGTACATGCAAGACCACAGGATCTAAAGAGGAAATACCTATGCTGATAACAGCTTGCTGCCCAGAAGACAGCATTATGCTGAAAGCAAGCATTAAGCTTCCTTCAGATTTGATATTCAAATACCAAAGGAAAATTGGTATTTTCCACAAATAGAAATATTCTCCCTTTTGAGAATCTTTTTCAGTCACGGAGTTTTGTGAAATGAGCAGCTTGTGTGTTACTCTTAACATTTAGTTTAATATTTTTCAGCAAGGAAAACAAAAAAAAGAAGAGGCAGTATGCAGCACTTCAATTAAAACAAACAAATCAAAACAAAATAACACCCACAAGATGTCTGTGAAACTGTCCCTCCTAGCATGGAATAAGATAAGGTTGAAACAACCTGCTAGCTAAGGTGTTCAAAACCCTTTTCAAAAATATTTTATGAAATCATTTGCTTGCAACAAAGCAAATTCTTATCTTGACACTTATTTAAACACTTTCATAGGATTTTAAAATAACTTTCTTTCTGCTAATAATCTTCTATTAAAGTTGCAAATAAATATCTCAGCACAAGACAATATTCAAAACCTGACTATTCCATCATACTGTGCCACTGCCAGTGGTTGGATTATCCCTGTCACACAAATTGACATCTTGGAAGAAATTTCCCAAAATTCAACCAATGCCATTCCACATACCTGTTGTTCAAAAGAGGGGCATGTCCTGTCAGAAGGGTTATTACTATTGGCACACGCGGAGAGTTCGCATCTAGCCCCAACACTGCTCAAAGGTCACAGATAAAGGTTTCTACCTTCAAGTATCCATAGTAAAGGGATTTTTTGGAAAGTCAGCTCCCAAGAGTTTTGCGAAATACTCAAACTGGGGACTGAACACAGCCTGACCCCAATTTACCCACTAACAGGGTAATCCCACTACACTGAAAACATCCTCAAAACAAGTTTTTCATCAGTTTTCCAGTGAAAGTCCTACCTCAGGCCTCAGTTCTCATGTCTTGACATGATGCAAGAACAAGTGAATAGAAAAGTTCCCCTTCTCCAGCACTTGGGCTGCAGGAGAATAATTCATATTCAAGGTGCAAAATGTGCTCCCTCATTAGTGCATCTTTTGGGTCTCCAGACTTTTGTGAGTGCTGTTACTGTACTATTGATCACTGCCCAGCACTGTAATATACAGTGATCCTTCAGGCTGGGGGAAAGGTATGTGCCAGTCAGGTTAATGAAGTCTATAAAACTTTTACTGTGCTTGTAGCATAACCAAAAAGAAATGGAAAAAAAACTTGTCTATAAATCTAATTATTCCTGGCTTCTGTTCTTGGAGACCCCTCTCCAGGGCAGTCTAAGATTACTGAATACCATCCGGCTTCCTGGATCAAGGTGGTGCAAGTTTTTTAAAAGCTTAATGGCAATTAATTTCCTCCAGTACACGAGCCTTTCCTAAACATAGTGCTGTCACTCCCTGACCTCGCTGCAAACAGAAAAGTTCAGAGGTGGAAGAAATGCCAACAAATTCTGCAGGGCTGTTCTGCCAGGGCTGATTCTCATCACTGACCACAGCCTCCATCAAGCACTGGCAGACAGTGACTGATGCCTTATTTGAGGCATTTCTTGCAACCCTCCTGCTAAAAGGGGAACAGATGGCTCCCTCTGACTGTAATATTTCCACCCTGCTACCAAAACCACCTCCTCCTGATCTGCAATTAGTAACATGGGATTATTGAATCCCTCTATCCCACACTGTACCATTCACCTAGAACTTCTTTCTTCCATTTTAAATGTTACTTTATTTTCATCGGAAGACAGAGGTAGCAGGATTTGCCATGGATACACACAAGTTAGTCTGTGGGCTTTGTTTAAAAAGGCCAGTCTGAAGTTGATTCAATCTAGTCTAATATGTGGAGTATTTTCAGCTAAAAAATTTTTTTTTTAAAAGTTAACATGTTCACTTTGATCAGCCTTAAAATAAATATTTTATTTTTTCTCTTCTGAAGAAACACTTAATTTTGCAGCAGAGTTCTATTTCAGAAAAGAATTAGGAACATGCTTCAAAGAAATGTTTTGTTTAGCTGAAATTTTTTTTTCCTGTTTACATTTGAGCATGAATAAATGCTATTCTTCTTTCAGAGCTGATCCAGTGCTTTTCCTATTTCCAATCTCCTCTCCCTTATTTTGCTGTTTGGCCACTGTCTCAAAAATGAACCATGATACAACTACCCAGGGAGGAGATAATCCCAGCTATAAAAATTTATTCTAAGGACAAAGGCAGATAACAGATTAGGGATCTTCATTCAAAAAACAACCCAGCAGGCATTATGAGGAACTTGCACAGCTTTGCTACATGGATTACAATGGATTCATTTCAAACAGCCTTAGTGTTTAAAAAAAAAAAAGGGGAAAAAATCCCAGGGAAAACATCCACGCAAGTCAGGGATTATGGAAGGAAAGCAGAATAGGAGACCACATGTGCTGCACTCCGAGGATGCTGCACTCTGAGGATGCTGCACTCCGAGGATGCTGCACTCCTTGTTCCCATTGACCTGACCACAGCCTTTTCCAACCAGCAACTAAACAGCCAGAGCCTTGCCCCTCATCCCAAAACAGGAGTCCCAGCACCAAAAATACACAGGTTTTACTACTATGAAAACTCATTATCAATAAGGACATCCAAGCAACACACAAATTACAAGATCTACAGTAAGTAACAAGTGCAAAATTATCACTAGCTGCCAAGTTCCCTGCATGCTTTACAGTGGAACATATAATCATGATTTCCAATAAAAAACAACCTGAAAGAAATTACTCTGGTGCACTGTCTTTCTGTTCCTCACCAACATTACCAATAGTTTGATCTCATTTCCGTAGAAATAATCACCAGGCTACTTAAATATTAACTAGAGGAAAATACTAACATGCTGTTGGGGAAACAAGATGAAACTGATCCCATACCCAGTCAAGCTTCCTGTCCTTAAACAATCATAAACTCTATTACACACCAAATCAGGGTTCTGAATTCTCAGAAATATACTCCGAGGGCAGTGAAGTAACCCAGAGGAGTTCATTTGACATCTGGGTACTGTCAAAGAAGGTGGCTCCATTTCTCCCTCCTTGCAGTCCTGGACATCAATGACAGAACAACTGTCCACGTCTCCTGCCCTTCCAATTTCACCCAGGCATCTACATTCCTTAGTAACAGGGAGGATTTCCGGCATTTTATTGCATCAAGAGTCTCATCCTGTGAAATCCTTTTACAACATCAGATTCTGATTCTCACATAAGCTCCTAAGGCATTTTTGCAGATTAATTGAAACTGAATACATTTTCTTGATATTTTGAGCCCAGGTAATTCATGTGGCAGTCTGCCATCACAGCTGAGCCAGCAAAGCACCACTAAAGCTCCCTGCCAGCGGTCAGCCAGGGCCTCCACCTTCTCTTCTCTTTGAGTTACACAGGGCAAAGCACCACACGCCCAAGTCCTGCTTTTACCTTGCTGCTTTACCCCCAAACACATCTGTCCCAGACAAGGAGCCAAAGAGGTTTTGTCATTCCTTTGGGAGTTGAATTTTCATCTTTCCAATCTTCCTGCTCATTCTTCAGTGATGACTGTCTCACTCGTATAAGTGCTTATATTTTTAGTCTCACAGAGCTAACACAATACTGTCAAGTGACTATGAAGATGGACAATTAGGCCCTTTCTCACAACATGTATGTCATAAGGAATTCTCCCCAAGAAGCTTCTGAGATGAATTCTCTGTGTTCCAAAGAAAAAAAGGTTACCTGAAAACAATACAGCTTGTGCTTGCACATGCTGGTAGGAGAAGAGAAAGAAATCCCCATCCGGAAACAAGTCACATCTATTTTTAGCCTACACTTTTCCACCCAATAACTGCTCATACCCACACCACCAGTACATGCTGGTATGAACAACTGCTGCCTCCACCAGCGGCAGGTTCATAGCAGAAGAAAAGCACACAGTCCAATATGTCAGGATGGCTTTTCATAGGTTCAGAGGCTCACTTAAAATATTCCCACAAATTCACACTAGCAGTCCATTTGATAGATAGGGTTTTTTTTTTCCTTGCTGAAATTTCTGACTTACTTTCAATGTCCTACAAGACCAAAGGGTGCACTATCATGTAGTATTAAACCTCAGATCTTCAGAAAACCTCATAGCCTTAGTGCTGGAAAGCAAACATACCCCAAACTTGTACATGTACATACTTGTAAGCTTGGAGGAGTTACTAAAACAACTACAGCACCTCCCCAAAAGGCTCAAGATGCAGAGATGGAGGGAGAGATGGGGACAGGAGTGCTGGGGTTTGTGTCGGTGACTCGACTTTGTTCATCAGACATATTCAAGCCAGCGCATCTTTCTCTCCCAAGTGAAATCTGTTTCTACAATTTTGCCAAAACTTTTATATATGGCAGTGGCCAGCTGGCTGCTTGGAGAGCCATGTGTCAGTGGTCCTGGCGAATGCTTAATGTGTGAGATGGATCTGCGCAAACTGCAAGCACTTGGTTTGCAAACATTCCTGGTTTATGCATTTAGAAAATAGCTAGAAAAAGGAGAGGCTTCTGAGACAAAGTCACACAACATGACAGAGATATATTAAGACAGTTCCTCAGTATACAAATATATCGTGGTAACTCATCTCTTCTCCCTGGCATGCTCCGTCCCCATGGGCTGTAGTGAACCTCTTCTGTGTCTTCCTACAAAACAGCATCACCTCTACTGCCACCTTTGTGTCTACAGAGGCAGGAATTCAGCACCACCAAGGTTTCCGCAAGAAGACAGGATGTGGGAAACCTGTGCACCCTCCCTCCAGCCCTGCTGCACACCTGGATCCCAGGAGGGGCAATGCCAGCAGATGTGACCACAGGGGAGGCTCTTTCCACACCTCAGCTGATGACATGGTAGCTACTGGGCTGCTGGCAGAGATGCCTCTGATGAAGCCAACATCCACCCATACAGGGATCAGCAAGTCAGCCCACAGAACTCCGGGAATCCAACAGGGAGGCAGTAAAGCAGGACTGCGGCACACTTTGAGTCAATGTATTTTTGGGCTACTTTACTTCTGACTGTACCATCCCAGAGCAGATGTGAGAAGTGAATCATGTGGGTTTTACAGAAAGAGCAGCAGAAACTGACTACATTGAAAAGAGGCCCATGGCTACATTCTCCATGTATATAAAAAGTGCTTGTGAAGTTTAAGGCAAGCCTTCTATTTAGGGATGTGTAAATGCATATCCCATGTGGTCTGTAAGCCTGTGTACAAGAATATATATGGCTTATTGAGCAATGTCAGGGAAAACAGACTTCCCACCCTAGATTAAGTTTATCACAGTCTCTGCAATCAGCCCAGTGAGCAACAGCACAGGTGATAGATGAGCCTGCCATGGTCTCCCAAATGCCAGCAGATACCAGCTGATGCGGCACCAGGGGAAAGTAATTCCAAGCTAAGGCTGCCTGGGTGAACAGACTCCCCCCCTGCCCCCAGCTAACATACAACAAACAGGCCTCACGTCCATCCCCTCCATCCTGGCAGCTTGTGGACCCCAAAACAGTCTCATCAGCCAGGCCCCAAACTACAAAGACCACCACATACCAATATTAGCACCATGACTCGTCCCTAGAGATGAAGGGGAAGCAGGGCTGGTCTCCACCCTGCTGCCAGGACAAGCTCTGCACAGCTGCAAACAGCTGGCTCCTTCTGCCCAGACATCACGTCTAGGGGCCAAGGGTTCGCCATCTGAGATGAATTTGGCAGATGTCTTCACTGGAAGCAATCAGAGGGAGGCTGGAGTGGAATAAAGCTTCTCTCTCTCTGCACAAGTAGAATCAAATTGATTTTAACATCTTGAATCAAGGCATTTCAACCCTTCAGGTCAAAATTATGTATCAATTACAAAAGCAAAAGAAAACTACAATGCAAAACTGAAGTCAGAAGTTTGTTCCAAACATTTCAGCTCCAAATCAAAGATTCCACAATCTGTGCACTACAGTGCTGCTCATTTCTTCTCCCCAATATCTGCAAAATTAGAATGATGATGACACTCCCAGTGAAATTCATAGTTGTTTCCAAATCCACCAGAAAAATGAAGTCAAATCTAAAACATAAGAACCTAAAAGTAACTGTAAGGACATGGATAAGTAGTTCATATAAACTTAACTGTCTGGAGAAGGAAACAACACTGTAATAGACATTACATCAAAAATTAATCTTGATTTAAACAGGAAACCAACATGGGAGAGTGAGTAGGACAAAAGGCTGGTGTCCTCCGGGTTATCATTAAGTACTTGCTGCAAAGAATCTGCTCATCCTCAAACTGCAATAAAGGATTCCTTTTTCTTTCATTACACTGCCTAAAAGCTTCTTAGGAGCACCAGCAGTTTGTAAAGATGAAAAACGTGTTTAATCAGTAAATGCAATGGGTTTAGGAACTGCTAATAAATATACAAGAAGGCTCGGAGGGGGAACACTCACTCATTCAAAGCCACTAGAGCCACAAAAGTCAATTCCACACACAGTTGTCAGCCACATGACCAAATTTGCTCCAAATCAATTATTAAACAGAAAATGCTATCAGTTCAATTAAAAAAAAAAAAATCAAGCTACAAACGCAGACTTGCAAGGTAAAAATGTCTAGTACAAAGGTGGGATTTAAGTCTCAAATCTAAATATTTCATTGTTCCTACACAAAATTTTGGCCAATACTGCTACAAAGCCAACCTGATAAACACATTCAGCACTAAATCCAGCTGTTGGCTTGTGGGGAGCTGTAATTCACAATGAGTTGTATATGTTATATGACGTGCTCAAAGCTGAAAAGTGGAAATAAATACAGAAAACCCAAAAGGCAGCTCTTGCAGATTAAAAATGAGATTTAGCAACACAGAAGATGGAACTGTGAAAAGTACAAGAATGAGCTACGTAATAAAACAGATCAGCAGTGGTGACAGGAGCAGTGGGTATTACAGGTCTCTGCTCAGCCTCTCTACTACATCTGGTTACTGTTATGTGCCCCATGGAAGGAGCAGGAAAGAAAAAAGGCTACATCTGATATGACTGCTTTGCCTGTTTAAAGCTTTCACTGAAAGCTTTCACAGAGCTGAAGGGAGCATGATTTATACAAAAAGCTACAAGCCTTTTATAGTCTATCTCGAGCAGAATGGACATCAGTGCTACCTGCCCTTGGAGAATAGCGTTTCCTATTTTATTTACATTTGCTCTTCATTATGCTTTTAGAGTAACTTACCAATCCACCCAATCAATTCAAACTATTTTGCAAGCATTTCAAGCAATTTCTTAGCATCAACCCGTAGGCACTTGCTTCTATGTAATTACAATCTTTTTTTGCAGAGATTTGCCTCATTCAAGTGGCTTTGCCAAGCAACAAGAAACAAAAGAATAACTATGTCTAAAAATAAGTAGAAAAAAAATGTAGGAATCCCACAACTGTATTGAATAGGGTCATCAGGAAGAGAGGAGAGGATAAGTGTGTGGCCCCATGTCCTTCATGTCTTTGCTGACAGCCCAAAAATAGTGCTGTTTAATGTTTGATAGTTATGTCTCCATATTACAGCTTAAACTTATTAAAAAAAAAAATCTGTCTTAAAATACAGCATTTTAAGTTATTCTTGGGAGACCAGAAATAATCTAGCTAGTTGGTGCTTTCTATCATCTTTCTGTTGCAGAAGCAAATTTAACTATTTCTTGTAAGAATAAAAGAACATCACAAAAAGTGCCTCACAAAGAGAAGTATTATACTTGTCCTGATCAAGCATCAGAAAAGCGTGCGCTCTTTCCTTCATCTTAGCAGATAAGGTGGCATTTTACCTGAATTAACCTGCCTGTTGAGAGGGACACTGCTCCAGACCTGCTGCTCTCACACCTGACCATGACACTGAATTTTTAACAATGGGATTTTAGCAACGTAAGCCCAGAAAAAAAGGACTTGGAAGAAAGGTGCAAACCTTGAAGGCCAACCATCTCCCAGTGGAAACAAAAGATACAAATGGGAGTTCCCAACTAGCCTGTGACTATTTCAAGTCCAACTTTTTTTTAAAGTAAGAGGTACCATTTCCTCACTGGCAGCTCCCCTCTTTTTACTACTTCCATATTTTTTGAGACCAAGTCAAAACCTTGTCAGCTATTGGCAGCACCAAGTATCACGCAGCATTAACCTTTCCACTAGTTTTAGGGCTGCCTTAAAATAAAAGCAATCAGAAAACTTCTTAAAAGTAATATCCCCCCACCGTACATGTTGACGGGGCCACTAAATCCCACTGGGTAATCTCCGGAATCCATCTGTTCCTTTTCATTCTCATCCCAAGAAGCCTCCCATAGCCCCTGATTATTTCTCAGCTTGTCTGAAGAAATATCCTCTCTTCTGGCTTCCCAGACGTTTGCTTCACCCCCTTCTCCCCAGAGGTTTGCTGGAAAAGGCAGCTGCAAAGATTATCCACTCCAATGTCATGCCCAGGCTCTCTTTAAATCCCTTGAGGGAGGAGACATTTTTACAGGTAAAATGTTTAACAGAGGAGAAGAAGTGTCTTTCAGAACTAAGTTTCTACTCAGTTACATCTTGGAAGCAAGATCCACCTACAGATACCGTTTAAGCAAGCATCTCTTAAAGCACAGTTGGTTAAGAGAAGTAGGAATTAGAGTCCTACAATGACCACATGCAGACTCTCCACCAACACCAGGAAGATGGACTCTGCCTGGGCCAGGTTGCAGTAAAGCCCCACCTTACCCAGCAACACAAATTAATGG
Organism: Machaerirhynchus nigripectus; assembly: GCA_013397975.1. Taxonomy (NCBI): domain Eukaryota; kingdom Metazoa; phylum Chordata; class Aves; order Passeriformes; family Dicruridae; genus Machaerirhynchus; species Machaerirhynchus nigripectus. The sequence continues at coordinate 363,991 of VZRQ01007504.1, read as the reverse complement.
GCTGAGGGGGACTGGGAGCATTCACCAAAGCTCATCTCCAAATAGCAGTTGTAAGCACAAAAATGATGATTTTTTCTGAATGACCACAAAGCAGCTAAAATTACAGGAATGCATATCTTCTCCTCTTTCAGGTCAACACAGCCAGCATGTCTGTGCATTTAATGTAACAAACACAGCTGCACAAAACACTCTAAACACTTTTCATTTAACTCAAGGGCTGTTAAAAGTAGTGGAGGAAAAACACACCTCTCTATTCCTTGTGTTGTTGCATAAAATCAAAACACAAGAACTAAAGCCACAGAGGCCCTGAGATTTAATTGTTCAGTTGTATTCTGTTATTGCTTTATTTGTAACTTGAAGCTCTCTCAGGATTACAGCTCTTGTGTTCTTTATAGGTTCCCACCAGCCATTTACATGCTCCAGAACCAGTCAAAGGTACCAAAAATCCTAACAGCAAACAGTAGTTCACTGCAGGGCTTTTGTTTGCCTACAATTTCAACATTACTTCTGCTCAAGTTTAATTCCAAGATTTATGGGGATGCCAAAGGGTTAATTTTGCTTGAAATTTTCCTAGTTACCGTCATTCACTTCAAAAAAAGCAAGTACTGCAGGAATTTATGATGCCTGAACCTGACAGTCACTGACTGGCTAACAAATCTTTCCTTCTGTTTTCAAAACAGTTTTGTGTTAATCTCTCAGGTCACTATCAAAGACAGTTTAGCATCTAATTTATCACCTTTTGGGCAGAGATCCACGCTGAAAAATTCACATCCAAACTGTAATTTAGTTCAGTTAATGGCCTTTTCTCAGAGGAACTGGACAATTAAAAACATATGGAAATGGAATAAGCTACTCACTTTCCAACTAAATGTTTTCTCTATGTCTTGGGAAATAAATTTAGAATGAACAAGCTGAATTCAATGAATAGATTAAAGGAACGGACTGCAGTTATAAATCAGTTGTCCTCCTTTCACAAGCCACATAGCAGTATTTTTTTTTTTTGTTTTTCCTTTTTTAACAGAATGTTGTCCTACGATGGAGAAAAACCTTCACGAAATTGCAGGTTCACACAGAATAAGTGCTATTAAAAGACAGGGGAGGGGGAATCTCTCAATGCACTATAAACATCTGACATATTTAGGCACCTGGATAAAGTAATCAGAAATATCAGGTTAAAAAAAAAGCATAAAGGCAAAAATAGTTTAGAATGTGTACATGGATGTACACCCGCTTTCATTACAGTGGCAATCAATCACAGGTTTTTGGTATGACTACGACATCCTATTATGTCTGGAAAGTACCATGGTGCAGTTGACACCTTTACAGAAACACACAGCCTGGAAACATATATGGCATTTTAGCAATGTTTATTTCTCTTTTTTTTTTTTACCTCCCTGAGAAGTGCCAATTCCTGTGTAACAATTCCCAAGTGTCACAAGCCCCTGCTGCCTGTCCTGCTAAACGTCTTCCATGGGATTTAGTGCATGCTGGATGAGACAGAAGGAGAACATCAATGCCACTGACATTCCTTCACCAGTCAGTTCCCTTGCTGTGCCCATGCCCTGAGTGGCTGTCTCCAGCCATTAGGAAAAATAACTTGTGGGATTTAGCATGGATTTGTTTGTACACTATGTACCTCAAAGTGAGGTACCAGATTTAACCCTAGTCTACTTCCCAACCTTAGAAGCATTCCAAAGTGGGAACATCTTTCACTATATTCCAAAGGTGTGCTGGGTCACACACCTGCTCTGAGTCACCATGCCTGTGCTTTGCCAGCCTCATTAGCAATTAAACCTCCTAAGCACTGCTCTCTCCATCAGCCGTAGGAGACAGACCCAAGCACCTCCCAGGTGAGGAGGACACACTGACAGTGACAGCCCTGAGGTTACATCTTACTAGAACTGATCACAGTCACCACAACAACAAAAAGAAACCAGATTTTAAAAATGGCATGATTGTACTATTCTGCTTCTCACATTGCTTTGGACAAAACAAGGGACCAAACTGGTGACTTGCAGGACTAAAATGACAGGTTTGTATCCTTACCCAAAGTCCCAACACTTCTGGAGCATAGCTATGGCCGGCCAATGTTCTCCTGGCAATGGGAACGCACCAGTGCATGGGTTGCACTGAATTTTTCAATTAAAAAAGGAACATGTAGTCCCTAGCAACAACAGGATAAAAATAAATATTAAAAGAAAGCCCACACATGAAGACAGAGGAAGCTACACCCTTGAAATGCCTTTTGATGTTAATTCAATGAGTCTTAGCATAATCTGCTTCAAGAAAAACTGAAAGTAAATTAAAAAAAAGGAACACAAGCTTATCAACCTCTCCACCTTACAAAACTACCTAATGCCTTCAGTCTTCCTTACTATGACATGTCTTTTTTTTACTTTTAGCCAGTGCAGAAAGGCCCCCAAAATACCCCTTTCAATTCTTCTCTTTAATGAAGAGTTGCTCTAAGATCAATTAACTGAGACGAGAAACAAAACCGAGGCTGTTGGTTCAGGATGTCTTTTCATAAAAGACCAAACGTTTGATGTTAATTTTCTGTGATGCATTTTCAAATAATCCATGGGTATGAGCTTGAGAACTGACAGAAAGAAGCATTGTATTTCACAGCCACACAGGGCCAGACAGTTTTAAGATCATTTATTTAATTATGCAAATGCTACTCTTGTGACAACAAGAGACAGACTCAAGCTGAAGCCATACATTGGATAATAAAGTTCATATCCAATTGAAGATTCATTACCTGCTGCATCACCTTCAACTACTACCACATTATTATTCAACTACTACCACACTACTGTTTAGTTAAAGTTGAGATAACACTTCCAATCTAAACCTCTATTTTTAGGACACTTAAAAATAAGTGTTCATTTTGTATGTTTTCTTTAATTGGCTGTTCTACGAGAGACTCTGCACGTACAAATTAAAAACAAAACCCCAACCACTGCTCTGAAGCTAATTACCGTTGAATAAACAAAGAGGCTTTTTAATCAACCCAAACTTCACTTCTTTCCTGCATTTTACAGCAATGTGTATCCAGAAGACACGTATTTTCTCAACAATAGGTGTATTACAAGCAACCACAAAGCACCACCTCAGCAGAAGCCTCCTGCACCCCCAGTACAGACAGGATGGACCCAGTACTGACCAACCGCTTGGCCAGCACTGGTGAGCAGGTAAGAGAGCAGCAGGTGCTAAACTTATTTTGAAACTACTGTTCATCCAATCCAACAAAGCTTTCACCACCTCTCCTGGAGCTGTGCTACAGTCAGGAGAGCAGAAAAGGCCACGCTACAGAAAAGCTGCTCCTTGGTCCTGCCTGCTCCTTTCAAAGCATTGTTCTGACCCAAACACAAAGCAAATATTCACACTGTGAACACTTTTAACTCCACGGGTTCCCAGCACAGTGGTGAAACATCAGCCATGACAAAATACCCAGACATGGGGCAGTAATGCCTGAGGGTGGGACACAGCCCTGTGGTGGAGCTATCCTAAGCAGGGACTGCTGCTCAAAGGACGGGACCTTTCTCCCTCAAGCACCTACCACCCCTCAATTGCTCTGGCTGCTGGGCTGATCCCACAGGGGCCTGAAGCTACTCCTTTCTTTCCTGGGGTGAATTCTTCCTAAAGATACTACAAAGGGGTCAGATGAGCAGTGCCCCAGGAGAGACAGCAGCACATGGCAGTGACCAAGAACAGAACTGTGCTTTCCAGGAGTAATGCAATCTTGAGTTGGCTCAGGTGCACCACAAAACTGACTCTTGGGCAATTATTATTTAAAATCTTCCTACTGAACAAAAAAGCTTTGCATGTAATGGAACACTCCTTTGCAACTGATGGACCAACAGACGATAGGAGGCATGTTTCAGCTATACTTAGGCATTTAAGGTTTAAAAGCTAACAAATTTCATCTCGGGTACCACAGACACCACGGGACTGGGCAAGAAAACAAGTCCAGCATCTGCAGCAAAATTAGTTAGTTCGTATTAACCAGCCATCTCTGGCCACAAATCTTGAGCGGCTTAAATTACAAGATTCAGGGGTACTCTAACATGTTGAGTTGGCGTCTTCTTATTAAGTATATTAAAACTCTCCTTTTCAGTATGCCACAGTATATAAGTATCTTGCATAAATACTTACACTTGGCTTTTCTTTTTTTTTCCTTTTAATAGAAGAATTTTATTATCAAAGTGGTTTTGGTAATATGCAGCTATTGCATGCCAAACACTGTGCATAAAATACCTTCTTGGATAGAAGATTAATGTGCTTACTGTTATTCTGTGAACAAATTAATGTCACTGAGGAATAAGGCAAAGACTTAAATACAAAGCACCACAAAAATCTATCCCAGTCTACATCTTTCAGGGCTGAGAAAATGTTATATGCATGTATATTTACATACACAGTCAGATCTAAGGTACATAAATAAAAACCTTTCAACAAGATGAACGATACACAGAACACATCTGATCTCCCAGCTTGAAAAATGTTCTCAGTGCCGATCTCCCTTCTCTGCTTCTCTGCGTGCTCGTGACACTGCACAGCTGTATTCAACCCAGCACAATGGCTGCTTGGGATGTAAGCACCTGATTTCATGAAATCCAAAGGTAAGCAGATCCAAATCTCACCAGAGCTAATGGATTTGGCCCTTATCTCCCCTTGCTAAAGCATCCTGAGTGCTGAGAGACTTATCTAAGCATTAGGAACCAATATTAGTATTATAATGTAATATCCATGTTTTATTCTCTTGTCAGTCTTTCAGCTTATATACAACACTTCAGCATAGGCATTTGCTCATATTTGGTTTTCCATCTACCTTGTTACAGTTTTTATCCTGAATACAAGCAAAAATATCTGATTGTGTTAGCTACATCAGCTTCTGCTGAAGTTCAATGAAGAAAAGAGTTATTTTTACCTGGGACAGCTCCCAGATCAGCTCATTGCATAGCTCAAAAACTGGCACAAGAGGAATGCATGTGGCTGGGTACAAGATGAGAGAGGAAGGGGAAAAACCATTTGTACCCGATTTGTCACCAATAAATGCAACCGAAACCCCATGTCCTAAAGCAGAGGGACACTAAAGGCCCACCACACAACCCAAACATATCTACTTGGGACATCAAGTGCACCTCTGTAGCTCAGGTGCTGTTTCCAACTAGTCCACGGGATTTAAATGCCTAAATCATTTTGGGTGCTTTTGTGAATTTCCATACACACCTTACTGCATCTCTTTCAAACTTGGTCTCTGCTGACTTCCAGAGTCTGAGCAAAAGGTCAACAGCAAAATTCACAGCAGAACATGTGGCTTCCTGAGCCTCGGATGGGAAACTTAGCCCAGGCCAGCAGCCACTCTAAATTTCACCAGCCGTACAGGCTCATATTACAGCATCAGCATTTTAATTTGTCTGCCTTGACAAAAAGAAAGATGCTTAGAAAGTTTTTGTCTGTATGAACAGACAAAATGATGAAGCACCTCAGGTCCTTTCTGAGACTGCAGGTTTTCCATACATCTTCGGATGAAAGCACAGCTTGCAAGCCAGGGCAGAGCAGGAGCATCCCCCCATCAGTGGCAGGCACCACCTCAGCACAGCACACAGGCCTGCAAAGCTGGGGAACTACGGGAAGCACAGGCGGCACATCGCTTAAACACTATTTCATCCCAAGGTTCCAAAATGATAATAGACTTTATTCTAATTGGATTGTCTGCAATGAGCCAATTTAAGTGCTAAATGCTGCAAATTATTCAGCATGACATAGCAATGCAATGATCTGAGCCACTGCAGGGCAGAAGGCTTCTTGAAAGCTACAGCTCCTGAAGCACAATAAAGAGACGCAAGTCTTGCTTGGCACGTCTCCACCAAGCAAATTCATATTGTTTCAACAGCTGCAGTGTGCCCACTGAGCATTAAGTAATGCTCTGACCGAGAAGCAACCACTGCCAGCCAGCACCCCTGATTAGACGATGATTTTTCTGAACACACCTTTAAAGTCCATATCACTCTAACTGCTGCCTTTCAAAGAGACTAAGTACCGATGACATCCTACGTACACTGCAGAGTGCTGTGAAATATTGATCTAACCACAAGCTTTAAAATATTTAACCAACTTGAGTCTGTACTACTGTAATCAGGGTAAGAATGTCACATCTATTCACATAGATTTAAGGGACAGGAAGAGACAGACATTTAAAGCTTTAGATTTTATTCTGGTACAATTACAGCAGCATGAATTACAAATGCAAATGAAGGACTCCTGTGTTAATGCTTAGCCCTACACACAGCACACAGTTCAAAAGACAATTATTTTTTGTCTTTTGTCAATTTTATGTATAAAGTGGTTTTCTACATAAAAATGTAGAAATTCACCATAAAATATATTAAAATTATATCATTGTATTAGCAAGGAAGATAAAGTAAACAACAGGGTTCTGTTCTCTCAGATTACACCAACAATTCGCAAAACAGAAGGAAAGAAAAAATAAGTAATCCACGACTCATATTCATAACTTTTAATATAACATTATTATTCTCCTACAATCATCACAAGAGGCTATCCAGAATTCCCTTGAGCCTAAAGAGTTTTATAGGACTTGAGGTTATTTGCAACTGAAGTCCAGAATCAAACAGCAATGCCTGTGTTGCGGCACTTTGCTTTGGTTTTGCACGGCCTGGTTTTTGGTATTGCAAGGGGGCACAGGGGTGGCCTCTGTGAGAAGCTGCTAGAAGCTTCCCCCATGTCCAGCAGAGCCAATCCCTGATGACTCTGAGGATGGACATGCTGCTGGCCAGAACTGGGCCAATTAGAGATGGTGGTAACACCTCTGTGGTAACATATTTAAGAAGAAAATCAAAACAAAGTGGGACCCAGTTTCTTCCTAGCCAGAGAAGCGGAGGAGGTGAGAACATGTGAGGGGAACAACACGGAGACACCAAGGCCAGTGGAGAAGGAGGGGCAGGAGGTGCTCCAGGTGCCAGAGACGAGATGCCTCTGCAGGCCGTGGTGAGGACCATGGTGCAGCAGCTGTGCCCCTGCAGCCCGTGGGGATCCATGGGGGATGCAGAGATCCACCCACAGCCCGTGGGGATTCATGGGGGATGCAGAGATCCACCCACAGCCCCTGGGGATCCATGGGAGATGCAGAGATCCACCCACAGCCTGTGGGGGAGGCATCCATGCTGGAGTGGGTGGATGCCTGGAAGAGGCTGTGCTCCAGTGGGAAGCCCGGTGGAGAGAGGGGGCCCTGGTTCCAGGCTGGAGCAGCCTTTCCTTGGAGGACTGCACCCCGTGGAAGAGTGACTGTGCTGCAGCAGTTTTGGGAGGACTGTCTGCCCGTGGGAGGGACTCACGTGTCAGCAGTTCTGGGAGGACTGCTGCTCGTGAGATTTGGACCCATGCTGGAGTAGTTCGCAGAGAACTGTCTCCCATGGGAGGGACCCCAGAGTCTCACAGGGGAAGGACTCCTCCTCTGAGCACTGGAAGAAAACCTCAGGTGATGAACTGACCAAACCCCCATGCCCTGTCTCCCTGCGCTGTCAGTGGGAAGGAGGGAGGGGTTGGGAGAAGAAAAAGTGTTTTAAGAGCTTAATTTACTTCTCATCTGTTTTGTTAGTAATAAATTCACTTTGTACCTTTAAGTTGAGCCTGTTTTGCCCTTGGAGTGTTTTGTCCCAGCCCTCATCTCAACTCATGAACCCTTTGTTAATTTTTTTCTCTCCTCTGTCCAGCTGTGGCAGGGGAGGGCAAGTAAGCGACTTTCGTGGGTGCCTGGCATTTGGCCAGCATCAAACCACGACACACCAGGTAAGAAGTTTTACACCTTTGTGCTGGTCACCAAACTCTGACCCTGAAACACTGGACCTCCAGTCCCACAGAGCTGGAGAGAGAAAAGCCTCAGCATAGAAGATAAACACCTTACATCTTGGCTCTCATCTGGGTCTGCATCTCCTTCAAAACAGTTTAGCAGCATTCATTCTTACTGGAAATCAACTCCTCAGCTCTGCAAGAATGCTTGTATCCAAGTTATATGTCCCCACTGACATAAAAATGATAGATTTTAATACCTTCTGTCCAATACCATGCCTCTACTTGTCAGTGTGATGTATGTAGTTAAATCACCAATATTTAATATGAATACATCATCTGATTTACTGAACAGAAATATTTATTAAAAACTTCTGCCCTAACTTGACTTTACTATTTAGTGTCTGGATTTATTAGAATTAACTCCATTAGACGAGCAGTTTACTGTATTTTATTTTCCCACATATTTTCTAATCCAGAGAGGCACAGGAACATTAATTCAGGAATTGGCTGCAATTCTTTTTTCCTGTTCAACTAGGGGCAGTAAATGCAAACAGAATTGGCTGAAGTTCAATGTCATTGCATAAGATTTCCTCTATTGTTTCCTTAGATGCAAATGTTAAGGTATAGAATGCTAAATTAAAATCATGTCGATGTCATCTCATACACTTTCTGATGGGTTCCCGGTAAGTTTTCTTGCTGAAAATTAATTTCTTTTTACCTAAAAACAATCACAGAATTACAGAATTAATTACAGACCACTTCTTCCTTCACCAAAATATAAAAAGAATGCCTCAGCTGCTCATTTTTCACATAAAGCTCAGTGTACACTGCAAATCAAGGACTGCAAGTTTCAAGCAATCACCTTAATCATGAAGGCAGTGAAAATAAGATAAGTAAGAAATTTGACATTGCTGTTTAAACAATGATTCTTTCTCTTGCAGATGCCAATTCCTTTCACATTGAAAGCACTAGAGAGGCTTGAAAAACTTGTGCATTAATCAGGATTTCAGCACAATTCTCCAGGTTCTCAAACCAATCATAAAGAAATTCTCTTGCTCTTTGGAAATGCTGAGGGCAACAGAAAAATAAGGGGAGGCAGCCTCTCCTTTTCTGCGGTGTTTGTTCAAGATCATTGTTTTGTCTTTTAAAACAAATGCAGATGACATGCAGCTACTGCTGCCTTTTTTTTTTTCCTCAGGGATACAGAGCAAAGGGGGCTAGATTATCTACAGATTGGTATTATTGCTGTTTATCACACAAAAGCCTCTTCTCCAAGGAGCAAGCTGCATGGGACAACACAGGGATTGAACAGATATTATAGGTCCTCACTGCTGTAGCTGTAACCACAACTGAAAATACTAATTATCTTCCCAAACAGAGCTCCTCTGTAGCTGCAGTAGCCCAATGAGGTACATTAACACAACACCCCTGAGGGGAGCCAGCCATCTTTTATTTATTTGTTTGCTTGTTTTAAATGCTGGGGGAAAATTAAAGGAGGAAATGATGATATTAAAAAAAGGCTTTCACTGCTTGCCCCTCCCCACAGAAATAAAGATACAAACAAACAGAATTCATCTCTCTTCCCTCTGCTGGGATGCTCCTGACAACAGTTATTACAGCTCCCAGCTGGGAGCTCACTCTTCACTGCCGTCTGAAGACTGTCACAGCCACAGGTTCCTGTAAGATTAGCAGGAGTAAGACAAGATGCTGCCAAAACTGTGTACCGCCTGCGCAACCCTTCACACGCTGGCTGAGCACCGCGAGGCAACAGCTCAAGATCCATCCCCAGTGTCAAAAAGCAGCATGTAAAGATGAGCACACTCAAGAGATAATAAGGTCCCTGGGGAGGAATCGAACATCCCGGCTTGAAAGAGGTCCGCCAAGAATACATTTTTATTTACGCTCATTTTAAATGTCCACAGCTTTACTGGAGGGAGCTGTAATCTCAACTTTCTCAGGCATCAGCTCCCAACCTCCCAAGCCTTTTACCACTGACCTTCAATGGCTCTTTAATTGCAACTAGCACTCTTGATAAAATTAAAATGTACATTTTAACTGATCAATCTACCTTTTTAAAATGAAGATGAAAAGCCAAGCACTGCAATTAAGAATGGCCTGGCTGCCTGGTATGATCTCCTTGGTAGCTATTTTCCATTGTGGTAATGCAAAAAAGCTAACACTTTCATTGCTTCTCTCAACTTAAAAAAAAAAAAAATAAAGTTCAAGAATGGGGTTTGAAGGTGGCTACAGCCTGAGCAGAGGGGAAGGCACCAAGTTCCCTGCCCTGTGTCAGGCTCTGGAGCTGCTCTCTGCACACAGGATCCTAGGACAGGCACAAGGCATCACCTTGAATTTAGCCATAAGGACTAGACACCTCTATGCTGCAAAATAAAAAATTACTATCTTGCATGTCATTAGAAGGTGACAGGGCACAACCCATCTCAGGAATCCTGAATTCCTCCTGCACAATTTTGCAGCTCTGAATTGTGCAGAAAGGGGCTACAGCTGTTCAGAATCTTCTAGCTTCAGCTTAGGCACAGAGGAGGGTATTGCACATCATGCACAAAACAGGAGGAAGAAGAGCATCCAAGAGGAAATGATCAAATCCAGTGATTATGAAGCTAGATGAAACTCCCACTAACAAGGTTAACTTGTTACATTATATGAATAAGCTACTGCTAGGACTCTGCTTATTATCAGACTATTAGAGGACAGTCAGTTCTTTACATGCAGCATATTACATTCCGAAAGTACATTCAGCAGGTAATAACACAAAGCTGTTAGGTAGAAACTGCCCTGTGCCCTTCCATGCACTCCTCTTCCCTGTATGCTACAAGGGGGGTTTGTTTACTCAATTATCAAGTCTCCAAAAGAAAGGGTACACCCTGGGTAACAGCAAAAGCATCCAGCAAAGCAGGAGTAGTGCTTCAAGTGGACAATTACACTACAGTATGTGCTCAAATTAGCTATGGCAGAACCAAGGGCTTGCATCAGGCAGCAAAAGGTCTTGGGCAGGGACACACAAAATGAAGAAGCTGTGGCCATCCCATCCCTGGAAGTGTCCAAGGGCAGGCTGGACAGGGCTGGGAGCAACCTGGTCTAAGCAGAAGGTGTCCCTGCCCATGGCAGGGGGTTGGAATGAGACGAGCTTTAAGGTCCCTTCCAGTCCAGACCATTCAATTATTTGATTCTATGAAAATACTAACAAAGTGAGTCAGTGATGAAAACATCAGCTGCCAGTCTTACAACCTTTTCAGAGGCCAAGTGAGAAGCAAAAAAGTTCTCCTTCAGTGCTTCCCAAGCACACTCAATGGTTACTGTAAGGGCAGTAAATAAAGCCACAGAGATTACTTTACCCGGACATTTCCTCGTGCTCTCATGCCCTGAGTTCCGAAGAAGCCCTTCTGTTATATATTGGTGGGAATCAAACGTACTAAGGATACCTTTTATGAAGATGACTATGCACATACCAAGAAAAATTTAAAATCAAGAGAAACTGACAGCATACAGAGATAGAGTAACTGAAAAAACAATGCTAATAAACAATGTTTATTGAATAAATGATCAAGTGACTGAGAGCTTAGCTAAATATAACTCTAAGAAAAATCAGATCAACGTGTGACTCCCACATCTTTATGCATTTTATTTAAGAACCTCTGTTATGTTCTGCATTGCAGAAGTCATTCTGACTGTATGCTCTGCCAGCTTCTGTAACGATTCAGAACTTCACAGATCTAGGATGATTTCTTAAGTAGAAAAAAAGAATGCTTATTTGTCTTTAAAGCTTCTAGTCTTGATTTAATGTTAAGGGTATGAACAGAACAACGAAAATTGTCTTTACTGTTTTATGCACTGTTTTAAAAGAAAATACAAACATTCAAGTGTCTTCGTATCTCATATATACTCAAATACTGTATATTCAAGTCAATCATAATGACAAAAGTCTATAATCTGAAACCACAGGGCAATTGTTTTGTTCTTATGTGACATTTCTGGTTACAGTTTAATAAATAAAAACCAATGCTATAAGATGACAGACTCCTAAATGTGAATTGGTAATTAAATTCTAATTTAAAAAATGGAAGCCAAGAAAAATCTGTTAAGTATCAATTTGCTCTACAAATAATTTTAAAAAAACCAAACAAAAAACCAAAATTAAACATTTATTTTGTTAGTATGACAAGAGCACCAATAAATATAATCACTAGCTGGTAGGTAGTCAGAAGGAGCATGAAATTCTGCAGTAAACGTTTATTCTCACTTAAGATGAAAACATCCACAGATTCATCCCCTGAACACACTGCTTTCCAATACTGAAGGAAACCTCTCGAAGAACATTAATACATAAATATTGGAGAGTTAAATGCCCCTGGGTCAAAAGGTTAGTGTAATACAATATTTCTGTTACGCTTTGCATTATTATCGTTATGCTTGGTTTGCATTTTTACAGCACACAAAATCAAATTAGTTTGCCCTTCTGCAAAGTGCACGGTTCCTGGTGGCCATTAGTGTGACTCCCAGGTCAGGAGGAACCTGGAATTTGGCAAACATGTATCTTCCTTCCAGAGGCTCCTATCACCTATAAATCTTGGTGAAAATAGTGAAAGGGAGAATAGCAGAGCATATTTTAAAATTAAGCTACTGCTACCTAAGAAACTTAGAGCCATAAACTTATTTGAAAATGTTGAATGAAAAAGTATTCAAAGCATCTGAACCCTTACAGAACAAGCAACTCTTACTTACCAGGGCAATTACATTACCTGGCACATTTCCTTGTGAGCTTTCTCTGCACATCATCTTGAGGATAGAAATGTTGCGGAAATCACAGAAACCTTGCTACAGAAATTTTGGGTAGTTCCTGCTGAGCTCCCTAAAGAGTAGCCCCATAAATACAAAAATCCTTATCAGACCTTATGAATACACCACACAACTATTCCACCCCTGCCCAAGATGACCTCAAAAGGAGTTTAGTATTCCAGTCGTGCTGACATTGCTATCATTATTTTTATATCAGTATCATTCATTTTTAGGTATATTAATTATAATAAATATGTGCTATATCAACAGACTTTTCATTATGGTCCATTTAACCTCATAATAAATAATTGATTCCTATTTGCTCTATGCGATCGATGCTTAGCACTCATTGCCGAGCAGTGTAAGTAAAGGAGAAGTCAGAGAAGGGCCATGTCTGTAGGATAAATAGCAAGGTTGATATCCCATGTAACTCTGGTTGTCTGCATAAATATATGTCTACGCACTTATGGAGAACACAAAAATTAATACAGATGCTTTATTAACTCAAAAAATCACATCCAAGAAACCTATAATTTATAAATCTCCAGTGTTTACTAGCCTGCATTTCCAGGCACACGCACCAGTTCTAGAAGAACTAGACCTTCTATGCTATGTAACTAAAAGGAATACTGGTACAATACGCAGCTTAAAAAGCTCCCATTTCTAGCTCACCCTTTCTCTGGTGCTTTGGAAGATTGGTCTAGAAGTAGTTATGACCTTCTGGACTTTAGAATATGTCACAAAATGCAAGGAGGGAAAGGGAAAGGAAGGGAGTTGTGTCTACGCTCTGCCCCTAGCTACAGCCTGCTGTGTTCTCGGCAACTGGAAAGCTCCAAATTTAATTTATGAATAAAAGAATAGTGACCACTGCTTTACACAGACCTTCAGTGCACGGAACCACACCGGGGGGATCCCATGAAACTGTGGGATGAGACCCACACAGGCTGCTTTACTGATGTCCTTTCTTCCACGCTTGGGTATTTCTGACAGATACTTACATTTTGGGAATCAACTCAGTGCCACAAGATGAGCAATGTAGGAGCTGGCAGATCTAAAACTACTCTGATTCAGACAAGGCTGAAAAACATTATTTGCATTACTGGGATCACAGTCTGACTTTGATCTGTCATAACAAGATATATGGAAATGTATGAAATATACGTGCTTCTACTGAAGGAAAGTAACAATGGCACATGCCTTGATACCTCAATTACTCAAAACCATGCACAGAATTCATCTCTTTTGTAACTACTAGCAAATAGGATAATTGTAATGTGCATTAATGCAATCTGTTGAAAATAGAACTTTCCAAAAATTTCACCTCTAAGAAATGAAATATTAACTTAACATCACTGAAGCTAACTGGATGTTCAGCTCACCTCTTTAAAAAAAGAAAGCAAATTTGAGATGAAAACCAACTTTAAAAAAACCCAAACCCCAAAGATGTTAGTACAGTGCTGGTAATAGTGGGCAAATACTCCATAGCCAAGTTCTTAACAATCAAATTTAAGTATCGAATAAGCTTACTCAAATTTTTTTAGAAAGAAATAACCTTTGTCAGAACCAGCTAATTTACCACTTGTATTGACTTTTAGTGAGATGGATAGGAATTGTATTTCTAACTGTTGCTTTCCAGAATTTCTTAAATAGGAAAGAGAGGAGGATGGATATTCTTTGAGCAAACATTTGGAGTGTGGCTTTGCCCTTTGGGCCAGTTAAAAGCCACTTAATTAAAATCTGAAATAATTTTTAACTTCAACTTCCATGAAGATGTATTACTAACAGAGATTTCCCGTTAAACAGGTATGTCAACCAAATTATTCACAGTCAGTTTTACCATGTGAAAAAGTGTCCACTATATATAAAATTATATTTAATGTTTCCGAGAAACCATTATTCAAAAGCTCACCTGCCCTGCATTTCTTTTAACAAGTTTATCAATACTTAGAACACCAGTTTATAGTAACATTTAATACTACACACTAAATGTTAACCAAGATTTCGAAGCATTAAAAGAATGCCAAGAGAGTTTCAGATTTCAAGATGCCAAGCTTGTCCAGGCCACTAATCATCTCCCAGCGCAAGAAAAACAACAGGAGAGCAGCTACAGCACAAGGACCTGGTGATTAATTTAACTCTTCCAGGTAAGTGCTTCAGGAGGAAACTCTAAAGGCTCAATTAAGGGATGCTGAAGCAGGATTTCTGAATTCTTGCTGTGAGATGATGTTAGACCCAAAAGCTTTTACTTTCCTCTCCACTAAGGCAGAAGCAATTTCCTTTCATTAAGGACTCCAACAGCCCCTTAGGTCAAGATGAAAGATCTGGTTTTTTTCCTGTTTGAATTTGACATGCCAATCACCCAGTGAACCTCAGTGGAATAATATTTGGCAACTAAGGCACAAATAAAGCAGGCACAGCTGGCCAACAGCTCTTCCAGGGGCAGCCCGGGCAGAGCCTGTAGCCAATTCACTCCAACCACAACTCCACACCTCCCCAGCAAACCCTCACTACGTTTCATAACAGTTATGGGCAGGGAATTAGCCACAAACCCTACTCTTTGGAAGGCCTGGGCAGGATTCACTCTCCTAAATTGGGAATTTAGTATTACTCCAGCAGGATGTGAACATCAGGCTAATGTCTAGACATCAGAAGAAGAAAAATATTAATCCAGTATTTGCTTTAAGAGCACACTGGCTCTTTATGAATGAGAAACAGCCATCTACAGTATCCTTCTGTTGAGGTAGTCATAGCTCCTATAGGGCATTGGGGCTGCAGGGCTGAGGGCTCACTTCAGTCTGGACACTGAATTACTGTCACATGTGAGGGAGGCCAAGAACACACGTTCACGTACTGCTGCCTCAGACAGCTGCATGAACTCTGCAGGAATGTACTACACATCTGCACGTACATTTTGCCCTTAATAACTGAAACATGGATTTTACTGTTTCACTTGAAAATCTGCAGCCTGAGAAGAGTGGTGTTTCATCACCATAACGTCTCTTTGGGTTTTGAAAGGCAACCTCAAAGGGTATAAAGGGTTAGAAACTGTAGGTGTTAGACAAGTGAAAAAAAGGAATTGACTCCTCCTGTCCTCACTGCTCATCTGCTCTTGTCCTTCCAGAAAGTATTTCCTACCAGGTTCTCAAATCACACCCACAAAAAATTCAATACTGTTACTATTGAGATTACNNNGATTGCTTAGGCACAAAAGCATGTAAGGCACCCTGGACCTCAGCATCAAAAGAAAGGGAGACCAAAGCCATTTGGTCAACTCCTTCCATTTCCCCCTCTCTTCACTGTTACCTTCCATTACTTATCCCAACAAAGACACCCAGCTGAAGAACTTGGATCCATCGCATAAAAGCATTTGCACCCCTCTGAGTCCAAGAACGGTCCCTGCCCGAGGAAGCCCCTCTGCAGCCAGAGCCAAGAGGCACAGCCGGGCTCACAGTGGCTCTGCCCAGCCCCAGGCACAGCTCAGCACTTGCCTGGCTTTGCACAGGCTGTATTTGAAGTTTCCCATGTCCCACATCCAGTGGGCGTGGGATCCAACGCCAGAGCAGCAGAACTCATCTTCCGGCACCATTTTCCATCTGCATGAGGTCAGAAAGTTGAACGCCAGTATATGGGGTCATAAAATTGGATTTTATCTGAATCTGCAGGGATTCACATCTCTTTCCACACAGTCTATTTGCCCTAATTGCTGCTTTGACTTGGAGATATTCCAGCATCTATCAGTTTAAATACAACTTTAAACATTGTTTGAATGTATCTAAACGCATTCAGAAATGTAATGAAGTCCCACTTCCCCCAACAGGCTGTGTCTATTGCCCTTAAATAGTTCAGCTGAGGATTTATTTGAATTTATAGGCATCAACTCATTCATATATTGCTTTTTAAATGTCTTACACAAGCAAAACCACATAACTAAGACATGAGGAGTTCAGCACAATAGCAAACCAATGCTTCATAAACTGCAATAATTTTATGAAGCTCCTGTTTAAAAGTGGTTTAAAAAATAAAATACACTTTTTCTTCAGTAACTGAAGATGATCAAAACCAATCTAATGAATTCCCTTAGCTACAGCATTTCTCACAGAGCACTCCTTGGCTACTCCCTTTACTGCATATCCCAACATCCATTACAGATCCAACATTAGCAAGAACTGTGAATGTCACAGAGTCCAAAACGTAAATTGTAGCAAAGTGCTGTGTGTGATTTTCTATCAACAAGGCAACATGTTAATGCTCTACCAAAGCCAAGTCAGCTTCTGAAATACAGTCTAGGTTTTCTAGGCCAAAGCCTTTCATTGAGAAAATGCAAGGAAGTGCACTGTGGTTCAATTTACAAAATTAGTCACTGATCATTATTTATTTGCACTGCGTAAAAATACAAAAAAATAGGTGATGAGTCACATCCCTGCATCAGAAATCAAGAAAAAGCCATTGAAAATACTTTAAAGTTAACATCTACAAAAAGGAACAAAATATAAAACAAAATTTTAATTACTTTCCAAGTTCATGATAACTTGCAAATATAAAAGACTTGGGGGTGGTGTGGGAAGTTAAATGGAACATTTCATTTTACCAAACTTCCCAAGATCAGCTGACTATGTAACAATTTCCAGTGCTGGTAGTTCATCCAAATGAACAAATGCTCTTTCTGGGGAGAAAAATAAAGAGGGAGGAGAGGAAGGAAGGAAGAAAGGAAAAAACAAAAAGGAAGAAGACAGTCCTAATAACTCAGATGATAGCTTTTAAATTTTAAGCACACACAGAAGTGTGTTCCAGTGAAGACTTCTTCACCTCTTCATCATCATGTCCCTATGGTATTAAATGCTCTTAATCAACAGTTGTTGATAATGATTTGTCACCTATCAAGATTAAAATCTGAATGGGAAAACATCTGTTACACTCCTTTGTTAGGAAACTGGCAACATAGTTTTTGAACATGTAAAATTTGACTTTTAATTACCCTCTTACACCTTCTGTTCAGCTATTAACCAGCATTAACCCATAAATCCATTTAACACATTATGAACTATAAAACTAAGTCCTATAATGTTCCTGTATGAACACAACAGAAATTTTAATATAAAATGAATGTCATCTACTTTTGTAGTTTCTAAATCAAGTTATGAATTCTGTCTTTAGGTTGGAGAAAAGTAAATTGTGCTACCTTAGACAAAACAGCCAAGAACAATGGACACAGACATTGTAATAAACCTTAGCTGACTTAGGTTAAGCAGCAGCACATCCCAGTAACTTAAACAGCACAGGATAATTTGTCATAGTTTTCTTTTACAATAATGAAACTATTTAGAATCATATTCAGCAAGCACGGAACTAAACCACTATGTACACAAATTAAGAAGTGTTGTATGCTATGAACTTGGCCCATGTTGTTCCCTTTCTCTTTAATTGGGCTGAGTTCTCTGTTCATAATGACAGTGATAACAGACAGATAACCACACAAAACACTTCTCTTTCCAGCACCTGCTTGCGCAGAGTAATGTTTCAT
The DNA here is from genome assembly GCA_013397975.1 of Machaerirhynchus nigripectus. Classification (NCBI taxonomy): domain Eukaryota; kingdom Metazoa; phylum Chordata; class Aves; order Passeriformes; family Dicruridae; genus Machaerirhynchus; species Machaerirhynchus nigripectus. Next base: position 345,855 of record VZRQ01007504.1, on the reverse strand, counting down.
AGAGAGGTCAGGAAAGTGCAATGCCTTCAAAAATAAATTTAAAAACACAAATGTATATTACAACAACATGAGGTCTTACAGCAGTACAAGAAAAATTATTTGGTTTGCCATTTGCTTCACATGCCTGCCAGGACAGAACCACTCATGTCCCAAATAACAGGACTTTTCCAAAGACTCATGACTTGGGTTTGCTGTCTCACGATTGGGTTTGTGTGTTGTAAGCAGAACATGGCACAGCACAACACTTTTCCATCACATTACCACATGCAACAGTCTTTTTGAAACAAACACATGAACACAAAAGTACCCATTTGGACCACAGAGGCACAATAATGTTTAGAATTAAGGGATAAAGTTCAAGAAAAAGAAACTTGCAACAACAAATACTTCACAAAAATGTAGTATATTCGATGTTGAAGTGCCAGCTATTCCCAGTCCTGTGAGTGCTGTAGTATTTAGGCAGCAGTTACTCCCTGCTGTCGAATGGGAAACTGCCCACTGGGACCCAATCTCCACCTGTCTTGCCCAGGCAGAGAGGGGGCAGGGAGGGGGCAGGGAGGGTGCTCGCAGCCAACTGTGATCAAACTGCTTCAGCCTCATTTCCCAGAGAGTAAACTGGGTCCAGCCTCACCTAAGTTACCCAAGACACATCTATGTCAGTCATCAAGGCTTCTTCCAAAACCAAGGGAGTGAAACAAGAAGCTACAAAGGGCATCCAAATCTATACTTTAGAAAAAAAAAGGTGTTTGCAGAATTTTCTTTTTTTAATGGTAACACTCAATGAAAATGCAGTCAGCTGCAGTTACTGTAGTTGGCTCTATAGTAAAATTTTCAACCTGTGATATGTCCAAGACATTGCATGGAAGAGATTTAACCTTGATCTGTCCTAAGCCCATAGACACGTAAGAAAAATAAAAATGCATGTAATTTATAACGGCATTAATCAATTCAGTTCTATCTCCTGGCAGCTCCTTGCTGCTTGACACAATGCACAGTACACTGCAATTTCCAAACTTACTCCAAGCACCCAATTCCCCTGTGATTTCATAAGAGAAAAACTGCCACATTCCACCATTAGTATGTGCCATCCAGGGAATGCACAAAGGAATTGTCTTGTGCAAAAACTGCTCTGAAAGGATTGTGATACTGCAGGCAACACAGAGGCCACAACAACCCAAAGGATCTGCCAGGAGCCATGCAGCAAGAAATCCTACAGCATGACAAATAGGAAATACCTTGAACACACAAATATTATATATATATGTATGTATGTGTGTGTGTGTGTGTACAAAACAGAATTTGTTAGTAACACACACAAACAAAAAAATTAAAGCCACTTGTGTTAGCCTTCACTTCTAAAAACTCTCAACAGAAGAAATGACCATTTTTAAATGCTGGAGCATTAGTGTTAAATTTCTTCCACTATATGCAGCAACAGCGTAATGCCTGTAGAACTACACAGACTTTCCATCAAAGCTAAAACAAGAAAGAATATTATTGTGACACTACCAAAAGACATAATTTAAAATTACACTGCGTTTTTATTTCCAAGCCAAAGGCCAGGAAACTACTTTTGTATTAAAAAGGAAAGCTACACTCCTGTACAGTCACTTGGCTATTCAGAAGTGAGAGGCTGCAAAACACAGGGATCAAGATAAGGGCACTGCTTCTAGTGAAACAGACGAAAATACTTATCTAGTAAATCTAGACAAGGGGCAGTAGTCAGGTGCTGGACTTCCAGATTCAGAACAAAACAAATAAACAAAAAAACCCACAACAGCAACAAAAAAACAAAAACAAAAAACAAAAAACAAACAAAAAAAACCCAAAACAAAACAAAAAAACAAACCAAAAAAAAAACAACCCTGAACCCAAAACCTCACAAAAATTACTGTGAAGAATTTGTACATAACTAGGCAGAGAATAAAAAGTTAAAGGAATTTTTAAAGGGTATTTTTTCCCTCATTTTAATACTTTTTGGTATAATCAGTAAGAAGATAAAAAGGCTTTGTATTTAATATCACATTAGTTCTTACAGGACACATCTATGGCCAAGCAGCCTGTGGCTGTTCCCCACGTTTCTCCAAGACTGCAACCTTAAGAACGCAAAATTTCTTTGCTGGAAACAAAATGATTAAAAAGTGTCAGAATAGAGCAGTGAAGAGGTCTCCAATTTCTGCTGTACCTTCTCTGTCAACCTCTTTGCAGACTCCAATTCCTCTATAAATCTCAACCCTACACAATCCCTTGTGGAGTTCAGTGGCTCATGGCCAACACAGTCCACATTACCCAGAGAACACAACATACACATTCTTCACCCTCTCAATGCACTTGGGCGCCCAGTAATTTGGCCAAAGGCAGGCCTGCATCTATCCAACTTCTCAAGCAACTCCTTGTCATTTTGGCACAAGCACTTTACAACTCAATTCACAAGAAAAGTGGCAGTTTAGTTCCAGCTGCAAAGCTCCAAGAGTAATACTAGGAAAATACGAACCATATTTCACCTTTTATTGGCAGGGAACACACAGCACTTCATTAGTTTACTTAGCATGCAGGAACTGCATGTGTGGATGGATCATTCTTTGATCAAGCTTTACTTATTTAAAAAAGGCATCCGTAGATCAGTCTTCTAGCACTGACCAAAGGCAGACATGTAAATAAATAAAAGGCCAGAAAATTCGGGGGAAAAAAAACCACGAAATAGGCAATCACTTACTTACACTTAATTAAGCATAAACTAACTCCCCTCCTCCTTTGGGAAGGATATAGATAAAATACGAATGGAGATAAGAGTGGATGAGTAATCACTGCAGTTCAAACAATATTTCACAAACAAAACAAGTGTGATAAGATTCAGTAGCCTGTGGCAGACGTTTGTTTGAGTGAACAACAAGATCGTATTTTCATACTTTTGGCCATCTCTGTAGTCTGAGGCAAACTGCCAATTCTTACTCTACTGTCAACCCCCAGACCTAATGGAGATGAAAGGCAAAATATAGCTCCATTCCAACTGCATTATTAATTCCAGCAGGGCCACATTCGGGCTGACAGGGCTGAGGTCATAATTTAGCCATTAGCACTAGGAACAGCAGGATTTGTCTGCCCAGAACTGCAGGACTATGGGCCGTGCTTTCCCTTTTATGTCCAATCAATACTGTATTTCGCATTGTCTCGCCAGGCTAATGGAGGAATGGTCACAGCACTGGTTTGAAGAACACTTCTAGCAAAAGACAAAATTCTCCTTACAAACTACCAGCAGTCCCACTTCTGTTTTTCTGCTAGAATACCCTGGTCACATTAAGCTCTGTTTTCTTTCTAGAAAGAAAGATGCAAAAGGAACATACAATAGGATTTTAAAAAACTGTTCTGGCAAGAGCAGCTCTGCCTACACCTTGGGGTTTTCATACCTCTGCCATGTTGCAGGCAGCTTTTCCTAACTAAACATGAAAAACTTCAAATATAAAATACTTATAACCCAAAATAAGCCCTACTGCAATATAATACACCAACATTTATGGCACGAGTACAATTTATCGCATGATTCTGCCATTTTTTACTTGCCTGTGGGCAGCCAGAAGTGTTTCCCACAAGGAGCTGTGGAGCAAAAGGCCTGAAAATCCAACCTCACTGACTTCCTTCTGGAGATACATTTACCTTCTCATGTTTTCCAACATCTCTTTGGTGGCAATTAAAAATGTATCTAAATCCAAGCTACTACAAAAGAATTTCCTTCCCTGCTTAAATGAGTCTTCCTTGCCAGGATGTCCACTGGAGGTGGGAACATGGGACAAGCAGTTCTTGCATCCATATGCTCTTTGCTCCCCACCCTTGGGCATCAATTCTTCTAAAGACTGCCACATGTACTGAACAGGCCTGAATTAAGGAAACTCAGTTTTACACTTGTACAGACTGCAAGATGATAGCTGGAAGGATGAAAGCTGTATCTTCTTCACACTCAACTTAGAAAGACTTAAGACTTTTCAATTTTCTTCTGTGATTTCTCTGAAGACCTTTCATTTCCTCCCCAACCTTTTTAGATGCAGTCAGCTTTCACCAGCTTAGTTAGAGCCTGTAAGCAGGAAGAGCTGAAGATTTTATGCATCTCTGTATCACTGGTTATGTTAATTTTGTCCTGTTTTTAAAATAACAATAGAGAACGACCATCATTTTCCTGACTTTAAAATTGGCTGCTGTAGTTCATTGATTTTAATTATCTGATGAAGAGAAAGAGATCCCTAAATGACAGCTGCTGATATATGGTAGGGCTTTATTAAATGTTGAAATATTTAACTGAATTCAGTGACTCAGAAAAATTCAGAGCAATACTTTTATAGATTAGACATCAGCCTTAAGGCCCCAAATTATTTTAAAACAAATTTTATCTACTTTTTTGGAACACTTTGAATTTAAATGTTACTGTCAGCTCCACATAAGCTCATTTCTGCAAAGGTTTCTCATGTACTACGGTACCAGCTTAAATTCTAATCCATTTGCATTAAACTGGTACATACCCTGATAGGTTATAAATGAGAGTGAATGAACTTAAATGTGTTCCCACTTCACTAAATTTGCAACAATACAACCTATTTTTACCTAAAAGAGGTGGGACAGAACTAACATATCAAAATAAACACATATTCACATAGCATTTCAAGTTGATTCAACCCTGTTTTAAAAATGGAAAGAAACAGTGGTAATAACTGGACAGGTTTTCCACAGAAGGAAATTGACACTGAAGGGATTCCCACTCAGGACAGATATTCAAATTTAATTTATCTAGGGAAAAAAAAAGTTTAAAATTTATCTGTGGTTAAGTTAAAAATAAAAAAGGCTGGTAAACAGCAGCTCTTGACTCCTGTTTTGCACCAAAAATGACTTCAAAGAGGTGTATCAGGATCTCACAGCACTGCTCAATGAATAGCAGATGAAATTCAATGACAATCAATGCAGAATCAAAACTAATTATATATACAATGATGGACTTGAAATTAGCTGTTAATATTCAGGGAAAACTTCAGAGTAATCACTTAGGCTGGCAGTTCTCTCTGTGTCACCTCCATGCTCCACAGCAGTCTGAAGTCAAACAGAACCCAAGGAATTACTATTAAAGAATTAGAGAAGAAGGCCAGAAAATTCGGGGGAAAAAAAACCACCTCCCTCTGAGCACTGAGAGCATTTCTGCTTGCTCCTTTTCAAAAGGATGGAAAAGCGTGAGCAGGAGAGGCATGAAGGATGAGCATGGGCATGCAATGGCTTCTGTTTCAAAAAGGGAAAACAAAAATCCAAGCCTGGAAAAGAGATGATTCAGGGTAGACAGAGAGTCTACCCTGACTCAGGCAGATACCAGCAGTCTTTAAAAATCAGAAGTGGCACGAAGGAGATGAACACAGAACCAGCGTTCACACTTTGTGCCAGCACAAGAGCTCCAGAGAATAAGGTGGATGCTCCTTCCTTTGGCCAATGCATGTGCTGCCACAGGACATTGCAGAGGCCAAAAATACTTAAATGGTACAAGAAATCAATTAGGAAAAGGCATGGGAGAAAATCCAGTCGAGGGCTATTAAAAGCAATTATGCAGATACAAGCCCAGGCTGAAGAGGCCCCTCAGCCCCAGAGCATCACTGCCTGGCAGGGCAGGTCCCAAACACTCTGCCTTCCCCGCTTGCCCTCAGCAGCAGCCCAGCTTACTGAGCTACCAAAACGCAGAAAGTACTGGGTTAAACAGACCTCTGTGGCCATTTCAGTATTTTCCTATGAAAAGCTATGAAGCTGAGACACATTTAATTGTGGTGCAATGGGATCACGCACTAAAAATAGTGAATTTCAAAGTTCTATCACCTGCATAGGAATAAGCAGAAAATGTGAAGAGCCACTCTGAGGCAATGTATAATTCATGCAAATTTTGCCATCTAAGCTCTTTAGGCTTTTCTTAAATAAACAAATAATTCATCCTCCACATCCTCTGCAGTCTGAAGCTCGTACTGATTATGTTGATACCCTGGTAGAATTTAGAGCCCAGCTGAGCACAGGGTCCCATTGTGTCCTCTGCAAACAGAGGAAGAGAGAGTTCTTGCCTCACAGAGCCAGCAATATTAAAAAAGCAAAACACAAGAATCATAGAAGACTAGAAACAGAGATGAGGCAGCTCCAAACCAGAGCCTCAGGAAGAGAATTCAATTTTTTTAAGTTAATGTCTATGCACTTCTCCCAGACTATCTCAAAAAGAGATAAGAGTGGATCTTTCCAGATGGGCAAACTAAGTACAGTGAAAAAACATTTGAGAATCTTATGCAGATATTGTGCCACAACTGAAGAAACATGATCCCCAGAAACATTTTTACTTATTTCACATATGCATAAACTGTGACTGACCCCAAGAATAACCTTACTGTACCTTTCAGGTAATTTAAACGGAAACCATGTCTAGTAGTCTTGGGCTAGTTCTGTGAAATCTCAAGGGATAGGAAGCACAAGTCACTATAAAGAAATACCAGATACGTACATAAAGACATCTGGTACAGCTTTCTTAAATTCTAGACTTCAGCACTGTCAGTAATGAACACAGTTAAAGAAACCTTTTCTTGAGGGGTCTGATTCTTCACTAGGTTTTTTTATCATAGAATTTCTACTGTCCCAAGCCTATCCAAAGCACATGATAAAGAAACACACTGGCTGCTCTGTTACTCAAAAAAAAATCAGACTTCTGAAAGAACAAAATATCCAAAAATATTAGGGTCCACAGACATGTCAGTTAGTTTTTGAGAGGCTTTTTTCTTCACATGAGCTTGTATTTACATCGCTATCTTACTCCAAAAGCAACAGGCAACACAGCCAAGGTCCCAAAGGTATATATACACCAGCATGTGAGTCTGCACAGAATCGCCTCCAACTCCACAAACATACCAGCTGGCTTTTGATATTTTTCACGAAGTTTTGGTACAGCCTTTGACATCCAGTTTCAAACAATCTGGAGGCGACATGAACTAGCACTGTTAGTATTCTAACCCGAAAAAAAACAGAAATATGAGATCCATCACAATAATGCAGTCTAGCAGTGCTGTAATTTGGGTGACAGTATGAATGAGTCACAGGTAATTGTCAGGTAACAGGAGGAACACAACTGCCTTCAGTCAGCACCAGAGTCCCACTGCAGGCACTGGAAACAGTTTTTTGCAGTGGGAAAACAACTCAGGGAAGCAGAACAGAGATAATCAGAGTCAAGGAAAGTACGACTGAAAATATTTAATGAAAGGATTTCATTATTACAAATAAGTCATGGTCATATTCACTGTAAGGGTTCCTATTCTCCAAATTAAGAAGAATCTGCGTTTTGCAATTAACACAAACAAAAATGGATATATACTCCTCCTTAGAAAAATATTCTCTTTCCCTGCTCAAGGCAGTGCTTTTGCCCCCATTTGCTCTGAAAAATCAGCTAGAATACAGATCCATTCCTGAGCAAGGTGTGAAGTCCAACTTCTGGCATCTGGTAGAAAGATACAGCAGTATCTCTTTAAATATTTAGTTTCCTGCCTAAAATTAATACTGGAATATCAAAAAGAACCTTGTGACACCTCCAGTGAAAATTCTCTCATATGAGAATCCCAATTTTAACAACAGAGATCTCAGGAACTACTTCTCTCACTTAATGAGCCTTGGCAGCCATTCAAATTAAACACTCTATTGTGCAAGGAGCTAATTATGCTGAGATTAAACCCAGAGAATGATAGGGACATTTACTGTACTTTTGGCAATTATAAGAGCTCTCAGTATTGGAGAATACAGCATGTATTTCATAATTCTGAAAGATGTCCCTGCTAATACAATAAAAAAATTGCATGTGCATGCTCACACATACAAGATTAATTAAATTTTTAAAACATTTTTCAACTATTTCTGACCCATATACATTCACAAATTATTATTTGTTTTGCCCTATTTCTCGCATATCTGAATGTTCATCCTGTATCTCATATAGCCATTTGTCATAATCCTCCACCATTTCTCTTACAGGCAATTAATGTTATCTCTTTCCCTACGAAAGCTGAAGTACTGACAGTAAAATATTTGCTCATTTAGTATTCTAATTCATTTTTTCAGTATCTTCCCTGATAGCGCCCTTTTTCTTCCCAGAAAACCCAGTGGTCAGTTATCTCTGTCACTGCTAACCGAGGACAATGCATGTAAATAGAGGGAGTTTTCCTCACTTGGAACATGCAGGCAGGAGCAATTCTGGAACTTCATGAGTAAAACACGTCACAGGATGATTTCCCACTTCCTCTCCACTAATGTCGACTTGGAAGAGGTTTGATTATGCAACATAACACCCTCTAAATCCCCATAAGGGCCTGGGGAGACCAAAGACAAGTGATCAGACTCTTCTGCAGCAAAATGTGTTCAACATCTCACAGGAACGGGCTCTTGCACGCACGATGGGAAGCTGGGTAGCAAAGTAATGGAATCTGGATTTGCAATGGATTTTGCATCTTGTGGTTATCTTCACCAGTATCTAACAGTGTGTGTAATCTGATTTAAGGTTCCCCCACCCCACAGTCCAGGCACTCATAGCAGCTGCTTCCCCAGGGGATTTGCTGGTGTCTAATGAAAGCACAGTCCCTGCAGCACCATTCCTTTGAGGGCGAGGCATCAACAGAGCTGTGCTTCTCTACCCTGCCTTTGGTTTTCATGAAATTTGCCAAACTGCAATGTATTGAACGCTCCTAACCCTGCTTTTCCCATCCCATGACATTCAGGAACCATGCCAGCAGATGCAAAAAATTTTTGTGAGGATAGACAGGTGGACAGAATCATCAGCTTGAGAAATTAAGCAACCTGATCTGTGCTTCAGGTTGTGAAACAGTCAAAAGCAGCTTTTCAAGTTTTCAGACAAACTGGATCACCTAGCAGAAGGAAAGTAGTCCCTCTCATCTTGAGGTAGCAGTGTTCCCTTGAGAAAAACTCTCCAGAAGCTGTGAGGCAAAGCCCTTGTTCCCATGAGCAGCCTTCACACACAAATTCTGCAGTATTTCATTTTCATATTCTATCAACATAATGTTTTGCTTAAAACGGAAAAAAAAAAAAAAAAGGTGAAAGGCCTGACCTCTCTGGGGCTGATGGGTGTGAATCAGGGCACAAATGAGCTGTATCTGCAAGTAGTGATTACTGAAACAAGTCTCTAGAAGACTGGAGGCAAAGCAAGGTTAGCATTATTAAATGTAGCTCACTGTAAAACAAGATAAATCAGGAAGAGTTACAGGTAATTATCTGTATGTTGTCATTGGTCAATCAACAAACTGCATTTAAGATTCTGTGATAAAGTGATTTCCTAATTAACTGCTCATCATAAGCACTTTTGGAGAGAACAGTGGGGCTGAGCTAATTGTTGCAGTAAAACCAGAAGACAAATTATAAGTTTCTTTAAACAAATTAAAGACAGAGCTAGCAGAGCAATGCACTGAAGGAATGCACCTCCTAAGCTTGCGCTTCGCTCTGTTCTGTATTTTTGTTTCTGCTGCAAAGCAGGCGCACCCAACGCACCCACTAAATGCCATCCCATTGACGAGAAACGTCCACGCTCGGCAGCATTCCGGAACCAGTCTCTGCACTCCCCAGTGATGGTATTCTAACATTTCACATTAACTTTTACTTCCCCGCACACCACCCCCTGCCAACCCCCCGGTTCCTGCATTTCTGGTACCACAAGGTGCCGGGAACAGAGCAGGGACAGCTGACCCCAGGCAGCACAACCCCAAGTGTGATCCCACCTCTCCTTCCAGGCTGGCTCCGTTACAAGAGCATCAGTAATTACAGAATCAGCATTTAAGCCTATTACGCTATGGGACAACCTCCTATTTTAAACTTTTACCTTTTAAATTCTAGAACAGCCACATGCAAGCAGGTGCAAAGCCTTTGCAGATGCCCCTCCCACTCCAGCAGCCCTTCCGGAATGTGCATTTCAGACCCCTTGCTCCTCTTATAATCCTGATCTTACAATATCACCTGGAAAACTCTGGCCACAAATCTCTCTCAGCTGAATACACAGGTTTTGCTAGTTTCTCCTCACTAAGGTTTTAAATGACTGCTTTTAAAATAAATACAAATGAAAAACGTGGAACTTGGTGAAGACAAGTATCTTAACAGGTTGGTTTCCTAACGTCTTTGTTATATTTTTAAAAAGGCAAAGATTGCATAATACCACCACTCTGGAGAAACTTTCCTCTCAATTATGTAGTCAAAAGCGTTCAAAAAAGTAATGAATTTAGTGAATTAAAAATTTATCTAACTCTTTACATGTCACCATTCCCAACAGTTGTTTTTCCTGCCAGGATGCAGTATCTGTGTTTGAAAACCCTTACGTAACTTCTGAATTTTTCCATCTAGCTCCAGCAAGTTGACATAATCTAGCAACAGCGTCTTCTGTGTCCCTGCACACATACTGGCAGTGAAGTGTGAATGCTGCAAGGGAATAGCTTAAAATATTTCTTTAATATTTTATCATAAGTTTAGTTGATGTTCATTTGTGTTCCCTCCAATCTCAGGTGCTGGCAGATGGAGTTTTTTCCTTTTTAACTAGCAGGACATGGATTTTTCTGGTTTTTTTTTTCCCCTACAGCAGATGTATTCCTATCTCAATATATTTCAGTAATTTTTCTATTCCTCACCTCTTCCTTGGAGATTGACTGCTTACTTGCATATTATTTTTAAAATAAGGATGTTTAATTTTTTCCTCCTTGGATAGACAGACAGGTTCTAACATTTTTTTCTCCTTATAAGTACGTGGTTTGTCAAATTTTATTTTTTAAAAAGTCAAATACATTCAGGAAAAAAAACCCCAAATTTAGGTAAAGAACCAATATTCTCTCAAGGCCATACACCAATAAAACTCATCTCCATTTATTTTCCAGTCTGCTGCAATTGAAGCACAGTTTCCCAGATTAATAGATCCAGTATCACTATTTAATCCTCTCCTCAGTGACAGGGTATAATGATCTGATGAGCATGCTACTTAATGGACTACCTGAAAGTGTTCAAAAACCATGGCGATGAGCACAGGGTAGAAAACTATAGAAAATATCCTAGAATAGAATGAGAACTGAAAAATAGACCGGCCTGTAAAGGACAAGACTTATTCAGGGATGTATGGGGCCTTTTCCTTCCCATAAGCATTTCCATTTTTAGTTCCTTTATTAATATTTTTACTGTTTCCTCAGCTCCATGTGAATGCACTGGAATCGTACAAGGTCTAATCTAAATTATCTTGCAGAGCAAGGCTGATAACCTCCCACAAATTAACATTAGCTCAGTAACTTGCCCGTTTGTTTATATAAATTACCAAAGATACATGGCACGTCTCTGCTTCTGTATAAATACAATTTACCATGGATTTATTACTAATATCACAATACACAGTCACCCTGTAGCAATTATTTATTTGTTTTTAATTTCGACAGGGCAGAAGTCAATTTGTCAGCCATACAGGCTCCTTGCTCAGTAGCTGACCAGGGGACTCTGAGAGCTCCTGGAACACATCCAGCACATGGCTGGGAAGAAGTCAGCTTCACCTGGCAGCCAGGGGAATTACCCACCTACTGTCAGGTCAGCCTGTGTTTCTGCCAAGGACAAACACTAGCAAGGACTTCTTGGCATTGCAAATACTGGAGAGATTTCTATACCCATCCTACACAGGGTCTCAGGCTATACAACACTTCCACTATGCCTGGAATTTATATGAATAGGAAGATAGTGGCATCCAGTCCCTTATGCAACAACACAGGTCTGTAGAATTCACTACAGAACCACTCACAACCACACAGTCCAGAATGCCAAGACCCCCACAAAAGCTTTAAAATGTTACGCAGCTTCCTGCGTATCTCACAGTAAACACAGTCAGATCTATGTGAATCTTGTCACCTATTTGCATAAATCAAAATCAATTTATCCAAAGATAAAAAAAAAAAGCCCCCACAGACATAAGATTCAACTTCCTGGAATGACTGTGAAATGCCAACATAAACCAAACCTCCAAAACTTCACTGTTCTGGAGCAGGAAACACTGAATTACCAACATCTTTACATCTCAATCAAGTACCAAGTTAACTTTGTTTTTAATTACCAATCAAATTAAGACCATCAGGACTGATTTATTACACAAACAGTGCAGAATTCTTTTAAGCTTTGGTTGTTTCTATATAAAATTATAAAAGGACATATAAAATAAAATCTTTACATCCACACACTAATCAAAAGCAGAAGAGAATTTATATGATAAGCATTTTGTAAACAGCAGTTCACATAAAAAGCCATTTTTTTAACACATTCCAATTAGATTGTCGGTATATATGCACACACACACACTACTGTGCAGAACTCCTACCCAAGGACTTGTGTCTTAGCTTCCAATTCAACCTCTTTTTAACTACATCCCATGTCTTGCCCACTCTTAATTTTAACCTTGTCCTTTCCTGCTTAGTTGAATGCATTTAAAGACAGCATTTTAGCAGAGTTCGTTAATAGAATAAAAAACATTCTTTTCAATTTGTCTTTTTGTTTTAGTAACTAAAACATATAATTATACTAATTCACTTGCAAAATAAAAGGAAACCATAGTAGTTTTTAAATACTTTGCTTATTAGAAGTACCATAATCACTTCACTGCTTTACTTAAAAAGTCATTTTGTTATTAATAATAGGTTTAATTTATTTTGTAGATATATAGCCAACGATAAGCCACTCAAACATAGCCCTGGATATAAGGTTATAAGAAAGCTACTGTCAATAAAATATCCATAATATGATTCAATATGCACAGTCATGCTATTCGCAAATGGACAGAGGGCAGAAATTAAACTGTACATCTGGTCCAGCATACAATTCAGCAATGATTAACAACAAATGCATGATGCTGAACAGCGGTGTGACTACACACAATTCCTCACATGTTCAGTGTCTGTGGTACAGCTGAAGTTGCAGCCACAGAGACGTGTCCTAATGCAGAAACAGAAGATGCATTATCATGAAAATGTTTAGAGACACGAGCATTGCTTTTTGTCAGCTCATACATTCTGGCAAGTGACAATAATGATAACCCTAAGTTTTATTTCCAATAACAGATGCAGCCTGAGGGCAACAGTACAAGTTGTGTCTTATGTCCTTCTATCCCCTTCACCAGTCTCCCCACTGATCTCCATCTGCTTGGCCCTTCCTTTAAGGCTCTCTTTGGATTTTCATTTGTGCCTTTCATTCAAGCTTCTGACCAGCTGGTAAACAGAGAATGAAAATCCCAGATACTACCACTGGTTCAGGACCTAAGCATTCATTCCCACCAGGCAGACAGCTCATGTGTCTGGGTTGGTTAACAGCGGTTCATAAAGAGGCTCATTAGCTCAGCAGATTCACAACCTAAACAGCAACTCACTCCCTAAGCCTGAAAGGTGCCAGAAAGGGACACTTAGATCTGCTGTACATGAATGTTGTACATGAAAGGTAACTTGCAAACTGCTCCCCAGTTCCTCCATGCCAGGTTCTCCTGGCACACAGCCATGCTTCAGTGCATCCATCAGCAAAAAGAGCACCCAGCACCCTGACACAGCTGCTCCTGGAGAGATGGCATCAGAACTTGGAAACGTGAGAAATGCTCAGGCCAGTGGTCCATGGTTTTGCATATTTTTTACTTGTGAGACTTTAGCATGCTAGTTTTCCTTCCTCCTCCCATGGATCAAAAGGCCTGACGTGTTTCCTCCCTGAAGAGCTGTGTTCATGAAAAGTTATTGCCTGCTCCTATGGAAAAGGGGCTAAAGCATCACCCTGTTTCACACAGGTCACTGAAACACCAGAATGGCATAGTTAATGTCAAGGCTAAGATAAAACCAGTGAGATAAAGACAAGAAATAAGTGACTCCCATGCAAAGAAAAAAACCCAAACAATCCTATCATTACAGCCTCCTGTAGGATCATGTTTCATTCTGAAAAGTTCGAAAACATCAATACATAACAAATGACATTAAGGTAACACATTTCATACAACTCACATTTCCCATCTCATAAAAAACAACAATCTCTACCACAAACTCCTTTTGATCAAAGCACAATGGCTTGAACAGAAACAGCTTCCAGGGATGTTTGTCCATGCAATTAGAAGACCTATCTAAATTTTTAGTCAGCTGTATTTAGTAACAAAAGCTGTGTCCCTGTTTAGCCATTTAATAACTCATACTATCTTCACACAAATATTCTGAACAAAGGTTGCTAATATGTTAACCCACTCTGCAATATTTTATCTAATTTGTAACCCCGGTGGCTTTAGGTAAGGCATGAGACTATCCTTTGAAATCAGTTGCAGAGACATGGAGATAATTGGGATTGATTACAGGACTCAAAGCAGTAGGAACAAAGACTGACAAATTATAGTCTAAGAGACAGAATGGGAGCTTTTTTAGACTAAACCATCAAGTTACACAGAAATGGGGAAAACATATTCCGAATTGTCAAAGATCAGGATTTTGTTGAAGAAGCATTTTCTGGTTTATAACTGCATGACTGAGGTACAGCAGTATCATTTTGTTCCTGTAACAGGAATGCTATTCATTATATTCTATTGACTTGAATTTTATTTCTCTTTACTCACACTGACTTTAGGCACAGCCAAGTCACTGCAATGAGAAAATAAAAGTATGTGCTGCTCTAGGTGACTCTGCAGGGCATGGAGCTGGTAACTCTGTGGCAGACAAGCAATGCTAAATGCCAAAGGTCATGAAATTCTGAGCAATTCAAAATTTAATCAATTTTGAAGAAAGAATGGGCCAAGACAGACTCCTATATCTACTCTAATTTCAGTAGTACTTTTAGAATAACAATCTACTCTGGAACATCAGCCAGAAGATTTGTTCCACTGCATTAGAATTTAACTACATGCACAGGCTTTTCTCATCTCTCAAGTGTGAGCTAAGCTCAGTTTGACCTATGTTTGGTTAGGTGAAGAGCGTACCTTGTCTGCCGTGAGTGTAAGGCAAGGATAATTATTTCTTACAAACACTGTTCTATCCATATTCCCAAGTACCTGCTCCTTTGTTAAGCATTCCTGATCCCTTCTCAACTTCTTACAGGAACAGTTTCAACTGTAGAGTAAGCATAAAAAATCAAGCCACAAATAAGCAGAACAAAGAATAAATCCATCTCTACCCAGTTTCAACAGTCACCCTCCAGAGCAATGCGGCAAAATTGTCTGTCAGTGGGAGCCAACACTCCTTCCATACAGGTACAATCTTCTGCCTGACAAATTAAACTCTTGAGTAGTAACACTTCAGCCAAGCTGCAAAAAGGAGGATATTCTGAGTTATAGGAGATTTGCAGCAGTTTAACTACAGCAGGATGATTAAGACCCATAAACCTGCTGGCATTTTCTTAAATTTTCTTGGCAGCTCCTGTTGTGTCAGCACGCTACAGGAGTGACACACGATCAGAGAATTGCAACAACAACCCAAAGACTAAGAGAGAAACTAGTTCCCAGGTTCCTCCAGCAAACCTGTGACAAATTCCTGTTTTCAAGGACTGTTTCAGCAGAAACAAGACAGAAATTTCAAGAAGGCACACAATCAGCTTAAGGATTTCTTAAGCTGAGTAAGTCTATCAGCAGATATCACCCCTCCTCTCCCCCTCTCGGGCTGCTGAACTGAGTACTTTCCTTCAAAAATCAAACATCAGTGACCTGCTTCTGACTTTAGAGATCAAAGATATCAGACACAGTTCACTGTCACTACATTGCATTGAATGTGGCCTGAAATCAGAGTCAGGGAGAGGAAAAGGAACTTAGGTTTCTAATGCTGGATCAAACCAATGAACTTACTGCAGATTTACAGCAGCATAGCTACAGATGGAATTGGACTGTTACCTCTGGTTTTACAGCCAGTGGAATGGTGTAGCAGGTACCAGGCCAGCTGCCACAGACCATACTTGTTAGGGAGAGCTCCTTTTCTTCACAACCCATGTGAACCAATTTCACTAGTCAGAAAATAATTACATGGTTTTTCGTACTTCAAAAGCCTGTGGAAAAATTATACGTTGGCTGTCAATTTGGAATTTGGGTCTATTGTTTTACTTTATATTGCTCAGAGTATAAAGCCATTACATGATTAAAATTAAATAAAACTGTTTCCTTGAGAGCTGTTTAAAATATTCTGATGTATTTGTCTTAGAGCTTCATTAATCCATTTCTAATTCATTCTGCAGGTTTACTCAACAGCTGTGCCTGATGTAAACTACAAATCTGGATAAAATTAAAGCTGCTATGCCACTAAATCCATTTATTTTCAAAGACTTAATGAAAATCTTCTGCTACTTCAGGTCACAATAGCTTATAGATTTTTCTACCTATAGGCAAAAAAAGTACCTTTGCTGTAACATAAGAACAAACAAATACAAATACTAGAGGTTAAGAGTGAAATTCATTTAGATATCAAGCACAGAAAGTATTCTATCTTACAATCTCCACTTTTTTTACATTAGAGATCAGTTTTCATTTTTAAGCTTCCATGTGCAGTACTGAAACAAATCTGGAGCTACCACTTTATTGTTATTTATAGCATTGTAGCAGCTCTCACAACCTGCAGTTTTTCTTAAAAGAGACTTGATTTCAAAGAACAGTGAAAAGCAGCCATAACTAAGTATTGTTTATGTCAAAGATGATTTACTGGAACAAACACCAATCCTCTTTCTGTTTAAGTAAAAATATAATTAAGGAGCCTAGTTATATAACATCATCTACATAAAAGGAAATGCTGCCTTTCCAGCATTTTTGGTGATCCCCAGCTCTGCAGCACCTTCCATAGAAAACCACTCTGGGCTCAGCCCTCAGTGGTGTCTCGGGGTGCCAGTGTTCAAGTAACGAGTGGAGGCGGTGCATTATGAATTGTGTCCCTGCAGCCTTCAGGCTTTGCTGTAGTATTACTGTATGGCAGAGCTCCGTTCCACTTTAGGAAATGTTACACTAATTGAGTTTGCAGGCACATGCTCTCTCCATCTCTGATTAATTAGCACCACTCTAGCTCTTCACATCAATCTTGTGAAAACCACTCTGACTGATCTTGTCTCACTTGGAGCTGAAAATTACTTTGCCAATAGTATAACATAATACTTTGGTATAAACAACAACAAAAAACGGGACTCTCTGGTGGCCTCAGGATCATTCCTTTCATACTGCACATCTCCCTGGTGCTTTAGAAGACAAAGGACAGGACTGTATTACCAGCAGACAAATGCAAGGCAGAAAAATGAAGACAGCACACTGGAACTTCTGTATTTTTACAACGGTGTCTCTGATCAACAGCAATGTATTTTTTGCAACCCCCACACCACTTCAAAGGTCACGTTTGTCTCCACACACCTCCTTTTGATGAGGAAAAGGCCCATTTAGGAAAACATTCAGGAGCTTCAGGCATTCCAGAGCAGCTCCTGGAGGATCACTGCTAAGGCTGAACACAGCCAGACTACACGGCATGACCCAGGGCCACGATGCTGTGCTTCTCTTTCTTAAACTTTGGAAAAAGACTTTCTCTCCCGTGCCCAGCAGCCATTTTGAACAAACGCAAAGGAACAACATGAATTGCAAAATGTTTTTTCTCACATTGTCTTTTGCTACTGATAAGTCAAACTGTTGAGCCAAGGAATGTCAGCAATACAGAGATGAAGGCTGATGATTTCAGGGCAGAAGTGAAGTTTTCAGGCAGAATTTCCCTACTGGACCAGGCTGCTTTCATCACGTGTATCTCAACTCCCAGGCTTGCCCAAGGCTGCGCAGCTGGCTCCACACTCGCAGCCTGCTTCCAGCCCCATTGTTTTACACATTCTGCTTCCTCACAGTTATCAGCCCAGATTTCACAGGCCATATTGTCTGTCTCTGAATTCACTCACCAGTTTTAACCCTGGATTTCCTAAGCTCCTCAAGCTTTATGTTCCAGACAAAACTGCAGGGAAGGCTTTGCAGCAAATACCGGCCTTTTTCCTGAGAGCTGCAGCCTTCCAGCTGAGCGTCCTTCTATTATGGGCTTGTGCTCCAACATACAAAACATGAGAAGTCAAGGGAACTAAGATCTACCCCTGTTTTTCCACCACCACATTTCAGCATGACCACCAGTGCCGCGATGCTGTGAACCTAGCTAGCCAGCGTGACCAGAGCGCCGGGCACCCGTCCGCACGGGAGGGGCTGATGGAGACCGCTCGCAGGGCATGGGAGGGATGGAGGAGATCCAGAGGGGGTCCACCCAGCCCACCGATGGTAAGGGCGTGCCGAGGAGGCACGAGAAAGGCAGAGGGACTCTCTCGTGGAAAAGCAAGGACTTTACAGCAGCGTGGAAGGCACGCAAAGAGCGGCGCGAAGCCGTTCCTTGGGTTTGTTACACCCTTACAGGGTGGGGGGAGACGTGAAACAACCAACAATGCAGGGACACAGCGTTTGAATCCGGGCGGGCAGAGGGTACAGGCCAGTGGAGGATAGTGTGGGAGGGGACAAACACCGTGGGCCGATGGGGGATCAGGGAACCCAGAACCCTCTGTGGGAAGCACCAAATACAGGTTGGGGGGCAGGGGGGAGACAGCAGTGGCTAATATGATACTGCTGGCCGTGGAAACTGCCGTAGCACACCGCAACACAGCAGGAATTTCTGCATGCCGCCCCGCGCGGGGAGATGGGGAGGAGCAGCACAGCAGTGGGAACCACAGCAGTCCTCGCTGGGTGACTTCCGTGCCTCTAAGCCTTCTCCCTGCTCCCGTCAGTCCCAGTGGGAAGCAGCTCATGTTGAGGAGAGGATGTGCACTCTGCCCAAAGGGTTGCAAAAACAAACAGAGCTCCCTCCCAAAGAGGCGTCAGGATCTCAGTGAGGTTTGTCACTGCGATCCTATTTCTGCTTGGTTTGGCAGCCTCCCTTGCCCAGCGCTCCAAGCAAAAGCCCTACCTTCCATTTAAAGCTGTATAAACTGGGTGAGAAACAGATTTGCCACTAAGTTGAAATTGAAAAGATTTTAAAACCAGCCATTTCCAGGTTTACAAAGGCTGAGATCTTGAAAGTGTCCCAAGGGAAGCAAAGTCACAGAAATTAATGGGAATTAAATGTCCAAAACCCACAGGCGATTCTGAAAATCCTGACTATCTAATACTTCTATCTGTCAAAGACACTAACACTTATAACAAAAGTGATTTTATCACCAGCTAAGAATCAGTTTTCAAGTGAAAGAATTGCAAAATATTCAACCAATTAGTCTGTTTGACAACCTGACATGATTCTTCCCAGATGATGAGAAAGCTGCAGCATGGCAGGAAATAGGAAGATCATGACATAAAAGGAGAAGTAACTTCCAAGAACTCTCAGAAATCTATAGGTCAGAGCTCAGACCTATGCATGAAGAAATAAGCATTTCTTTGTATTTGGTGAGTATAATGTGGGTATTTACCATCTAGGCATAAGATTTATGATCCCCTTAACTATCTGTTAACCTGCTTTGAAGTGCTTAGGGTTTAAAAATTCCTGATAGCAAATCACTTTTTTTGTGCTTCTATCTTCTTGCTTTGTCACTTAAACCAAAGGTCTTGTATATGCAATATGGATATTTGAATGTAGCATGTACTAACCTTTTTCAGAGTCTTTTCTCATATTACCAGCTCCAGCAGATTACTCATTCAAGGCAGGGATACTTGTTCAGCTTGTGTAAAACAAACCCATGCCAATGTGAATGGTAAAGGAAATTTAAATTTAAGCTTCATTTTACGCGGGGAAAAAAAACCCCACCATTGAAAGCTCTAACAGTTCACATCAGTAAACACCAGGGATCCAGAGACACAACTGCTAAATGTTCCCTATGCAACATAACAGTTCCTAAAAGAAAAGGAAAAATGGTGACATTAAGAAACACATTTCCTGCTACTTCAGACAGTACGGTTAAATTCAACCTCACATCCTTATTTGACCTATGAAATTAAGCTATGTGCCTCCCAACTCACACACACACATTTTTATATAGTAAAGGTTTGTATGAAAATGCCTCATTTGCTGTTAGGAGTGACATGTCTTCAGTTGGTTTCATGGGAACACAAAACAGGATCATCATCAGCCCAGCTCACCAATGAGAAAATGCCAAAGCAGCATTATACCACAATTCCCCAGGCCTCTATTTTCAACTACCCTGACATTGTGAGAAAGAAGATTCAATTAAACAGATTCTTTAGGCTTACTCATCCAGCATTTTATGAACCATCTCACCTCTTATCAGGCTAAACCAGATATTTATTATAACAATAAGGAGATTTCATACTAATGTTTCACATTCACTGAAGCTAGAGATATTAAACAAGATCATTTACCACTGTCTGCTGCCATTTTAAAAACTGCATTCAGAAAACGTGAGGTGTTCAAAGGTTAATTTGGATTAATGTTAATGGATTTTGCTAACTTCTCTCAGTCCTTGACTCCTGTGCTTCCTTGAGACACAGGGCCCCTTCCAGTTCACGTGGAACAGAGCTTGGATGCTCGGAGGTAGGAATGGCTCTGCCCTCACTCCATGCTTTAATGCTCTCATCCAACCCAGCCCACGCAGTCCTTACAAGCAGATTCTAAATAGCACCTGAATTTTCAAGAAATTCAGGTATAATAAAGCAGAGTAGACTTCTGGATTTCTTATAAGTCCTCATCACCTGGGTCAACCCAGAGGGCTCAGTCCAGGACCCATCACACCTGCTCTGAAGGGTTTAAATCACAGCTGTTCCTCCCCCTCCCTGCACTAAAGGATGGTCACACAGCCTCAGCACAGACACTTGCTGTCACTGCCTTGTCCCTGCAGAGGAGAGTCACATGGAAAGTTTCTGGGCACTTCCTTCACACCTCCTAAAAATGAACAGGTGGCTGCACACAGAGACCTACCCCAAGGCTGGCCCGTCTGCAGCTGCTGAACCTGAGCACAAGCCACAGGGAAAGCACACCTGTCCCTACTGCACAAAGGGTTAAAAACCCCCAAGTGTAGCCAGCAAGGAAAAACCAACACCCCAGACTTTCCTCCACCCTTAGCCAGCAATCATCCCCAGGCACTAACACAGTACAACGAGGCAGGACCAAGAAACACATAAAGAAATACAAAAATCAACTAAAATCTAACTCCAAATAGGGAGTTTAATAATGGATTTTGTTGTCTCCCCTTCTTTAGAGAAGACTAGGCTAACAATATACAAATGGGCCAGATAATGAGAAAGCCAGATGGCTGCATCTTGTGGAACTTGAGAAACAAGATACGGGAGAAGCACACAGAGAGGAAAGAGCAATAGTATTTTAAAACCATTACGCTGCCAAAGACACATTTTTGCATATTAAAAGCATATGCCTTTTCTTCCTAAAACAGTACCAGTTGCTAGGCCCCTGAATATAAATCATGCTATCCATGCTTTAAGTACTAGCTTGGCATCTATTGCTATAAAATAGCAAGTATCCATGCAATAAGAAGACACTATCTTTATGTAAACCAATGTTACCTTTACATTTATTTTTCTTTTAGCTAAATCTTCTACTTTTCTCCTATCAAACAAAACAAATCACACACTCTCATTTGCCCCACTGTATCTTGGTCCCTAGCAGTGCTCCTGCTGGCACTGCAGTTATTTATGGGAAACACCACATTCTTTTTTCCTCTGGCTGCTCAGCCATAGCTCTGCAAACAGGCTGATGTAGGAAGGACGTTCTTCACCAAAGTCAGCTTCAGGTTAAAAATAAGCTGCACTTCAGTCCTAGAACACAGAACAGGTTTACAGTGGCATTAGCTATGCATTTAGTAACAAAGAGATGGTGGGTTTCTAAGCTGGCACTTGAAATTAAGTACAAGTTTCTTCCATGGGAAACGTTCTGGGTCAAGCTGCCTATGTGGGAATGCAAGGTCATCGCCAGCAGCATTTTTATAGCTCCCAGTGTGCACTAAACTAATCGTGACAGAGAGGGACTGAACACTCTCCCTGCTCCCCACACCCCCACACTCCCCAGCTGCTTCCCCAAGGAGAGGAAGATTGCTCCGGGAAAAAAGGACATTTCTGCAGACAGCTCTGGGTTAAAAGCTGTTTCCAGAGACGAGTGTAGCTGGGGAGGAGGCTGAAGGAGGAAGGTGGAGCAGGGTTTCTGTGTTGTAGGGAGATCTGCACAGCAGGGTACAGGAAAGAGCACACTTGGCTGCCCAGTGCATAAATTGCTTTGGTGGCTCCTAAAGTGCTTAAACCCTGTAAATGTCCTCAGACAGCAATGCAAATTACACTGGTATGCAAGGGCTGTCCCACTGTGGCAATTGCAGGAGAAATTCATGTTCAAAGCCTCTCTCTGAGCTAGCAAGCAGTGAAACGAATCTCACTTTTGCAGGGAATGGAAAGTGGAAAGCAGGCACTTATCTGGCTAAGAGGATAATTCTACAGCACAGGAAACATCACGCAGATGTGGTAGCTTGGCATTAATATTATTAATGTACTGTGGCCTAAATGGCTCCATTAGCATTGGGCTTCAGTGGGCCAGACACTCTCCAAACACACAAGAGGAAAGCTCTGGTACAGCAGTGAACTCTGCAGAAGGAAGTGCCATGCAAGGCAATCTCTAAGGTATCACTCCTCTATTCTGTGGTGGTGTCTTTTAGAAGGCAAGAAATGAATGATGACTTCAGAAAGCATGTAAAACCCAAAGCAAAAACAGCTTCTCTTTTTCAAAGCCTCTCCCTTCCCCATTTACAAAGAGTATTTTCTTCCCCCTTCTGCAGAAATCCCACATTATAAATCTATGGCAGCAAGACACATCTGGCCATCCAGGAATCTGCCCAGCCAGCAGAGCAGCTCAACCACGACATATTCCAAACCCATATTTTTCATTCTTAACTTAACCATCAAATACTTTCCAATGCCAGAGAGCCTTTACTGCCAGAAAACTATTTTCTGCTTTGCACTCATCGTTCAAATAAACAAGAGAAGAAAAGGAAAGGAAGGGGAAAGGAGCTTAGCATTAGGTTCTGGAAATCCAGAAATCAGAAAAAAAATTATATGCTATTTTTAAAAACATGCGTATCTGAGCATCATGTAACACATTTTAGTAGTGGTGATTCTGGGATGTTTAATTTTCTATTTTGAACTAACTGAAAGCAGGAACCGTCCTTGACGAATCATCCATGGAATATGATGAACCAAGAACATTCTGGAGGCGAAGCTCACTTCCCCAACTGGTTCTTAGTAAGAAGTTTCTGGCTGCCTTGGGCCCATATAGCTAACAGTCTCTGTTTAATGAAAGAAAACAACTTCTTCTAAATCTAAATCCTGAAAATTTTCAATAACAGCACTTTTATCTTCAAATCATTCTCTGCATGTCTTGCAATCTTGACCTCATGCTGCATCACTGTGATTAAAATTGCCAAACTGGCAGATACTGAGAATTTGGTCAAGTGCTGAATCACATTATTCTGCTATAGGACAATGGAAAAGGTGTCACAAAATTATTTCGCATCCTGTTGGGCAAAGATGGAAGTTTTAGTCTCTGTGCCTGTCTAGTCATCCACAGCCCTGAACACTCAGAACAGCAAGAAGAAATAAACAATCCTCTGTCCTTGCAATACCATGTGGATGACCCCATGTATCAGTGTGCCCTACATGTACTTAGTACTCACTGTTCCTCAAACTAAAGGTTTTAGAAATTAGGTAGGCATATATATCCTTTGCCAGACCACACTGCGTGATTCCACATGCAAAAATGCTTTGATATTTTGTACAGTTGTGCTTATGTTTAGTTTGCATTCCTGAAATAGTTTTATGACCTACACTCATCAGCAGATACAAAATGAAAACATTCAGGAGAAAGTTCAAAACATTTTTGTGCAGCACAACTAAATATTTGTCCCTTTAATTCCATCACTTCTTTGCTTAAGGGCCCAGACAATCATCTCTAACTGAAGTTCTGGCCTTCTTTTAACCTATGCTTAAATCCATTATTCTCAATGCTGATTTAACACTGGGTCTACTCTCGGGCCCATCCCTTCAAATGTTTTTACATGAGGAGTTGGTGTCTTTGCCCTTTGTTAGAAAAAAACTCCTAGGTTCAAATACTGTAAGTTCAATAGCAAACTTCAAGTGGCACACTTACACATTACTATCATCATCTCAAACCATTAATTGTGGTAAGTAATTTAAAACAGGAAGCTTATCTGTCTTCATCTTGAAGAAATTTAGGAGAATTCATGCTTTCCTGTTAAACAGTGTTGTCCAAAACTGCTTAACAGAAGTCTGCAAAAATAATCTTTCTCCTTCTGTTTGAAAAGCAGTGCTTGGAGCTTTTCCCATTAAAAAAGGAAATGGGCTTGTTTGAAGTGCAAACCCTTCGTATTCTTCAAAGAATACAAACAACCAAACAACCTAAACCTGTTTTGTGGGAGTCAAGGGAAGAGAAGGGAAGAGCCTATACTGTGGGATGACTGGATTTTATCTTGATGCCATAAGGAGACTCAAATATGCAGTCTGACTAATAATTGTTTTACTTAGCCTCACTAAAGTAATTAGTTTAATATATAAAATAGTTAGGTGACAAAGACACAGGAATGTTCTGGTTTAAATACAACAATGAAATGAAACCTTCCCAAATAACTCCTAATCTTTAAAGATAAATCTGCTATCTAGGTTTACACTAGCAGAATACAAAACGGTTTCCTGAGGTATTCCGGACAGTAACTGTGTTATAAAGGAGCTGCTAGACAACAGCCATTTTTTATTTTAAATTACCTCAGCCAGTCACATCTCTGCATTCTGAGGTTTCTCTTGTTGCTATTCGTTCTCTGGTTTTAAATGTTTCAGTTGGTTTTCATCACCCTGGTCTTGCTCTTCAGAAACATAGGATGCTGCAGCCAGGAATGGAAGATGACCCCAAGCTGGGAAAGGGGCCAGCACCCCTATGGTCCTAGAGAAGTCTGCTGCTGAAGCAAAAAAGGCTGGGTCTGTGCACATGGGTGTCTGAGACACAGGGGTGGCACAGACCTGACTTCCACAGCAGCAGGCAGAGCAGAGGCTACACGCAGTGCAAAGGAAGGCTCCTGACGCACCTCAGATTTACCCTGAGCTGTCCCCCCAGCTCACGCGCCCCTCTTTGCTAAGAATACATGTACTCGTTTTCTGCCAGCCACCCTTCCAGCCAAAGGGAACCCCAACACATTCCCACCACTAAGCAGGAGAGATCATGTCTTCTGCGAAAAAAAAAAAAAACCAAAAAAAAAACCAAACCCAAACAAACAGGAAAATCTCAGCAGAAGGAGACTACCTCTGTTGGGTGTAAAATGACTAAAAGAAAAGCTAATGAGTGCCCAGGAAGAGGGCCAGCCGTAGCTGAGAATATAATATGGAACTTGGAATCAGGGGTACTTTTGCTGCCAAACATATGTCACGAGCTGTTCCAGTGACTGTCTGTCCTTCTCTAGGAGCCAGCTAAAGAACGCAGTCAGGTCCCTGCAAACATTCTTTCAGTTTTGACCTAGAGACTGCAAAGCAAAGGGATTATTCCATTTGCATGAAGATTGTGTTTGAGGCAGTTAGGAAAAACTGCAGCAATGAAATTCTAATCTTGCCAATGTATTTATAGCTGAAACATGGCTTGCAAATAAGAATTCCAAAACATTTTAAAAGAGTCTTGCAAACAGGGACAATTTCATACATTTCATATGATTTCATAAAGACACAGCACCATAAAAAATGAATCATAAAACCAGTGACAAAGACAACTGATTAGTTCATCATCTTCATTTCCTGCCAGAGCAAAATTTTTCTCTAGAGTATATTTAAAAGCACATTCTAGACCTTAACAAAATTAGTTAACCCTACAACTATGCAACGTAGCAAGAATAAGTGGTTTCTTGTACTGAAATGCTCAAAAAATAAGGAAAGAAAGAAAAAAATAATGAACTTTCTTGCCATGGACCTCTTTTTGCTACGAAATCCCAAAAAAGCACAATTCTGGGGGATAGCAGCTGCTAGAAAGTCTTTTCAGGCTGCAGAGCCAGCCCATTTCATAATGTTATGAGAAGCACAACAGAGGACACTGAAACAGCAAAGGACTTTAAAGGACTCCAGTGAATGGGAAGTCTAAAAGTTTTAGAGAGCAATATATTGGTAATTATTTGGTTGAATCAACTGGTCTGACTTCTGCACTTAACTTTAACCCCTTACTCCTAACTGCTCACCAAAACAGCTCTTTCAACAACTTACAAAAATCCCTGCATTGTGTAGTAGTTCTTCCTGACCCCCTGGTCCACAGACATTAAAGGTTACAAGTCCACCTCTTGCACCCTTTTTATGTCACTGTCTTCATTTTGGGAATGAGAGAAGGATCTAACACTTGGTGTATTTAATCACTTCACCAGCAAGCATCTTACTCATAGTCTTTGATTTGTTTCAACCTCCTCTGCAATGCTGTGCAAGAAAGCGTTATCTGACAAATGGACTGAACAAGGGCAATGCTCGCAAGGGCAATGCAGGGCAGGTCTCCCCACCTTGCCCTCCAAATACATCCCTGGAGTGCTCCTGCCCTTTCAGCAGGACCCATAAGATCAGTGAAGCACACTCTGTACTCCATGGCTCCTTCACTGGGCAAAAGCTGTAAAGGAAAGGGCCAGGTTCTGCCTGATTTCAAGTCAATAGCAATGCAGCTGCTTCACTGAGAGTGAAAAACCCACAGTGCCAGATCTCTTCTCCTCAGTGCATATTTGACAGCACTCTCATATATCCTTAGTGAGTTTCCACCAGGCACAGAAGTGATTTGGAGTATCCTGGAAGTCCTGTAAACAACGTAGTTCTAAGATTTTGGCTTTTGTTGTGACAAAGCAAAGCCGGAAGACAGGCAGCTAAAAGAAGTTAAAGGTATCTAAAAAAGAGGTATGTCTAGGATATTTCTGTTGTCAGCTTTCATTTAAATCCCTAGACACTGTTAAATAGCAGGCATTCCAGCATGTGAAAAATACATACAGGATATGAATGTTTTTCCTAAGCATGTAAGGGGTTCACACTCTCTTTCTTAAAAAGAACATTCTTGCTGTCTTTGATGTTGTAAATCTTATTATGTAAAACAAACTGTTGTGTAAAATAAATGATGGCACATGATCCTGCAAGAAGCTTAGTACCCATAAGTCGTTTTAAAGCCAGCAGGAGGAAAGGGCACTCTGCATCAAGCGAATTTCTACTGTGAACTTGTGCTAGACAGTTGCTGAATGAAAAACCTCCAGAGAGAATAAAATTCAATGTAAACACAACTCGCCCAAATCACAAGTTGGCATGTTTAAAAGGAAGTGTGAATGCAGGAAAAACTGCACAGATCTTTTAACTGCTCAGGAAAGGGCTGAGCTACGAGGAAGACTGTTCATCTTCAAAACCAATGCAGTAAGAAACCAGCTCACAATCAGCTTTGCACTGTAATCCTTAGAGACACATGGAGAAGACAGGGATCTCACAAACAGGGGAAATATATTCATATAATCATTGTCGTGAGGGGCTCACAAGGTGATCAGCAGCTGTGTGATGACTAAAATGAAAGCTCTAACTCCAGAACCACGGATGCCAGTGCAAAGCTTCTACTGGGGTATGGAGGACCAGGTTTAAGGAGAATGCTGTCTTGCCTGCGAAAACTGATGGACTGATTTCTCTCTCAACTGATGCTGAGCTTGGAAGACAAGCTGTTACATGACATTCTTGCCTCCAGTGTGCTCATCATGTTTTCCTCGGAGTCAGGGATTTTCAGTGGCATAATAGTAGTTAATCCTCTATGTTCTGCCAAACATTTCTCCTCTGTAGAGTATACAAAGAGGCACAATTAGAACAAGTTGCTCTATTAAGAACTGGAGTAGAGCCATCAATTAATTTTTACTGTCCTCACACTGATAACCGCCGTCCCCCTTCTGCTGCAGTTGGCCCAATGTGGGAAGATGACTTGAACAACCTACCAAATTGTCCATCTTTTTCTCTTTCCTCTAACAGGACCCCAGACACTTTCTGAAAGGATAAATATTGTGAATCTTCACCTTTCAATCTGTGCCACAGCAGGAGATCACGACCCCGCCACAAGCAGTGAACTGGTATTTACCCTGCTCCATAGAAACAACTTACGCCAAGCAGATATTTATTTTTAGCTGGTCACTTGGCATAAAAATGGTCACATCATGTTTATTTGCATTTTTAGCTTAATTACCTCTACCCTTCTGTTATACTTGAGGGAGTTCTAATAAGATGTTAAGAGAGAAGGCATTTCCTACGTACATTGCCTCAGGTTAGTTCGATGCCCCATTAGCCCATCTAATGGTTTCTCATCTGAAAGCTGTGTGGGCGTCCTGAAGTCAATGTAAAGAAAAGCACAGAGGCTGAGGGAATAGAACTCGTCTTCCTGGACCTTACGTACTCAGTCAGGCATTTTTAGCTAGTAACAATATTGTTGATCGGAGTTAAAACCTCACCCCAATTAAAATATTAATAAGTACCACCTACTCAAAGAATTTTTTAAATCATTGTTGATTTAGAGATAAGTAGAAAACCAAAATAATACATTACTTATCTTAGGAGACTACATTTTTCCATGGTGCTTTTACTAGGTGGTTGAAACGATCGTGTTTTGTCATTTGAATTCTTACACAGCAACTTCATCGCATTGCTCTCAGATACAACAAAGGTACTTTTTTTCCTCTGCTTTCAGTAGTGGAATCCTTTCTGGTTCTACTGTAGTAACAGATCCCATTCAATGGTGCTTATGACCAAAACTAAGCTGCTTATAACAGATATTTCCCACAGAGAACCACAGCAGGAATTGACTTTGTTCCTCATCTATTCTGGCTCTGTGAAATAACTAACCATCCCCACCACCTTCTCACATTCCACTGTACAGACCAAGTGGGAATAGCAGAAAACATGACATGTTTAATGTTCACTGTCCTATTGTTCAGCAATGAATAACCGAACTCTTGAGCTCAGCTCAGGAAGGAGAGAGGAGGAGGAGGTTCTTTGATCTGCAGCAGGCAGAGGACTGGAACAGCCTCGCTACCAACCACCACAGTACCAAGTTCAGAGCTGTGCTCGGAATGTTGTCCTTCTGCAAGGCTTAGGATGTTATTGCACTGTCCTTCAGCTTGATGCAGGAGGAAATGGCAAGATGGGCCAGAAGCCCAGTGCTCTGGTTCGTGACTTGGCTTGTGAACACAGACATGAACTACTGCTGCCAGCCAGAGCCCTCACACTACAGAGCAGCCAAGGACCAGTCCTGCTCCCTTCTTCCAGCTCTGCGGCAGCACCAACAGTCTCCAAGAGAGCAGAAGGGGCGACCATGCCTTCAGCTCTCATCTCCATGTTTAGGGAGGGTGTCTGGGCAATGGTCCACAAGTCAGAACAGTGAGAGGTGTGGTTTCCACCTTCTGCAATCACGCCAAAACTTCTCCTCTGCCACCTGACTATGAGAAAGGAGAGAGGAATGTGGCAGTGAGCAGGGGACAACTTTCTGAGAACAAGATCCAGTGGTATATATGTTCTCTGTATTCTGACAAGGGTGGTGACAACACCCTTCCTCCTAAACTATACAACATGAATATAAGTTCATTTCCTTAGTTAAAAGCTCCCTTGATTTCAAACTATTTTTAAAATAACTATGATCAAGAATGTGAAAGTACAGTTCTAAATCAACTGAGGTGCTTGCCCTGCTTACAATGCATGTCTTTCCAAAGAATTCAGCTTATTTACTAAGGTATTAAAAAAATAAATAAAAACAAAACAAAACAAACAAACAAAAAAAAACCCAAAAAAAAAAAAAACCAAAAAAAAACCCACCCCAAAAAACAATCAGGAACGTGGCAGCCCCGTGTTCTTTAATTCATTTGAAACAAACCCACTTACATACTTGAACATCACTTGTAGGACAACCCAATTCATCCACATAAAACACTTATTAACTGCTGTTAAGTCAACAAATTTATAGATTACCAGTTCATTATTTATGCCAGTAGGAGAAAAATAACAATCAAGATACATTTAACAATCAAGATACATTATTCAAAGTATAACTGCACATGTAGGGTGTGACCTTCACAATAAGAAGCAACTCTAGCACTAAGTGGTTTGGGTGTGAACAGGCAACAGAATCACTGAACCCATAACATTCCAAGAAGCCAAACCACCAGCAGCATGGCTCCCTCCTGGCAAATAAGTATTTTTCCTGTTACAATTACTTTTGGAAAAGAAATAAATCACTCATTCCAATCATACTGAGGTTTTAAAATAAATTTTTCATCTTTATCACTTCAAATTACCTCTCCACCCTCCCGCGCCCTCAGATCCACCAATATAATGCTTTATGTTCTCCCACAAATCTTGCATGTTACTTTCTCTTGAGTAATTTCTGATGGGACCTAAAAAATATACAGAATATTTTGCTTCATGCAAACCACCTCAAATACCCTGACTAATGTTTTGATAAACTGCAACATGTACAACATTTCTGAGACAAAACCCAGTAACACCAGTATATTCCTGTTTCTTCTTAATTCCCTATTTCTTTTGACTCAGAATTAAATGGAATGGTGTAATAAGAGAAACACTTCCTAGACATCAATTCAAAATGTCATTGAACTGTTTTTGCAGTGTTTTTTAAAACACAAACATAGCAATGTTGAAAATAGAGACTAGTAACATTATCCAATGCTTTTACTGAAAAACAAGGCAAATACTATTTTCAAATAACAATTACTCAAAGGAAAAGTAAGATGAACACTTAAAATACACTCCAAAAACCAAATAATTTTAAGCTTCTCTTTCTTATCTAGCTTTCCTGTATATTTCTGCACTACTAGCAGTAATACAATTTAACTTTAATTATTTTAAATGGAAAATAATCAGGATTTTTTTTTTGGCAAATAATTGAAGAGGGCTCATTGGTGGATGGGATAAAAATTCAGGTGGGGACATTATAATACTATGATCTTCTGCAATATGTAGCAAGGATAGCTCTAAGTATAATACAAAAAATCACCAGTTTAAATGGATGAATATAAAGCAGCAGACATGTTGAGATTGGCAGAAATACACATAAATGTAATGAGAGCCAAAATCTGCCTTTTTGGTTTCTGCGAGCTGGTCAGATATTTATGCTAATACAGTACAACCTTGGGTATGAGAATGTCACAGAGACACAGGCTGTGTGTGGAGAGTTAAGGTTTTGGAGAACTGAGGTAATTGTCAGAGTAATTAACCAATGTCAGGGGACATGACCGTGTTCCAAATAACAGGGAAGGTTAAATAATCGAATGCTGCTGTCTTACCACTTATCTTACTGAATACTGTAAAGGTTTTTATTGAAAAGCTTTTACTGAAAACGGGTTCAAGATCAAATGACAAGAGGGACCATTAATTTCACACGTGAAAAGCACTGCTACAAGGTATTTTGTGCCAAACCACATAGTGTTTGTCTGCCAGACAACAGAAAAGTGGTTTGTACCTTGAAAAGTGAATTCCTCCCTCTGGCGAATGCACGTCCTCCCTTCAGCAGCAGGAGCTACAGCAGCACCTACCCAGCTCCCCAAGTCCCAGAACAAGGTCCAAGGGTAAGAGCCCACCAGCTTTCCTTTGCATTGTCAAAACCAAGGCTCCCTGCATCACAAAAAATGCTGAATTTGCTGGTCTCAGCCTCATATTCTCCTTCAGAATAACCCCACAGAGTCTGGAATTTTCTGGACCAAGGGTGTAAATGTTATTTAGAACAACAAAAGCTGATCAGGAACAAGCTGGATGATAGAGCTCTGCCAATAGGCAGGTACTATAAAGTTAATATCTGTTCTAAACGTGCACAAATTCAGCCCAGACCAAGCATGATGCTGCAACTGCAAGCCTGGCCTCGAGGCCAAAGTTCTCTCAGTCTCTCTCCAATGCAATGGTCTGTGTTAAAAGAAGTGTGGGTGACTCCTGGGCCATGTTCCTACAGTGGAGAAGCCATTCCCAACTGTGGCCTTACACATGTGAATGTTTTCTGTAGTTTTCAGCTCACATCACAGGGTGAGTGCTGCAGTCTTCCACCTCTCTCCACTTTTGTTCAGCCACCTCTCTTGTTCAGTATTCCTAAAACATTTGCAGTAATAGCAGCAGAACAGCACCTACACATTGTGCCTATTTTATAAGGCAATAATCCACCTCTCTCCTTGAGATAAACTACAAGGGGGAACAAGAGCTGGGTTATTGGCTTGTAAAGCAGTGTGATAATAGTATTATTGTCTAAATTAATGTCATTAACGCTTTATACCACAGTTGCAGAGGTCCCACCTCAAGCATTAATAATGCATTTTGCTTTTTAACATGCCACATGGGAAAAGACAGACTTCTGACATCCAAGGATTGCGTCAGTAAAACATAACTAATTGAAGCAATCTGCAAGAACAAAATAGGAGACCTCGATTGTTCCTGAGAACAGTTCAGTCACTTCACCCTCCCACCCCATCCTAAACCCTCCCAAACACAGTCTTTTTTGTTCTTTACATTATTAATTTCTGAACAGTATGAGGAGCTAAAAATGTAACTTCCTCATATGCCTTTTTTTTGTGCTAAAATGTATATGCATTACCTCTCCTGAGCTACCGTGTTCTCATTCATATATTCTATCCCATCTATCAATGTAAGAAACTGAAGCTTTACAAAGGAATCACACACACACACAAAAAAAAAAAAAAAAGGAAGACATCAAATCAAGCCCTGCATTGCTAAGACACAGTAAACAAGTCCTTGGCTGATAAATTTGCTTATGACAATATTGGCAGTAATTTGATTCAAATTCCAGCAAAGTCAATTTTGAATTATAGCAGCCAGAGACACAAAGTAGCTGCTTTTCTTAGCTGTTAACCCCATAAAAGCTAAATACTTTTTTGAACCATAACGTAAGTCCAACACATTTCCCTGGTGGTGCAGCTTAAACCAGTGATCAGTGTAAGTGAAGCATGATAAATACCTACTGCACTACACACCCCATCAGCTGAAGTCTGCACAGGTCTAGCTGTGGAAACAGAAAGGTCATTCATTACTCTGTGTGAACAAACAGACGGCACATTTGTGATAAATAATAGCTATTACAGAGCTACAATACACACTGAGCCTTTCTGCTCCGTGGCTTTGCACGACTTCCCCTGTGTTACTCTTTAAATATAATTATTTAAAATTGGCTTCTGTGATAAAGACCCCCCTACCTCTCTGGATTAAACCTATACACCCAAGTATGGATATACATGTATGCCTGTGTGTATCTACCCACACACGTATTTTTAAAACCATTTGTTTGGTTATGGCAAGCAGAGCACAAAGTCATTTGTCTCATCTACTAGAAAACAAACAGGATCCAAGTGGCATATTTGCTTTTATTTTTACTTCTCTTATCACTCACGATGTGGATCTCAGGACTGTAATTGAAACAGTAACTAGTCAGCCAAGTTCTGGTGAGGAAACTCCTATGATGTCAGTTGTCACTGATTGCCTTAAAAATCATTTCAAACAAGCAAACAACATCCACATGCAGTTTTCTTTCCCTCCCACCTCTTCCAGAAGGGCAGGTTGTGCCAGCATAGTTTTCACTGGTTAGCTGATCTTTGAAATAAAATGTAATTTCTTTTGAGCAGCAAAGGCTTTACTGTTGGTTCAAACCTGGTAAGCAGGCGCTGAGTCAGTCTGACATGGGGAACAGACAGGTCGTCCTAACTCTCACAATATGGGCAACTGCAAAAGCCATATAAGACTGAGACTTCTCATCACACTGAGAAACATTCTACTTCCCAAGTGCTCCTATCAAAATAAAGGGACTTTCGAGACCATGTTTGTGAAGTAAATGACAGCCACAGAAAGTTAATATACTAAAATACATTCTCTACTTATCAACCTTTCTCCAGCATCAAGCACTGGAAAGCATCTGCAGTGCCTTCTGCCTGCTCTCTCTTGCAGGGGCACAAAGAGAGAGACTCCCCTGTAATTATACCAATTTAATTTACAAATCCACCAGCTGTACTGACCTCTGAACACCTCACCTTGCTGAGCCTCTGCTACCTGTGCCACAATCTGAGCCTTCTGTGGCAATGCAGGAGTCAAGGGGTTGGTGGGCAGTAACTTTTTTCAAACCATACTAAAAACCTGAAGGATTTTTAGAAGTGTTTGGGATAAAATTGTTTTCTCTCACCAGCATACCTAGCTGCATGTGTTCAGTTTCACAATACTGCTTGTACTTAAAGCAGCACTGAGTCTGATCCTGCAGCCTCTGCTGGCTCCCAGCCCTGCACTGCTGTTTTCTTCCAAGGACAGCTCACCCTGCTCAGGAGGAGCAGCTCCAGCCACACACACATGGGAAATTAACTGGTCACCCCATGAATGCAAGGACACGAATGCTTGAGTGCATGAGTCTGATCACAGGAAGAGAGTCCAAGCAGCGATGTGCTCCCATATTCAGCCGGAAATTAACTCCTGCATTTCCATCCCAGCTCCCTGCTGAATATGCAGCAGCAGCAGCAATTAACTTTTACAGAGGTGGGGAAGGAGGAGAAAAGTGTAAAAGTTCTGAACTTTCACCAAACTTGGACCATTAATCACAATCTGTAAATTCAGGTGAAGAGACCACAGAAGCAATTAATTCCCTGTAAATTTCAATTCTTCATTTACATGGCAAACAGAAAACACAAGTTGTAACTCACAGCAACTGGAAAGCAAACTATCAAATTAGCCCAATAGAGTATGTCATTGTGCTGCTTCAGAAACAAACAACAGCCAGCCACGAAGCCTCCTGAAAGTCAGAGATATTCAACTGAGCACACTACACAGTGTGCTGGGATGAGTGTGGTGATTATGGGGAGTAATGACATGAACAGCAAAATGATACAGAGCATTTATTTCAACCATGGAAATCAAGGAAGCCTGCAGCAATACAAATTTCAGGCTTTGCAGCTAAAGGCAAAGCAAGCTCTATAAAAAAAATTCCTAACACAAAGAAAACCAGAGCTGCTTACTTTCTGATAGGTTTATATTTTTCTACTTCTATGTGGAAATGATAGAGAAATTTGAAAAACAATGTGCAACTGCAAAACCTTCTGATAGCTATATAAAACATTTTCTATTTATATGTAGAACACACACGTTAGATATATTGCTACCTAAAACCTACTGAAACCTGGTTCTGCATCCACTGGAAAAAGTCAAAACATGGCATTTTCTAGGACATACATACTACTGCAGTAAGAGCACAAATTATTTCTTGTTCTAGAAATGCCTCTCCCCTCCTGCCTTTCTTAAAGCAAGCTGTACCAACATCAGGGGAAAAGCAACAAGCACAAGGGCTAAATTATTTTTGATGTGACTGGTCAGCAAGAAAAGGTTTTACCTGTCAGGAGAATTGAAGACTCAAAAAAAAAAAAATAAGACCATCAAATCTCCTCGACACCTGAAAGCCACAGACAAGTTAAACAAAACAAAACCAAAAAACTTCTGAAGTGTGAAGAATTCCTCCTCATTATTTAAGAGAAACATATCTCTGGGCCCAGCCCTAATGGCACTCAGACAATGCAGAGCAGCATTCAGGGTCTCTCACCTGGACTGTCTCCTTTCTGGTAAATGCCTGATTTATATTTCTTGTCTGATTGGACCCTGGAAAGATGCCTTGGAGGCTACAAAGGATCTTCCTTTCACTTGCTTAAAAAAATTATTTGTGGAAGTAATGAAATGCTGTTCTGAGAGTTTCTTTTTGGAAAGCTCTCAGAGGTGCAGTTTAGGGGTTAAGAGCTGCAGCCCTGAGCCACACTCTGCAATCACACTGATTGCAGTAACTGCAGTAACCTCAGGCAGTGAGATGCCGGCAGCAGCCTGGACCTCAGGGTAGGGCTCTCGTTTACATTAAGATCATTTCAAACCACTCCCAAAGGGCAAAAAGCAGCGTAAATGGCTTCTGTGTGGGAGCAAATTACATGTGTACAAAAGACCAAACAATGCCAACAGCACGCATAGGAAGCAACACACTTATGCAGAATTTGAAATTACTTTAACCTGTACCTTGCTTAAAACTCCTCGTAACAGGCCTCTTTTCTTCCCCAAAGTAACTGCAGACATTCTCCCACACAAACCCTTCTTTAATGTGTGTATTTAGTTGGTTTTCAGATCTTTGCTAAAAGAGGGAAATTGAAACACCCATATAAATTTTGATGATTTTCTGGATCAAAAGAATAGTGTTCTAGAAAACTTCAGTTCAATCATCTTTCAGGATATTGCTGGCAGCACAGCCAGAGGATGTTTATAGACTCCAAAATACTAATTTCATACCCAATTTCTACACACTCTTGCAAAGTTTCCAAGCTTTCACACTTCTTTTACAAGTCTGTATTTTCAAGAGCTTGAGCATCTTGGTCACGTTCTGCTTTAAAATAAACTGTTAAACATGAATCCTAATCGAATTACATGTATTCATTTAACTCAGTTTTTAGTTCTCTACATAGACAAAGCTGAGAGGACTGATTCCTTTGTGCCCCGATGCAGAGAAATCCTTCCAAATACATGTTTTGACTTAGCAGCCCCCTTTGTTCAGTGGGATTTATAATGACCATAAATACTCATTTATTCACACCATTGAGGATGAGCTGGGTCATGCACTTGACAAGCCATGGCCACAATGCCCAGGTGAGGCTCAGATAATACACTGGGATGAGGTTCTGGGCTGTTACTCTGATCTGAATGACACGGTTACAGCAACACAAGCACAGAGTGGAGAAGTTAACAGAGAGACACAAAAAATCCTGGGTGAAGATGCAGGCCATGGAATTTAAATGGGTTAGGTTTGCTTATTCCCAAATCCTTTCATTCAACAATCAAAACCTGACAGAAGGAAGCTTTTTTGTTTGCCATTAGCGGGGCTGGTTTGTTTTAGAAGTAAAATAAATTACACTGAAGAACA
Organism: Machaerirhynchus nigripectus; assembly: GCA_013397975.1. NCBI lineage: Eukaryota > Metazoa > Chordata > Aves > Passeriformes > Dicruridae > Machaerirhynchus > Machaerirhynchus nigripectus. The sequence goes on along the minus strand of VZRQ01007504.1, from coordinate 308,908 downwards.
GTGCTGGACCACAAGCTGGCATAACACCAGCTTTTAATGGTACTCTGGATGGCTCACACACTTTCCTTTCAGCCCAAGTCTCTTGATAGTCCTTTGGATTTTGTTCACAGATTTCTTCCCTTTTTTTTAAGGAAAAAAAAAAAAAAAAAAGAGGCCTGAGGATTTAAAAAGTTTGCTATCTGAGTCATCTCTACATGGTTTGGGTGAGTGAGTCTTTTATTTCCAGTCCTTTTTAGAAATAAAAACTACCTAACAGAACCTGGTTGAGTCTGGAGTGGAATTTGCTGTTTGATGAAGTAAGGTGCAGAAATATGGTCTACTGGTTAAAGCATGGGCTGGGGAGGCAGGACTGCACCACTCAATTCCCAGCCTTGCCAATGACTCACTAAACCTGATTCTACAAAGCAGTTGCAAATGCTCAAGCTGTGGATAAAAAATATTGCACTCCCTGAAGAACCTCACCGGCTCCAAGCCTGGATGCTTTGTATTTGATTTAAACTTCTCTGTACCTCAGCCTGTGGTGTATGCAGTAATTCATTTAATCTGTAATATGTTTTGAGATCCCTGAAGAAATATGCAATCCCCATAAATATTAGTACTTTATTATTAAGTAAGTGCTTCTTGCTTGTAACTGACGAGTAAGTTCTGAAATATCTGTTGCTGACATCAGTGAGGAAATTTAAAATTTATATGAAAACCTGTTAGCAAGTTCAAAAGGTATGAAAAATCCACCGCTTTACTCCTTTTACAGCAAATTTTACTATAAGGGTGCAAACCCCTGAAACATCCATTTTCCATGCTGCACTTTTTCTCAAACACTTTCAAACCTAATTCTAAAAACCCAAGACACAGGAACAGTTCTGGCCCTCCAGACCGCCGACAAGTCTGATGAATGGCCAAGTCTCTCGTGGCTCCTTGCTCTGTCCAACACTCCATGATATCCCAGGAATTAAAGGGCAGATGAAACGGACAGACAGTGTCTTTCATTCCCCTCACTTCACGCAGATTTCCAGAGCAGCACAACACGTTGGAGCAGCAGCTGGAGGGTTGCTGGACATATAACTGCACTTCATAAAATAGCATCTGACCTTCTGCACTCCTCGCGCTAGAATACTCCTAATGAGCTGTAGCCTGGGAATGGCTGGAGATTCCTAAAATAGTCAGTTAATGAAGACTGACATGCACCAAACCGTGACAGCAAGGGGAGCAATGGATGTGGCAGCCAGCTTGGGATTAATGCAGCACACATGGCCAGGGCTGCTGCCAAAGCTCCAACGCTCTTCCTGAGCTATAAGGCCTCCATAAAACTAAAACAAACAAACACGAACCCCCTCCCACAATAAAGTTTATTTCCTAAGATACTTTTGTGACATTAACAGTTCATGTCTAATGTCTCAGCGGATACAATGAACTCACTTACAGCATCCATGTGTTTACGTAACAGCCACTCTCAAAGCATGTTTATTGCCAGAGGTTACCAAGAACCTTTATCTCAGTATCTCTTAAAAGAGGCAATGGATTTAAACAGTATCAGCATGATCCTCAATCATAAAGGCAAAAGTAAATAAATAAATGAACATATTTTACAAAAAATAAATAAAGGGTCAGATAGACATACGCTGCTCAAAACTCCCCACTGAGATTATTACAATTCAAGACATGATAATGCATAAGAAGAAATACATAAGTTCAAAGTACTGCAGCTGCAAAGTGTGTTAGTTACAGGCACAGTAGATGAGAGAAAAAGATCTCTGTTATTAATCAGAATTCATATTTAAGAAACAGTCGTTGTTAAGTAACTCCCCTGAATCCTAATCACAGCCAGGAGGGTACCAATTATTCTGACTCTGTTACTATTCATTAAGATCACGCTGAAATCTTATTTGTTTCTACAAGCTGGGGTGGGATATGGAGGAAATCAGCTTTGAGTGGGTTGCTCTTCTTTTTTTCGAAATGCATCTGTACCTAAACCAGCTGAACCCACAGAGATCAGGTAGTCAGGATACAAACAAGAATCCACATTTGACTAATTGGAAGTCAGGTAAACAAAGCTCCATTATCATAACAAGAAGATATGTTCTTCCTTGCAGTCTTGCGATTAGTTTTATGCATCTCTTGCCCTGACAACAAATGAAACCTCTGCTGAAATGGAAAGAAATATCATTACACCATTCCCTAAATATTACTTTCTGAAAGGCTTTTCCCCCTCCAAGATTGACCTAATGCTTAATTAAAGCTCCACAGAGAAGCAGAGAAAGATCTAAAGCTCCAAGCCAGCAATGACTAGAAACTGTTTAATCTGATTTTCTGTATAATGAAATTCTCTTATCAGCATAAGCAAAACAACAACAAACGTGAGCTGTAATAATGGTCAAAATGTGTTAACACATTCTGGGGAAGGCTTTTTAGTTTTGCTTTTAAGCCTCTGCCATTTTGGAAAGTAACCAAAGTATAATTCTGCTTCCCTTGGTTGACAAAGCCTGCTATACCTTTAATTAAATCTGTGACTGTATGACACCTTTCCAGTGAGAATAAGGAATTAAAAATTGATTTTCTAGAGGAAGAATCCCTTCTCCCTACTGACAAACAGTAAAATTTTTTTTATAAATATATATAGCATGATTAGCTGAGATCATGTGTATGGCATTTCCAGAATAAAACTAATCAGTGTTACATGCGCTCCATCACTACTCTATTTGCATTTTCTCCTGGCAGGCTTCCAAAGAAAGATGAAAATCTGCTTAGAAAGAGGCAAAATGCCCTCAATGTCTACCCCTGAGTGGGGCATCTAGCAGAAAACCACACAGCCAGAGCCTGCTAGACCTGACTGTTTTCACTGGAGTATCACTGGACATCATGACCTGCAGAGCACATGCCGTGGCGGCAGGTCCCGCCAGACTCCTGCAGCCATGGAGGCAGAAATAGAGCAGATTGACAGTTCTCCCCAGCCCTCAGTTCACACAGCACTGACCTCTCCCTCCTGGGGCTTCATCCATGGAGGAGCTCACCACGAATATTGCACAGTGGTGCTTCCCCACAAGATTTCCTCTGAGGGCACCGTGTACAAGACAGCAGCCATGGCCACACACTGACCACTTCAGAAGAGATGCAGACTTTTGGTAACTCCTCTTCAAGCTTGTAACAGTCAAGTGAAACTTCAGAAGGCAATGCCTCCCACATTTTGGAAATTCAGTTGCCATATATGTGCCTGCATCTGTGGTCTTATGGTTAGAGGAGGATCTTATCAACTGCCAGTCAGAAAATGGGCAGAGGAAATAGAAGTCAATCCTTCCAGGTTTCACAGAAGAGCTAAATAAATGCCACCCAAAAAGAACTAGAGAACAATCCGAAAGAAAAAAGGAGAGGATTATTTTTCTTCCTTCCTCTCAATAGTGTGGGTTTTAATACCAATCTCCTGACAGACTGGGCTTTTCAAGGATTAAGGCTGAGAGAACTGCCTGAATCTGAATACTTCCAGCCTCACTGGAGAGATGAGCAAGATACCAGAAGGAGGAGGGAAAGTTTTCAGGCATCTTTCACCCTCATTATGGGATTATCAGGTCTGCAAAGATCCCTCTATTTCCATGAGTACCTAGGGGAACAGACAAGCTAAGGACAGGGCAGGGAACTCCAGTGCTCTCTAAACTGTCTCAGAGAGGAGAACACAAGAGACTTCATCCCAAGCAGCAGTGAAGGTCACTTCGGAAACAGAGTGAGGGCTCATTGTACCTCAGCTTCAACTGGGCCTTCAGAAGACTACACTGCAGCCTCAAACTGAGCATCTTTGAGGGCAGAATTCCAAGCTTTAGTGTGGTGCTGTATCCCCACCCCTGTCTGCCCATTCCACGTTCCTGCTCCCCCCTTCCCCGCCCCTAGTCCTAACCACTCCCTCAGGTTTCTCCCATTGGTTCTGTTACCCCAACTCTGCCCATGTACTGCCCCTCTGCCCTGAGAGTCCATGAGCTCTCCACTCCGCTTGTCCCCAGATAAAACCACTGGCTACAGGCCGTGTGATCCTCTCTGCCTTTGGGGATCAGCCTGCCAACAGCTCCCCTCTCTCTGCCTTGGGGGAACCATGCCATGTGCTGGCTCTCTGCCTTTGGGAGCCAGCACATGTGCTGGCTCTAGGCTTCTGGGAGCCAGCATGGAATAAAGACCTTCTCCAGCCCCATGAGGGAGCCTTCTCGCCTCCTTTATCATCACCGTGTTGTGGTGTCACAGCCGGCCGGAGCGAGTGAGGGGCAGCCTGGAAGAGGCCACGGGATGCAGCGCGGCTGCTCTCCCTCAGAGACCCCCACGGCGCTCTCCGGGCAGGCTGTGGCGTGCCACACCACTGCAAGAAACTACAAACTGCAACAGTTCAGGGAAAAATACTCATCTGCAGGCCCATCACAGAGGGGAATGGGACAAAGCTCAATGCTTCAGCCATGTCCTGACAGAAAAAATTCCCTCCTACAAGCAACGACAAGCTGTTGTCAAGTGACAAATATGTCATGAGTATCAAATGTCAGATTCAAAGGGTGTGAAAGAACCCTGACATAGGCTTTAAGTATTAAGCTCCCTAAGGCATGTTTGGGGGGCGATCTTGTAAGCATTATTTGCTGAATTTTGAACAAACAAAATGCTGTGGGAAGCTTTAGAGGTTGCGTAGAATGCAACTTGTACATGCAAAGCTGTTCTCACTGAACAGCAACTGCATTTCTGTGTAACACAGAAGGCAGGATTCAAAATCAAGCTCATACAAAGTGAACCTTTGTGATTTAAACATTAAGTGCCGTTCCTCTTTGTCAGAAGAGGCAGAATAAAGTAACATTTATTAACCTATCCCTGTCATGAACTTTGCTATTGCAGCTCATCACTGTAGGATCTGGGAGCTTTTCCACGGAACCAAACTGCTGCAGAGAAATGGACAGGAGACTTCAAAAGCTTTCTCCCGGTTCAAGTTTCAACTCTGAAATAGATTTATCTTGACCAGGGAAGAAGGAAAGGTCTGATGTAACTGCTTTCTTGCTAATGGCGAAAGTATTTGAAAAAAGAGCTTTAAAGGAGACGCTGAGCATGGCTGGACTTCAGGTTTTCCAACCTCCTCAAGTTTATAAATAACAAGGTACATATTGAGCTGCTATAACCAAGAGGCTCTCCTGATAACTGCAGGGAGCTTAAACACATCAAGCTCTAGACTAGTTAAATAAAAATACAGTTTATCTGAGAGACTTAGTACTTGGCAGCTGAACAGAAAAAGCATCCTCACACCATTTTTGAGGTAGACAGAAAGGGTATAGATCAGAGGGGGAGGACCACACACTGCATATATTATAATACATGAATTATGATCCAAATATACAAAAAGAGTTGAATTCTTCCTAATTTTAAGATCTTGATGATCTTAAAGAAACTTCACTCATGAACTACAATGACCCTGAAAACTCAGCATGATATAATCCTTTATGTGTATAATCCTTTATATTACTTTTTTTCCCCTTAACAGATTGTTGAATTCCTTATTTCCAGATATTATGCTAAATTATTCTTTTGATTCCTTGAGACACTTTTATTTTGATCTTCAGTGTAAAGCAAAGTCAATATTTGTACTGCATTAGAACTGATACAAACACACATGAATGAAGATGCTAAAAAGAGGTAACCAAAATTAAAACAATCTGCACAAAGGATGCTCTCTAACACATATCCACTGACTCTCCCCTGTTCATTAAGCTAAGCGTAGCTGTGCTGATCCCACTGAATTCCACAGCATCCTTTTGCCACAGTTCACCACTGAACCATAAACATGGCATATTTGCATCCCAGCAAGGCCAATTACCTGACTTCCTATAAGCCCCACTCGTGGGAAGGGTTCAGCCATGGCACTAAAGATCTGTCACCTACATGAGGTACATGTAGGTAAGAGATGCCCCCAGTTTACACAGGTCCCTGGCTCTGACAGCAGAGCCCTTTGCCATTCAGAACAGTCTCAAAGCAGCAGGAAACTTTATTCACGTAAGTCTCAAGTCAAAAGTATGTCAGATGCTGCCTAAAAACTAATAATCTGGATTTGCACGTCTCCCTTCCTGCAGGAACCAGCCACCACATTTTCTAAACAATCCAACAGTCCACTTTAATATTCATTCCAATATGCATAACATAATTAAATTCCCAATCTACCCTCTGGGGTGTCTAAGCTCATCTGCTGAAGCCTGCAATGATTTACAAACAGGATGTACTGAAAGCAGAAAGGCTACTAACAAAGTAGTTCTGGCAAGTGTTTTTTCCTGAAGATAAGGAGGTTGAGACCCCAGTTTCCACCCCTTCTCTGTGCTGGCAGCTGTCATCCTCAAGCACTGCCTCCAAAAGATGTAGGATACTGTGTAGATAGATAATACATCAATCTAATAAGCAGCAATGACAAATACTAACTTGTTTTATTACCAAATTAATATTGCACATTTGTGCAGCTTAGCACACGTCCTGCCACCATGTCAAAGCTATTTCTGTCAAGCTCAAAATGGTCAGAGCAGAGGCTCCACTGGTCAGAAGAACATAAAGGAGAGAGACAACTAGCCCCAACACTCAGACTCCCCTATTACCACTGAACTTGATGAAGTTAATGTCAGGAATAAAAGAAATGGATTCAGATTTCCCGTGTCTCATTTTTCAAACACATGTGCATGTGCATAATGCTCTCAACACAACTGACACCAGCAAGTTGTACAGACACTTGAGAAACTCCAGGATCAAGCTCTTAGTTAGCAACCTGACAAGATGAGATTTTATGTACTAGTTTTCAACATTTCCCCCTTCGTTCCACTTCTCTTCTGCAAGCTACAAAATTTAATGAACAAAAATATCTCTTCTTTCACTCTGCAACTCATCACTACAATGACCTGTTATAGGCACCGAGATTCTTCAAACAGCTAAAACTGCCTTTTTTCAAGGGGTTGGCAGGTTTTGATTTTTGAAATCAAACAATTAGGTTTCTACCAGAAGTTCTCTGCATGCAGGAAGGCAGCCAGCAGGTCGTTTAATTATTTATCTGACAGAGGTCCTTTAAGGTGACTCTTGAAATATCTGAGCATCTCCATTTGAGAAAGAATTGATTAAGACAAAGTCATTAACAAGTGAATGTGTAACTGTAGGAAGAATCTAGGCAGGTCTGTAATGCACACTCGGGCACTTAAAAGAGCTCTAAAGAGTATTTTAAAGTAAGTAAACATCTATTTTTTAAAGTATTAGACATCTAAAATACAATTAAGGAGGGGGGGCGGGGGGGGTGCGTGTGTCCCTAAGATTTGTGATATAGAACTCCTTAAAGTCAGTCTAGACTAATTGCCAAGTATTACACATTATATGATTAATCACACTGAATGTTCTGAAATTTTCCTATGTGTATATGATTAGGTAACGATATTTTTTCTGTATTTAACTGAGAGCATTCTCCTTTCTATTTCCTTAAAGGTGCTGATGAATTACATCAAGTATATCTTCAAAGATAGGTCTGAAATACAAGCTTGGATACTGTTTTTCAGATTGGAAGATGTGGTTTCTCTAAATCTGAAAAATTTCTTTAATGTGGCACCACTTAAAACCAAAGCCCAGAGGTGAACCAAGGAAAAGGAAAACGTTCCAAAACAGGAAAAACACCAGTTACATTCATGAAGGTATTTAAACACTTAATTCTTGTTTACATATTAGTTGTTCAAATACAAAATGGACTTAGAGCCTCGGAAGGAGCTACCAGCTGCCTCCAACGAATACATTTTCTTAAACATTCAAGAAAATGTTGCATTGAGTTCTGTACAACTATTGGCCTGCTTTCTATAAATCGCGAGCCTATTCTCATTTCTCAAGCTGTAAAGTAAATGGTGTAACAGTGCCCTTTCACTGGTGACAGCATAGCCATGACCATGATAAAACCAAGAGAAAATGCAGGATTCATAAAAAAATGTTGTGGAAACTTGACAACAGGCCAAGGGAGGACATGTAAAGGAGTAGCAACTTTTCTGCCCAGATTGTCATCTGCATGTGAAAAGCGTATGAAGATGTGCTCAAAGCACAAGTGCTTTGGGGAAAAAATGGCCCAGACTTTGGAGGATATTGCACAGGTGGGAACTCGGAGTTTACTAAAGCAAAACAAGTATTTAATATGATGTTGTCTCTATCTTTCACATCTCAAACCTAGCTTTTTTGCTTCTTTCGTGCCACCTCATCTGGTATGTGACCTCCACCAGGAGAAACCTGCTAAACTCCCCTCCAGCCTGCCCCAGCAGCAGCCACAGACAAAGGACTGGATTCTGTGTTGTGACCTGTAACTCTCTGCAGCTCAGGTCAGGAAGGGAGCCCTGTTTGTAACAGAACTTTCTTCTGCTGTTCCTTCATTTTGTGCTGCAATTTCCTGGCAATCAGTGCTCTTCCCTTCTTTGTTTTAAGCCTTTCCCATTTTGAAACAGGGACAGGTAGTGGGTGTGCTATGCATAGGAACCATGCAGGGTACCCACCCAGCAGTGGAGAGGCTTTTCATCAAGAACAAATCATAATTACTGTCATATTTTGAAAGATCCTCCCTTTCTACCCTAACAGCTTCCTTTGCAGACAATGGACATTTTTAAAAAGAAGCTACATCTCTGAAATTCACTGAAGATTGCCAGAGTCTTAACTGCCCATGCAGATGCTCCAGGACAGGGTGCAGGACACTGCTTACAACCCCATGTATCTCTTGATGATTTTGCTCATGTTGTCAGTCAACCAATTTACCAGCACATCCTGCAGCCATCTATTTTAGGAAGATGTATTACTGTCTCTTGACACACAGAGGCAGCATATATAAAGGTTAGAGAAGGAGACAGAGAGTCACCACTGCTGGGCTCCACTGGCAGCTTTCTGCTGCCTCTTTAGTGGTGGCTGGCTCAGGTATTTAAACCTGTGGTTTTAAATTCTGGTCAGTGGAACACCAGTTGCAGAAGGAACATTTGCTGGTTGATGTCCTGAGAAATTGGCTGGCCAAGTACTGTTGGCTCTCCTTGTTCCCACACATATATGTGGGATTTACCGCCAAGGCGAAGGCAAAAGGGCATCAGATATTTTCCTAATTATCCCCTGCATAAAGAGATATGCTGTTGTTTGAAATTGTCATGATATGGCAAATGGATAACACCTGAAATATGGGAATTGTGAACTAATACATTCAGTCAGTGGGGAAAAGATTACAATTCTTCCTCTTAAATATTCCAAGCTTCAGTTTATTTGTACAGAAAAAAGAGTACATTTCTGACATGCCCAATGGAAAGCTATCATTCTTAACTCAGTTCTGTTTGCTCTATGCTTTGAAAACCACAGGATTTGCAGAAAGAAAACAAGTGTTTTGTGACCATAAATGCCTTCCAAAAGCTGAACTAGGAAATAAAGCAAAGGTTCAAGTAGAATTCTGCTGAGCTGATGTTACACAAGGGCTTATCTGTGCTGATGTGCATCAGCAGTGCTCTATTGATTACATTGATTTTACCCAGCTAAGGGTTTGACCCACAGTCTCTGAGGAAGACCTAAAGCTAAACAACCTCTAACTAACACCAAACAATAACTATCAAAGCAATAACTATCTTTAAGAAAATAAGAGGGATCAAAACCAATGACCATTCAGTAACAGCAGCACAGGAATAAACAATACAGATGCTCAGGCATACCGACAGGGCCAAACCAGAATAGCTGCAAGTGAGAAGGAAATACAGTATACTGAGAGAACATCAAAACTCTGAGGGACTAGGAGAGGCAAGAAAAAAGAGTAAAGAGAAGTAAATGGCTAACCCTGATCCTGAACCAACACAAAATCATCAAATACTGAAGTACAACATACATCTTCATTATGTTTCTCATTCAAACCAGGAAATCAAGACTTAGGGCCACAGTCTTCAAAATCCCCTTTCATACATATTTTAAGTCTCCAAATGACTTTCCACCTATCAAACCTTATGCCAGTAAGAGTACCAGCCTTCACAGTTTACAGTCATGTCCATATCCTTGTAGGGCTTTAGCCTAAGCAGCATCACTGCCTGTGCCCCACACAGCCCATTGCTACAGGGGCTCACCCAGTCCTGCCAATGCTCAGGACTCGCCCAAGGCAGGTTCAACACTCCCAGTACTCACCTTGCAAAAACAGCTTTGAGCTTTGCTGTAACTTCACTACCAGCGACTAACTGTGGCCTGAGGAGCTGCTGAATATGCAGCAATTTGGAGTTTTTCCTTATATATGCACAGGCCAGTTTACATACACCTACAGCATAGAAGTAATGCAATTGCAGCTTTACATTTGCATATAAGGGATTCTCCTTCCTCCTACTAACATGTAAATGCTACAATCCATACTACTATCCAGGAAAATAGCCACACACTCAAAAAAACCCCAAAATAACCCCAAACAACTCTCCTCAAAACATATGTATATTCACATTTAATCTCTCTGTAATATAATAGAATTCCTTACAACACATCTCTCCACAGAACCATTTTTTATTACAGTGCCATCTCTATTTGTTCTGAGCTGAATAACTGATTGTACCCTCATTCTGTCACACCTCTTCACCAAAAAAAGCCTCTCAGTAGAATCAGCCTGTATTCTATGCTCCATCAGGATGAAAAGACACTGCCGGACACATTTGCTGACCATACAACTGTATCTTCAAAATTACTGAGATTACGTAGATGATCAAAGCAGCCTAATGTTCAAATATATGTTACTCCCTGCTGTTTGGTCTCATTTGGCTTTGGTCAAATTTTACATGACTGGGTTCAAGCACAACACTGTTTAATGGGTTGTAGGGACAGAGGGGGTGTCCTCGTGGGTCAGAGAGATGCCCAGCCAGCCCTACTCTTCTCTCTCTTGAAGCAGCAGCTTAAGGACCTGTTCAGGAAGTGCACAGAAGTGAGTGAGGAATGTTAAAAAAGTGCATCCCCTTTAACACTTTTTCATAGGTGGGTTCTTTTAGTTAGTGCCATGCCTTTCTTTAGGTGCAGATACCAGAACTGTACAGAGGACTCAAGATTCAGGAAAACCAAGGTTCTATGTATAGAACAATACAGCAATATAAAGTAAACATACAGATAAGCCCTTCAGAGAACTCCTGGTTTGGCCATACTTCACTGCCAGGAGATTGTAATTACATATACAACATTACTATGGTACAGTAACACCTATCAGCTCATGGCTCTATTGCCATCTGATGATTATTTCTGGTAAAAAGAACATTAACCAACTTAAGCCCATTGTATCAATCATATTCATCTTAAAGAGGCTCCAAGAGCAGTGTTCAGCAGCCCCACAGGACAGCACTGCTGCAGATTCTGCCTGTGAGCCAGATATCGAGGCATTGCCATTAAGGATGGCAGGAGCTCCAAAGGTGCTGTTCCAGTCCGTAGTCTCAGTGATCTGGCATTAGAGAATTCCCAGACAGGCCTTAATATGAGCCTTTAATGAGCTTTAATGAGGTTGTGGTGTCACATCCTACTTGGGGACACTTTAGTTCACGGATCACTAAAGTGAAAGGCAGTAAAGGCAAACTCTTCAGAACTTCTATTAACCAGCCATCCATGCTCAAATGTCAGCTCCTTTAACCCTTACAGAATAATTTAAACCCCTCTCTGTTCTCACCACCCTTTTCCTGCTGGTAAAAAGGAACCTATATTACAAATGTAGCACCTCTTCCCGTATCCTCCTTTAGCCACCAATAGATGACAAGAATTTAAAAATACCATTAATAACTAGTTTGCTCACTGTAATTAACACCTTTGCAGTCTCCTTTCCAGAGAGAAATTGGCATACTTAAAGACGGCTCAGCAAGGTGTTATTTACTTTAGGAAAAAGAAAACATTAAAGCTTTATGTGAAAGAAAATTATCTGTTCTCTCTCATGCTTCTCAAATACATTTTGCAGCAGTGACTTTCCAGCCTGCGGTTAAGAAACCAGAAAGAACTTTTATAAAAATCCATTAGGAGCTTAAAAGTATTATCTACCACTTTGCTACACTCTCCCTAATGCAACTGCCAACAATAAATTCACAAAATCGTTTTTGAGTTGCTTATTTATTTATTCATTCCTGTGTTGGTGACAGAGAGGAAGAGCATCAGCCATACAGGGCGTTTGTAATTTGTCACACACGGTGTCAGCCTGGGGGAGTTCACAGCTGCCCAACCAGGTACAGCAGCCCAGTTACAGGGCCAGGACACTCAGCCTCCACTGCAGGAAGGGGATGGCATTTGGGATGTGAAGAGTGCCATGGTGGGTGGGACATGGTCCTCTGCCAGTGGGACAACGAGTCTCCAACACTGTGGAGATCACCTCTGGACCACCAGGGAAGCTCTGGGAGAGCACCCCCAGGCTGATCACACACGGAGGACACTACTGAACTCCATCCAACATGGTCACATCACACAGATCCCACCGGAGGACAGACCTTAGACCATCTAGTTGTACCTAAAATACAGGACATTAAGATATTTTTTACCAAGTATTCATACAAATAATCCATAGTAGTCTCGGTAATGGCACGAAAGATAGCCCACCCCACCCCCCCCACTGCTGCACAATCCCAAGTGACAGGCATTTGATCATTATTGCAATCACCTGTCAAGTATCATGAGTTTTCTCCCATTTCATGAGTTAAAAGGGCTTATAAACTGCAAAACTGTGCAAAATACAAAGTGCATTTAAAAAAAATCAATATCTATTTAGAGATCCTCTTAAGGATGCTTACTTTTGATTAATTTTCTTGACTCTTCAGAAATCTGGTAAAAGGAACAGAGGAAGAACACTTGTATTTATAAATTTGTTTGTCTAACATGTTTCAAGATTTTTTTTTTCAGCTCTCATTTTGCATATAACTGCTTCTTCTCCTTTGCAGAAGATCCTCTGGCATATGTTCATGTAAAAAGTGTTCTTTTGAAAGCCTGGAAATATAAATCATCTCATATTCAGGCAGTGGATTAGCTCTTACAGACTACCCTTTTCTGTCGAGATAGCAGAGAGGTGTCATGTTTCCAGCCTGGCAGTGATCTCACTAATGTGGTTGGCAATATAGCTGTAAGAATGGTACATAGAGACATGGGATTTTAAAGGAACTTCAAGTCATCTCAAGCTCACTAAAAACAAACAGAAACCCAAACATCCAACACCCAACAAAGAAAACCTTTAGCACAAGTTCAACTTTTGCACTGAATATTTCGAAGCACACCAAAAGAGGGATATCAAATCCTGATCCCACCATATCCAACTCAGCAAAACACTACATTTCTCTCCCAAGAGATTTCAACTCTGCAGTTCAGACCTTTGCTTGTGATACTGAGTGAGACCATGTGCTCTTTTTGGGGCAGGACAGTATAAATGCACACAGAAGGTCCATCTGGCCAGCTGCAGGCTAAGTGTGTATCATTAATTCAGGGCTAAGTCTACTTGGTCAGCAGTTCACTGGAGTTTGTAGATAAATGCTGATTTTTTTATATTCTCCTCCAAGTAAATGCAGTCCCTCCTCATTCTTTGTCTGGAGATCATGGAATCCAAACTGACCCTGTCCTGTAGTCTCATCTTATGCCTCTTTAGGGCAAGGCATGTTCCTTTTCTTAAAACCAAGGAAGCAGATCGTTCTCATTTAAACAATGGGTAAAAATTCATGAAATATATCACATCTTTTACTTTAGGATGACAAAGGATAACCAAGATTTTGAACACACTGAAAAATTCCCTAGGCAGGCAGTACAGCTCTGAGATGACAGTGAGAGATAGCAGCCAATGAAGCAGTGTCCAAGAAATCCTTGCCAGCAGAAACTTTGTAAAACTTGAAAACGTCAGAAATTAAAAAAGACATCGCTGCATGAATTTTTGCTTCTCAGACCTGGGACAAATCGAATGCTGACCTGTATGAGTCTGGTGTTTGGTGTTAGTGTATCCATACCTCACGCATCCTGTTTGACTTCGTCCATCCACTCTGGAGAGGCAGGAATAATTTTCAGTTCTAGGCCACACTTTTGATTTCAGAACTAAGCTAGCTAGAAATACATCAGGTATTTTCCCCCTTCCCAGGGAGTGCGTTTTTAAAAAAACAAGTCATTAATCTGGAGCACAGAACCAGCTGAAGGATGGTCCAGGTAATTCTACTGTGGCAAGTATTGACAGGGGTTAATGCTTAATACAGTTTGCTTTAGTCAGAAGAGACAAATGGCTTGTGACCTATGAATTCTTCCAGATGCCTCACTCAGTCCTGAATTTTCCGGTACATTGTTGGTATAAAACTCTGTCTCTTTCTCCCTTAGATATTTGTCAGCACACAAATGTATTTCTACCCTAGATAATCATGGCAGACAGAGACAACATATTGATATACAGCACTATTTTAGACCAAGGTATGAATATTACATTAGCTGAGTTATCACTATAAGTTCTGACCTTCAACTACCCAATTTTAAATTCATTCATTTTAAAACTATTAAACTCTTCTCTGTCACATCACAGAAATAGACATTATGATGGTAAAGTTTCCTAACAATGCTTTAGTCAAACTATGATGTATTAGTAGAATTTGTAAATATGTGTTTGTGCTATTAAAACTCTGGAAGGACTCTGTAGCCTATGGTCACAGCTTGACCCTGAGTAGTCAAGCAGAGAGAAGTGTCAAGTGAGTGACTGGTTCCTGTACTTCCTTCCTCCTTCTGATCCCTAATTGTGGGTCAGAAAGCTCAGCTGTGCTGCCAAACACAGAAATATAGGCTCTGTTACCATTCATTCCTCCTCACTGAAAATCCTCTAATGTGTGGATACTCCTGTTCTCAGGAGCAAGTCCCAAACAAAAGAATAAACTTGATTAAGAAGAGCACAAAAGGGAAAGGTTAAATGAAACTTTTTCCCAATACATTACTGGCAGCCTGAGGTACGAACAAGGAACTGAGAAAAGCCTTCTCCCTCAGTCTGCTTCCCTCAAATCTTCTAGCAAGTTCCCAACCTGGTAACGTATCTCAACATTCTCACTTCTCACCTAGGGCAAATTAATAGGCAGAGAAGTGATTTCTTACAGAAAGTGATACACTCTTTTGGCAGTTAGCTAGAACTGGATATTTTATCTTTCTGAACTACAACACATGAATTTAAAATGAAAAAGCCAAACCAACGTCAGAGCTCCCCCAGAGCAATACCAACTGCTTGCAAAGAGCAGCAGGGAAGTGTTCAGCTCCACTGCCTGTAACACGAGGGTTAAAGGGGAAAGGAGCAGCAGCATCACCACTTAATACAGGCGATCTGACAATAGAGCACTTAAACACAGATCCACATCCCCTTGGCTTCCCAAGCCCTCCTACCTGTGCAGGCCACTGCAGATAATTGTATAATAACAGCAGGCTGTCACAGCAGTGTAGAGATATCCATAACAGGCTACACAGGAGGTGTGCACCAACATTTAGATGTCAATTAGAGACACTTTTTGCCAGGTTTAAAACATGCTGAATACAGCCAGCACCTACATCTGTCCAGAGTTTAAACAGTGAAACCTTAGTAAAAAAAAATAAAATAAAATAGTATGCTCTTGGATTGAATTGAAACATGTGGCATAGAATGCTCTGATGAGCACTGGAGCAGTACTGAGAGATTTACACGCATTTTTTTGCTTCTGTTTCACTTCCCGAATGAAAAGGATTCAAAGATGCAAACTACAGGGAACAAGCCACAGCTACTTTCAGCAGCTTCTACTGACCATTGATCTGATGACCATTTCCCTCCATTCAACAAACAGTGCCTGAAAAGACAGAAATATCTCCACATGGGAACAGAAGCCATTATTTTATCAAATCGATTACTGCTGAAACCTTTGAGCTCTAAACAAGCCTTTGCTAAAGTCCTATTGGCATTTAGGTTAACAATTATCTTTTTACAAGTTCTGAAGACATGCTGAAAGTAACAGCACCCCCTGGTTAACAGAGAGCTAACTGATGCCAGAAGGATAGGGGATGGGATTCTGGGATGTTACGATTAAAAACAAATCAGTCAATCTGTCTAACTTTGCTCTGAATGACAGCCTAAGAAAAGAGATTTTGAGGATTGTCTTGCAAAGAAAGTGCTGCATATGACAGCAGTGGGAAACCTCTTGAAATCCTAGACAGCCCAGAGAAGTGGGGAACCAAAACCAATGGAAACATCAGTCAATTATACCTATAAAAATAGAGAACATGAATTCAAGAAAGGGATTTCCCTTTCAGAATTCAGGCTCGAGGCATGACAGAGCTCTAGCTGTCACGTTTATGTTGGTAGCCACTTTAATCAGCCTTTTTAGCATATACTTTGCATGTCTCTATTAGAAATATGAATTCTTCCTACCTGCTTTCTGAAAAGCCATTTTGATTGAGACACTGCCTCCTCTGCAGTGTCTTCTCTCAACAGCCAAAATCAATGCCCTAGAATTACAGGAATCTAGACTAAAAAATCCTCTTCTACTTAATGTCTCTCCATAAACAAAGGAACTTCATCTCAGCTGAGAAAACAGCAATTCTTGAACTTCAGTGTATGGCAACATAAATTTCTTACTCAGCTGAAGATTTATCAGCTCTTAAAACCAAAAAACCATTTTCCTCAATCCACTCCTTTGTTTCATCATCCTCAGACAACACAGCTTCTCCCAATTTTATAACCTTTTTCTCAGGGGGTCTTAATTTATGCAAAGAAAAACACTGTCTGTTAAATAGCATCATTAGACTCACACGATTTCTTGTGGTGCATGTGAAGTTTTTGGTCTCCTGCATACTAAATTATCCTTACAGTGAAAAGAAATTGGTATAAACAGCTGCTTTATTTTGTGCTCTGATAACTGAGGAAAAACAACCCTCAATGAAGAAGTCATCCTTCGCTTGGGGGAAAGTAAATGGGCAAATAAGTACACAAATAAAATTAGCAGATCAAGCACTGATTTCTTCACCAAGGCACATGTGGGCTGGAGCAAAAGTTTTCATAAGCAGAGTTCTGCCTTCTCTCGTGGATTAATGCAAGATAAGGCTCTTCCTCTGCTTTATTTCATTGCCACAAATACTTCATAGATAAGAAAGAGGCAGCAGCATAAGGAAACACAGGTACAGATTTCTTTTTGGTTTCTGAATTCAGATATAGGATGTGTTGACAGCAAGCTTCCATCCAGCCACAAAGTCACAGAAAATGGGACAAGATCTAGGTATCAACCATCTAGCAAACAGCTTGGTGATGAGATCTATTTGCAGCCTGATAAACAGGTTCGTAAAGACCTGCAAGAAGTTTTCAGGCTTTAAATAAAAATACTGGGGAATCACTTCCATGCCTCACTACATTATCTATTTAGTGCCAGTGAGCAAACTGGAAAAAAAGGCAAAAGGGGAAAAAAGTGAAAAGTGGGACTACAAAGGAAGAAGTTGAACTATTACTTTCTTAGGAGACCAAAGGTGACAGGCAAGGGAGAGAAAGTAGTGTTCTCTTTCCATCGCTTTTGAGCTACGGGGCACAGAAGAAATTAGGGCAACAGACCCAAACTTACCTGAGCACACATAAGAAACACAAGAAATTAGGAGGATACACCCAAACATAGCTCCAAGACCCTGTTGCCAAGGAAGAATGTTTCTCATACATATCTAAACCTTTTTTTTTTTTTTTTTTTGCATGCTTTGGGTCTGATCCAAAAGCCTGACACAGCCACTAGAAATGGTTATTGGATTAAATTCTTAGACAGCATAGAAAATAGCAGGCTAAAGAATCTTAGCAGACTTTCCAAGAGTATTCTTTCATCTCTGGCTTGGGAAAAGCTTGTGAAGTGTCAGACTGAAAGAGAATTTTGCCAGGAAAATCTGGGTTTGCACCACAAGAGGAGCTGCCTGTGATAGTATTGCCCAGAGAGGTATTGAACAGGTGCTACAACCAAAAAAAAAAAAACATAAGTAAAAAAAACAATAAGCCAAAATTGCCTAGTGCCCTCTAAGTTTCTTCATCGTGTGTAACAAAGCAACAACTCAGAGGAACTTCCGAAAGACATAAATGTCAACCCAGCACGCTGCTCAGGCTGACCTTTACAGAAGAGTTTTGATTTTCACATTCTCCTATTTCTATAGCAATAGAGAACTCCTTTAAAAACCTCCTCCTGGAGACTGCTGGAAAAGCACAAGCCCTGGGAAAAGAACAAGATTGCCCAATAATCCCAGTACTCATGAATTTCCAAATCTGCCCTGTTACTTGCAAGCTCTGGTAGTGGTTTGGGCAGGGAAAAGGAAGCCTCCCCCGTCTTGTTCACCTCTGCAGCTGTCCCAGCCTCCGTGTCTGCCAGGCATCTCGGCACGACTGAGCAGTTACGCCCCAGGAAGAATTTGCTCCAGTGAGTCCTGTTTCTCCACAATTGCTGGCAGAGGGGGAAACAAAGACAGCTTTCAAAATTCCCATGGCAACAGCTCCTTCTCTCTGCAAACTCCACTGGCAGCCTGAGCACTGCACAAAGCAGCAGCACACAGAGGGCATTTGCAGCCAGGTAGCGACTGCTTCTATTTCATAAAACATTCACAAGCACAAACCACTGGCCACAGCTGGACAGTAACACTGAACTCCGGCACCTAATCGTTGCTCCAGCAGAAATCCTTCTGTGTTCCTATCTCTGCAACAATGGACTTACCTAAAATGTTGGGAATTAGGTCTTTAAGGTCAATGGGAGACCTTTAAAAGCCCTCTTAATAGAACCAAGGTCACGACTACTTGTGGTCACTGACATTACAGCAATTTTTGTAAGTACAGAGGTATTAATCCCAGGAGCCTGACAATTTCAATTTTAGTAATGACATTCTGTGCACCTAAAACTTTTAGTGAAGTTTGATATTCTTCACTCCATGTACTCATCTGTTCTGTGCTGTTCTTAAGCTGTTAAATGGTTCTTTCATTTCACTGTGGAGTTGGCTGACCACATTTCACTGTGCATGGAGTGAACTCTCTATATTGTTGCAGCATTACTCTCAGGGGATCCTAGGTATGTGGAAAATGTTCTAATTTGATTTTGGGTTTTTTTTTCTTTAAAGCAACTACATTTTGCAAAAGCAGCCTATTATTTCTCTCCCTGGAATGAATACAATAAAAAAAATTTATTACACCATGCCATGATTAATTGAATTTTAAAATGGAAAAGGTCCACTATAAAAACACATGCTGTATCAGTAATGATGTTACTTGGGTTGAATCAGTAATATTTAAACAAGCTTGAAGAAGATTACAACAGTACTTATTTATTTCATGCGCAGTTGGATGTCAGTGCCCTGACGTTATTAAGAGCATATATGCAGTGTAATTCATAATCCCCAGGTACAGTTTTACAGAATTACTGATATGGACCAAATTTCATGATTGTTTAGGTGGCTGCAAAAATTGAGCTCTGGAATTTATTCCCTGTAAGTAGGATTTGAACCAAAATCTGGAAAATTTTTTCCAAATTTAAACATTTCTGATCAGCAGCAAGAAACATGTCCTCTGGGACACATATTTGGCTGAAAAAAAGGTGTCCTCAGCACAGTTAACAGCATCAGCACGGGCATCTAATCTCTGTATCATGCTAAGTATTTTCTTCTTTGAGGTGATAAAAATCCAACCGTCAAGCATTGCTTGATCTGACCCAGTGCCTGGGGAAAGCCAATCAAAAGTAAGCCTTATAGGTTCCCCCTACTTAAATCCACCCACCCAAATAAGCACAAGTTAGAATTTTTATGAGGTAAAAGAGACTCTGCTGTCACAGCGCTGTGTTAATTGGCACAAAGGTTTGAGAATACCTTCGTTTTACTGAACTGCTTTGATTTCAAGACTTCTGAGCTGAATTTTCTTGCTTCTTTATAATCCCATCTTAGCTATCAGTGAGTTTGAAGTGAGAAAGGAGCTTAGACAGATCTATATCGGTGTTCATTCATGCCGGACTGTTGCATTTTCATCTGAAACACGGTTTGAAAAAAAATCCAATTCAGGGCAGGAGTAGCAGGGGGAGCTCAGGGAATGCTAATCCCCTGCTCAGCTCTTGTGGGAGCAACAGGTGATAATAAGTCATTGGCCACCATGTCAATGGCCTCTTATTTTCTTCTCTGACTGGAAAAAAAAACCCCATAAAAACAATTCTTGCCCCTTTCCCCCCCATGTCTGGGTTTGTACAGCTGATGCAATGACTCAGGCAGTGTGCACCTGAGGCCTCTGCAGGAGCACCTTCCAGGACACTCACCTCCCAACTGCTGTGGGAAGCAGGCACATTCAAAATTCAGCAGAGAAATAAACCTCAGACAGTAAAAGAAGATGCAGCTTGGGTTTATTTCCATCCCCCAGTTTTACTCCACATCAGTTCAAAGACCTGGATGTCCTCCATTTTCACCAGGTGAAAACATTACCATCAAGACAGTAGAATGGAAGCCACCATGGGGCTCCAGCTCTACTGAAAAACAAAACCCAAGATGTAGAAATACACCAAACCCCAAATTAATATTGCAGTACAATATGGACAGGAGGAAATGTTGCTGAAAACCAACACATGATTTGCAGATTACCTGGAAAACTGTCAGAGATGGACAAAGCAGCATACTTCACATGTAGCACTCAGTTTCAAGAGTCATCTTGTTTTTCTCTTCTAAATTTTCAGTCTCATATAGACATTTTACTTTATAAAATTCCCTCTGCAATTAAAAACAAGCTAATGACACTTCACCTGATCCTCACACCTATGACTAATCAATGCAAGATTGAAACCATCTCAGTGACTAATAATAGAATTTCTAATTTTCATAAAATTACTTCCAGTGGGATTTCTATTTTTTTTTCCTAACTTGAAGTATTTGATGAAAGGAGTTTAGGGGTTCACACTTGATACCATTTACCGTCTAGCTTTAAGTTCCTCTTTTTGTTTATGTGTTGAAAGGGATAGATTTTCTTCCTCCTTATTACTGACAAAAATATAAGATCCCCATTCTGCTGCCCTTGCTTATCAAATTAGAGCCAAGTGTAATAAAAGGGCTGTTTGACAAAGATTTTAACAAGGTGCCGAAATACAGTCATTTTCATAATCTTATACTCCACAAATATATTTCTCCCAATATTTTCTCAAAAACTTATTTAAGCCATAAAGCCTTGCAAAGATCACCCACATTTTACAACACACAGTACACAAACTTGAATATTATTTTACATTTTTCTTTGTAAGTATTCATGCAGCTTGCAGTGTCTAGTAAATATTATGTCTTGTCACAGATAACCAGCCATTCAACTAATTGGAGATTTCTATTAAGATTTCTCCCAAATTTCCCCTTCCAGTAGCATTTTTTCATCCTTATTCATCTCCCTGAAAATGAAGTCCATTTTCTCTGTATTATCAATTTCTGTAGGAGATTCTGGTATCATTTTGAATTGAACAAGAAAAAAAAAGCTTTAAATGTGCAGAATTTATTTATACTGCAAGGTCTTGAAAGTGCCTTCTTAAGCCATTGAACACAAAACTCTCAATCTGTTTTAATGCTGTGGAATATATGTTCCTCTTTTCCATCAGTTGGTTTTGCTTTAAGATACATATTCAGCAAAAAAAAACCAAATAGGTTTTTGAATATGAGGAGAGAAACCAACTATCAAAGGAAGAACTTCATTTCAATTAAATGATAACACCTTTCCTAGATATATTAAAAAGTAGGTATTTAGTTTTTAATCAGAGCATTAAACACAGAAAACCTTATTTCACATTCACACAGGTTTGTTCGTAAGTCACCCATACCACAAGAGATAATGTGAGGACACATAACCCCATGTGCTTCCGCTGGCTCTCTATCTGGTGACTTCCATCCACTGCAGCAATGCTACATTATACCTGAGTCAATTCTATCAACACTAATTAATCTAAAAGCAACCTTCTCCTGAATCCATCCTTCACTATTTTAAAGGTAACCATTATCTCATGAATCAAAATCCTTCTCTGATAGTCCTGGAGGTCCGCATGTAATAAAATTCCCCTTACAGAAGTTGCCTGAGGGAGGTGCTTTTTCCATTCTCTGTCCTTTTTGTAAGAGAAGATGGACCCAGTTTCTGACAGTTCAGTCTCAGTCCCATTTTAAGTTTACAGCCGTAACAGTTTCATACGAACCATGTGGAGTTTCAAGTCAGGGGTTTGGGTTTTTGCCCACCTCCACGTAGAGGAGGCAGTGAAATACTTGTAGAGCACATCTTGACACGGTCCCGCAGCCCAGCCTACCGTAAAACAATCTCTATCAGCATCAGCAATCTCTATCAGAGTGGCAGATTGAACAGGTTTAAATCACACCAGGAAGCAGTCAGGACAGGTGGCTGCAAAAATGTGGGCTTCCAGGGAGGCAAAACCTGACTTTTTCAAACTGGCTTATTTCAAGAAGCAAGCTTTTCTTGTCAGCCCCCGGGCACGCAGCTTGCTTCACAAACATGTCTCAGAGGCACTGGCTGGCAGGACATGGTCAGGTTGTTTCCAGCACTTTGGGTTTAAAACCATACAGGAATGGCATTTATATTTTCATTGACTAAAAATAATTCCCCTTTCATTTAGGGAGACAACGTGTATGCATCAAGACATTGCGATCTAGAGTCTAAAAAAGTCAGCAATAGATTCCTTTGTGAAAGCAAGTCCTGTGGAGACAGGGCACAATTATTTAAAAAGTGTTTGTGGGAGAGAGTGAACAGTGTAACTGGCTGGAGATCTCTGTTCTGCTATGGATGTTCAAGGAAGAAAATATGTGTGAAGGCAAGAAAATTGAGGACTGACAAGAAGTGATAATGAGACCAAAGTCTATCATCTCCAGCTTCGGCTGCACTGACCTGGGCTGAAGAGAAGCAGAAAGCAGAACTGCCACAGTTGGGAAACAGATGTGATTCCCACAAACATTGTTTTTCTTCTTCCAGATTTGGCAAAAAATGCTTCTTTTACCAAGTGTGAGAGTCTGAATGAGTGCTCCCTGCTCCACACCACCCCTGCTCCCCCAGTATGGGTAAGTTCTGCCAGCAGCACATTATCATAGGATTTATTCAGGCAAATACTCCACCAGAAAGAGGTCACAGAAGTCACAATCCCACAGAAATAATACAAGGCTGTGTCCATACATGGCCATTGGCATGAGAGGGTATATTTGCTTTCCCCAGACAAGCTGGAGGATGTTGATAAGGGTACAAGGCTTTTCCAGGGACAATAGAAGATTGTTATTTTTATTTTTTAAAGGCCTGAACTATACAAAACCTAAAGAGTGATTTAACAAACAGCAGGTCTCTAAGCAGTGCTCCAACAATTCTTTTAGATAAAGGTATTAAAGTTCAGTGATTTGCAAAATATGGATAGATTATTTAACCTGCACTTCTACAGTGGAGCTGCAAAGTATTTTTGAGCTTAACATTGAAAACATATACAATGTCTTAGTTTACAATGTAAGATGTAACCAAAAAGTATGTATTCTATTACCACCTATGAAAGGTAAGTGTGGCAGTGATCTTTATCCTCTCCATGACTCATCCCTGATAACTCCCTCTGGGGGCTATCTCTGCTAATGGGCCATCAAGGTCTCACTGCATGACTCATAAGATTACATCATCCCATTGTGAAATGCTCCACCCAGAGGGAGGAACCAAGCATTCCTACCTGGATATAATCTGAGCCCTGGAACACCAGAAGCGCATCTACCACTGGAATCCCAGAGGATAAGAGCTTGACAGCCACCACTGGAGAAGGACCAGATCTTTCTACAGGATCACCACTTTGCCAGCACCACATCTACCACTCCAACAAGGACTGCAGCCACCATTTAATTGGACTGCTACCACTACCCTGACCAACAGGGTGTCAGATTGTATTCTGACTCTGTCAGTGTTTCTGTACTGTTGCATTTATTTTAATTTTCCTCTTAAATTGTAGTTCTGACTTGGAATCTCTCACTTGTTTGCCTTCAAACTAGTACACATATAAAACCAACAAACACACCCAAAGATACTGAAACATCTTATTAAAAAAAGCTAAGAGAGTTGTGAATGCAAAAGCATCCTGCCTTGCCTGCAAACCACCCCAACTCTTCCAATTGCACAGACCCAACACTCACAGGCAGCTAGCATCCTCCTGCACTGCAAGAATAACCTGCTCCACAGAGCTGGAGCCTTTCAAGTCAGAAAATAGCACACCTGCGGCCCTGCGTGGTTCAGACAGGTGTGCTACCACACACAGAGTGGACTGTTTCTTGAAAGGGATGAAGCACATCTACAAACCCTGGTTTGGACCCTAGTCTCTGCTTCCTAAGTCTCCTGGATGGCTCAGGACAGATAATGGCTTTCTTTTCTCCCTTACGATGGTAGAGGGAGCAATAACCTCTGGCCTTACAAAGGTGCTACAAATAAGGACATCTTGAAGATTCCCTCAGTGAAGACAAAGTTAAACATAACAAGTCACTGTCAGCTCAATGTGATGTTTATGGCCTAGACCCTACTTCAAAATTCCATGGTAACAAATTAGGGTTTTTTCTAGTGAAAGAGCAGACTAGAAACAGAAGTAATGGATGCACTAAAGATCTTTAAAACAGCATTATTCCTGTGTTCTGGGTTAATCAGACCCATATGGTTTGGTACAAAATTAATCATCTACGACTGTAATAGTAAAATCTCACTTGGAGGCTGCATCTCTGCTTGGCATGGGCCCAGGAATGCACACTATGTCAGACTACTGAAAAACCATGGGGAAGAAACAGAAATAGTCATCTTCCCTACCCAAGTGCCTCAAGCATTCTCTCCATCACACCAAACAAGGATGTTCAACATCTCCCACCAAAATGTCACTGGATTTACTGCAGGTACAAACAGCCCCCTGTGCTCTTTCAGTCATGTGGCAACTAAGAGTTTCATTACAATAATATATATACCATTGATAACAATATATCCATTTTTTACCACAATTGGTGTTATTTGCTCTAATTCTTCTTCTATCTGGTGTTATTTGCTCTATTCTTTTTCTAATTCTAATTATTTGCTCTAATTCTTGTTCCCCAAAAGACACATTAGATACTAAAACACATGACTGGGTCTAAAATAAATGGTTAACTATAAATGACTGGATAATTTTCTCATTGACAGTGAAACATGCAAACTACATAAAGTTAAACAGTAATGACTCTTCTGTAAAACTTCTAGTAGATGAATATAGATGCTGTTAATTGGTATTAATTCTAGCTTAGTTTTAATTTGTGGTATAAGCAGTTGCAGTACTTTTCACCAAAAATGCATCAAACTCAAGACATGCTCTGCTTCCTGTTAATGTCGTCTCTGGCAGAGCTGGGGCACACACAGACTGAAGGCATCTGTTACACACTGAACAGGGCACTTTGTGCTCTTCCCTTCAGGAGACAGGGCACAGGGGCAGGCTGCCAAGAGAGAATAAACAGGTTTCGATCTCACTGTGCCTCTTACCCCCTTTCAGCTCCACTGAGGGTGCTGGAATACCTTTATTTTGCCTGTTGGGAACATCAGAAGAACAAGGCTCATGTCAGACTCTCATACTGGTAATAAAATATTTGGAAGCAGAGGGGAGAGTATTCATGCCTTTTTCCTTTCTTCTTCTCATCATGATCAGGACTAGACATAGGCTAGTCCCAGCTCTACACAGTAATTTAAAATCAATATAATCACAGTGAACTTTGTCACCTCTGCTTCAGCTGAGTAGGTTTTTCATTCGGGTCCCTTGCCGTTTTTCTCCCTGAAAATAAGTTCTCCAGTTTCTAGTCTGCCTTGAAATGAAATAAAGCCATCCTTGGCTTCAACACAGCACGTGAGCAGTCTCTCAAGACATGCAAGACACAGAGCAAACTTCCATCATCTGCACATCGCTACATTTAAACACAGTGACTTCCATTAAATATTTAGGACTCAAATATTTATATCCAGTCAATTACATCGAACATTACTTATTCTCCAGGGAATTCTTGCTCTCCCTCAGCACAGAAGAGAGGACCAAAGTGCATTTCCTGTACTTAATAATAACACAGTACCACCTATAAAGAAAATCCTTCCCACTAGATGCAAAGACATTGGAAGCAAATATACACGTTTACTATAAAAGAAAACAGAAGGATCATTTTGGGAGCCAGTATTAACAAATGCTCATCTCAGCCCCAAGAAGCCTAAAGTGTCGACTCCAAGAGAGAGCAAAATGGAGGGGGGAGGTCATTGGTGTAGGAGACCTTTTCCACAGCTGTACCTTCACTCTGGAATACAAGCAACTGACAAGTCTGCCAGGCTGCAGAGTAATGCCCAGGAGTGGAGCAGTCACTAGTACCAGAAGTTCCCACAGACCAGTGCTGTAGGTCCTAATGGGAGGATTTACAGCTCACATTTTGTACCAAAGAAATCACCAGCTAGACTTTGCTAATCGTGTTATCATGCTCAGTAATTCATACAGCTCTCCCACAGCAAAACCTTTTTATTACAGAATTTCAAAAACCAATACTTGAATTTTAAACTTTAATATGAACTTACATTTTAAAACATTAAATTATCCAGCAAAGCGGACGTGAATGTGAAAAAAGGCCATTTCCTCCATCATTTCATTAAATTTGAAAGTACTTATTTATTTTAATAAGTCGAGATGTCCATATGCCAGGAAATTAACATCAAAGAATGTTAAATATGCCCAGTATCACTTAAAAGCCTATGGAGCATTATGCATTTTCAGAAATAGCATAACTCAGCAAAACTACTTTCCCAGCAGTTACTTTTTATTACAGTTTCCAATAGTACTTTGGGGAAAAAAAGCTGAGAATGTTTACCATACTCTGCACTCCTGTTCATACTGAAATCATGTGATGTTGAATGATGTGTTCAGGTGCCACACCACATCACCTTCCCTCATTTAAGGTCTTCTGCTAATGCCAAACAGATGGTTGCCTACAACTCTCTCTTCCAAGGGCTCCTGTGCAGACCTCCTCCATTGGCACATATGATCAGGAGTGTGGATGGTATCAAATGGAAAGGCTGGACTTGGACCATTTCCTTTGAACAGTTATACTTCACTTAGCACAACAGGATAGAATTATGACTAATATTTTGATCACTTGAACCACCCAGACATTTTTCAGCCTTCAGAACCCATCTGCTGAGCTCGCAGGGGTTTCCTCACAGAAGAAGAACTTTACTGGCACATGTTCTGAAAAGCTATTTGTGAGCACTTGCCATTTTGAATAGGGGCCCATCATGGATTAGCCTAATTTCCTAAGGAAATACGCTTACGTATTTGAGCCTTCTACTGCATCTCGGCTACCAACTCCCCTTCCCTCCCACCACAACTTTCAAACTTGCTGGGTAACTCTGCCCCAGTCTGAGAGAAGGGAGTGACCTTACAGATACAGCACAGCCACTGGTTTAGCGATGCACAAGCATCAACACAGGGAACAGTGGCACAGAGCACAACTGGAGGCCAGGAAATAAGCTCAGAGCTTCTTAGGCACTGGAGAGTTTTCACAGGAATATGAAGCACTTAACTGTTCATAGAGCTGCACAGCTCTGGTGCTTTAACAGCAGAGAAAAGGAAGCTCTTAGTACCTTCTCCAGCTCATAGCCTTCACTTCATTACACTCTGCTTCAGCCGTCGATGCGTTTAACACCAAGCCACCTCTCAGATGACTTGCACAAATTTAAGGTAGTGGTAACTTTTCTGTGTTTGCACTGAGAGCAATTATGTCCTGCAGGCATCTGGGGAGCCCTTGTGCAATACAAGCAGTAACTGAACTACATACACTGAGCCCTTCTTTACAAAAGTCACATCCAATTCTCTGCAAACAGCTTCACAGAGCAAATCCCCTTCCTCAGAGATCAGCATATGCTAATAGTGTATCATGAAGGTAAGTGTCTCAATTTCACGTCTCCAGCAACAGAAATATAAATTAAAAACATGATCTGAAGTGCCACAGAAGCTTCCAAGTTGGAATCTATCTGAAAAGTTCACGTCACCTCTGGTTAGGAGCAGACTAGTATCTGGCAGGTAAAATGGCTTTTCATACCCCAAGGGGCTAGAAGGCTCCAGCAGCAGCCTGAGCTCAGCAGCCTGAGACACACCACCACACCTCGGGAGCAAAAGACAGCATGTAAAACTGAACATGAAGTGATCTAAACTCTCCATGACTTCACTGCTATGCTACCTCAGGGTAAATCTTATTTCTGTACTTAGAAATACATTCACACAAACACAAAGCAAATCACATAACATTCAATTCTTCATTCTGAGCGCGTCCACTTAGGGGTTTGTTCATACAGGAGTTTGACACATGGGATGGGTCCCAGTGCTCAAGGACCAGGTGATGTGAAATAAAGCAGAGGGGCCCTGAGAGGTCCCAAGCCACCACAGTGCAAAAGCAAATGATCAACATTCAAGGGACCTTTGTCACCTCAGCTCTAGCTGTGAGTGTATTATGGGGAGTTGGGAGGGAGACAGGAAACATTTGTTTCACTATTTCACATAAGGAAAGCAACAGAAACTGCAGTCACATACCAATACTCATCGCCTTCAGGCATTCAACTGCAGGGACTTTTCCTCTTTTGTTCATTTCTGAGGAAATTTATACACCAAGACAGTTGAGAAAAACCTCGCAAGAGAGTCAGAAATCAAGAACCCCATGTGAAACAGCTCCTCTTGAACTTTCCACCAGCTGCACAACTTAGATGTTGGCCTGAATGCTTTAATTTACATCAAGGTAAAAAAAGCAGCATGGGCCAGCTTCAGAGACCTCACTGGGGTGATGTGAGACATGGCACCCAGCCTCCCTGTGCCCTCCTGGTCTTTACAGCTGTGATCACAGCATGAGCCTGCCTCACAGCAGCTGTGCTAAGGAGAAATCTGCATCTGTGTACGTGCCTGCAAGGCTGTAATCCTATAGCAGCGTGGAGAAAATGTGCATGGAGCGAGACGGCATTCAAACAGGAATGTAGGGGAGAGGGTTTACTTCAGCCATGGCCAGAACAGACTGGCTTAGGTTAAACTCAGGTTACTGTTTGGAAGCAAATGGGCAGGATGGAGATGAGGGAAGACAGAAGGCCTAATATTCATAGCAGCAAAGACTCCTTCGGTGGAAGAGCTGCTTGCCGGTGAAGTCTTAGATATTTTTAAAGGAGTTACTTGTTTCAAAAGTATCTCACCCTACTTCAACCACAAGGGCTCCATGGGTCAGCAATACCCACCAGCCCTTACTATGGCAGCTCAAGTTCCAATTTTTACATCTCTGCAACAGGGACAAAGGGTTCCTAATTCTTCACAAATGTGAAGTGCTCATCTCACTAATTATCCTGAAAACATTATCAACCCACAGTCCCACTCATCTCTCAACTGGGCAGTGTAAAGAGATGGGAGTGGGTGGGAACACACACTTAGGAAACATTCATTCAGGGTTCAGTTGAATTAAACCCACTATGCTTTCCCAGCTTTACAAAAACAGAAGCTTGATACTCAGGTTCTCAGTAAGGCTTGACATTATTTTTACACTCCAGAACAACATACCTCTTCAAAAAATCATTCCAGTGCCAATAGCCTCCCTCAGATAGAAAGGCTACAGAGATGACCCTTAAAAGTTTAGAGGAGAGTTGAAAACATTTCCACAAAATCACTCAAGTGCTGTTTAAAGATGTAATTTATATGCACAGCTCTGCACTCCACTGCAGGATTTCATATTTATTTAATTTGACAGGTTAAAAGTGTGCCTGTCCAACTCTTTGGGCACATGCAGTCTTTAAAAAAAACTTTGTAACTTAAAGCCAAATGTTCTGTTGAATAGGAAATTGAATAGGAAAAGAATGTCATCTTCCTCAAACCCACTGGAAAAAACTGAAAGCATCAAACAGACTAAGAGCTTCGATTAAGCACCAGCACAGGGAGAAACTGAGTTCGCTGATGAAGGAAGAATAAAGCTCCAAAGCCTGATCACCTCCAGAAGACCTTCTGTTAGCTCAGGAGCTTCACAACATCTGTGCTACCAACATGGTCTCCCCCAAAGGAGGTAGTCTCCAAGGCAACCAAGGTCTCTTCAATTACCATCTGATAAGGCAGGGATGTGTGGCCTCAGAGACAGAGCACAGCACTGGGACTCGGACTGAATTTCCCCTCTGTTGTGTGTGGCATGAGGTGTATCCAAGAGTTACTTACACTGCCCTGTCCTTTGGGCCCCACCATGCAAACACATCCACCTCAGACACGCTGAAAGAATCAGAATTCCTTCAGCTGCTAGGCTGAAGCTACTCATTCTGTAGTACCAAAGGATCTAGATGAGACTCCCTTTGATGCTTCCTTTCTCCAGCAGACATGTGAATGAGTAGACACGAGTAGGCATTTGACACAGAATAAACACATGGCACCTCTATCCCATGGCAGACCTGCCTGCAGCAGCTGTCCAGGCTGGGGAAATGCCCAGCCCTGCCCCACTCATTCCTCCCCCTGCAAGGGATCCTAGAGTGACAGATCTGCTACTTGTACAGGCAGGGGCTGCTTTTCAAGGATCATAATGATTAAAAAGTGTAAATCTGCAATGCCACATTCTGCAAGATGGAGACACTTTTTGGGAAAGGGGAGAGATGGGGCAATTACTGGGGCAGAGATACTGAAAAAAAATTATCTTCTAAACAGTGACAGGAAAGATACAAAGAAGCCATCTGACATAACAAAAATAATGGAAATAATTCTACTGCATCAACTGGAGTACTGGCTGGGCTCAGCCATTTCATACAAAGACTCCACTTACATCCTGCAACTAGAATTCTGATTCATTCCTTGATTATTTCATGCTTGGACTATTGCAATAATGTTTGTGCCAAGCTATTTTTTTTTTTTATCCACACACGACAAGACTATTCCTACAAGAGCTTCCCTGCTTGCTTTGTTTCTCACGGAAGTATCCTTGCTGTTCACATACTTTTTTCCTCACTGTTATTCTCCTATATGTGTTCAGTTACATATGAAATCAAGATAGGAACTTCAATGTATCACTGCAATAATTCAAGAACCTCAGAAACAGCAGACTCCAACCTTCTGAGTATTCTCCAGTCCATTTGCTGAGCTTGTATCACAGCTGCCACCCAAATACTCCATCTTTCTTTTGCGTGCCTAAAAAATAGGTGTTTCATGTGTTCTTATGTCTAAAGAACTTCAAATATTTTATCCTGTTGCTTATTTCAATGCCTAGAGATCAAATAAATTGACAACTTTTTGCTGCACTTCAGCACATTCTCAGTCTTTTGAAACAGTGCACTGGTTGTTGTAATTCCAGAGGTTTTCCACAAATGTCCCAGTGTTCACATTGAAAGAAAATGCAACAAAAAGCACAGTACATTTAAAGAAGTGAGAGGTCTTCCCTCCCCAGCTAAAGCAGCTCTTTGTGCTCCCTCATGGGAGGGGAGATCGCCACAGCTGTGATCGCAGCAGTGCAAAGTAAAAACACTTTTGATGCACTATTGGAACAACTGTATCTGAAACTCTGAAGATTTCATCTAGCATCTGCTGCTTTTATTTTATACTTCTGTGCTGTGCTAGGGAAAAAAATTCATGGAAGAGTGAAAGCTGAGAGGACTGGTTCCTCGCACATCTTATATTTCAGCCTCTCAAAGCTGTTCATCTGCCAATGGCCTATCTGGTCAGAAACAGTAAAGAAAAAATTCCGAACACTCAAAAATCAGAGATTTGCTTTAATGTACTCAGACATGAAAACCAATCCAATTCTAGTGAGAATCTTGCAAAAAAAAAAGAAAAGAAGAAAAACGGGAATTTCACCATATCTGCATCCAGCTTCTAAAGATCCAGTCAAGCATTTGAATATAGACTGGATACCAGGATTAACTATGACAGTACTTGGAATAAACTGTTAGCGTGGCACCAAGAAAAGATGGCAAGAAGAGAAAGTAAACAGTATAAATGGTATTCGATAACGAAATCCTGTCTAAGTAGAAACTAAATTACTATCTGAGGTTTCCTTAGCAGATTATTTAGAAACTTGCCAATAGACAAAAAAAGTAAAGGACAAGACTCTCAATCAGAGCTGTGTTCCCCAGCAATACAGCTTAGTAAAAAT
Source organism: Machaerirhynchus nigripectus (assembly GCA_013397975.1). Lineage (NCBI taxonomy): Eukaryota > Metazoa > Chordata > Aves > Passeriformes > Dicruridae > Machaerirhynchus > Machaerirhynchus nigripectus. The sequence goes on along the minus strand of VZRQ01007504.1, from coordinate 276,847 downwards.
GATACAGACTACTTGGGCTGCTTCTGGCAAGGCTGGCTCCCCGCAGGAAACTGATAATGGTAAATACTCAACACAAGCGTGATGATTGTGAATTCCTTATTCATGCTAGTTTATAGCTAGAAAGAGATATCCTGTTCTCTGGGATAGGAATGAGAAAACTCCTTTCTTCATACTCAGAACAGAAACAAAAGATACTTTTTTTGTACTGGTTCCTTCACAGGGGCAGAATAGCTAAGGAAAGATAAAAAGCATTCTCCTTGACATCCTCTGAGTACGTGCACATTTAGATGCAGATTCTGCAGACACAGATGTGTCTTGTGCACATCTGTACTGTGCCTTGCTCATGGACATGAAGTCTCATGACTCAGTACCGTCAGAATACAAACAATCAAAATATACAGATGGTAATTCCTGTTTATTTGAGAAAACACACAGCAGTTGCTTTAGCTTTGCACATTAAAAATCGGGGTTCATGCTCAGACAGTAGCAGCAAACTCTCAAGCTACAGTTTCCTCTGTTCCCCTTATGAAAGAGTGTAGCATTGATTTCTGGAACAACTGTTCCTCTAATAAGATGCATATGGAAACGAATGCCTTGCAGCTGGTTCCAGCAGGGTTCACTGAAGACTACCATTCATCTCTGATGAATGCAGATAAAAATATTCAAAGCTCAGTTTACTGATTAGATCAGATATTAATGGGAATGTTTTTCCTACTTCTCTCAGCTTAGCTCCTCTTTAGAAAGTCAGCTGAAAAGAGTGAGAAAGCAAGAGAGCCAGAATCTGTTCATTTTGACCATCCTGCATTTAAGGGAGTACTTTTACAGGGGAACGATAATTGAGCACATGGTGTGCCAGAGTTTTGGTCAATATCAAGATTTATTATTTTGAGAGACTGAAAGAGTGAAATACTGACCAAGGCAAATAGCCCATTAGTTACCTCTCAGTTCAATAAGTCTTGATGCTTTCCTTACTAGGTGCTGATTATTTCCTGTCCAATTCACATTAGCAGCTTATTTAATGAGAACAATCTAAGCAAAGAGAGAAATTCACACATTTACAAAGGATATCACCAAGTTACATTCCATCACAGTTAACACCATTTGCTGTTCTTTGAGGAAATAACCATTACCCATCATTTCTGTTTTAATGCCAGCAATTGCTTTTGAGAAGAACACTCTATTCTTACATTCACCACCGGTTATAATTTAAATAATAGCATCTTAAAGGACAGCAGTAACTGCCTAAGTGTTGTAGGACAAAGCATTCACACTGAGAGTGTCCACTAGCTTGACAGCATGGCCAAAGTTCCTGTTCTTAATGGACACTTTTCCCCACTCACGGTGTCATCTCTACTCTTGTAAAGCCTATTTTTCTTCTATTAACTTCTCCTAATGTTCATAGCAGTTGCTCAGAATCTTGGAGAGAAAGGATTCAACATTTTAGACAGAAAAACATCAGTAAGGACATGCACAAAGAACAGAAGCATCATAAGAAGTGCTAATAATTTCACATACAATATGAGAGACTAAAGGTATAAAGAGGAAAGAGATGCCTTTAATGCACCATTAAGATTAAAGGGAAAAAACAGCTGTATGAGTTTTTTACCCAGGATTCTCTTTACAAAGCCACAGTTAGATGAGCATGTAAAAAGAACACACCTACATCTTTGGCCAACATCTGTTTTTTGTTCTCTCTGAGAAGCCCAAATGGTTTTGATTCCTTAAAAGAGTATTTCTTGAATGAGTCAGCTCACAACACTGAAGCTGATCAGCAGAACAGTCATCAAGGGAGGTGGGCACACCAGCCCTGCCAGTTCCAGCACCCCAGCTCAACCACGAAACTCCAGTGACAAAAGCACCATCAGCTACAACATCCTGCCCCAGAACAGTGCAGACCCATTCCATACTGTTAATCACACAAATTAACACTGGGAATAGTTGGACATCATATCTTTTACCTGAAGACTCAAAGAGGAGTTTCCTGATTTGGGTAAGCCCCTTGCTACTTCTGGTTTTCCACAATCTCATGCAATGATTGTCACATTAATTTTACACAACAGCTTTTCAGAAGAACAAGTATGAGTAGATACAGGTCCTCCAGAGCTACCATCACTAAAGGTACAAGCATCTGCATCTCACACTGTAATCTCCTCCTAAGGTCCTGACCCTTGAGCTACTCATTTTTTGGTCTACTGCAAGGCAAACTAGGGTCTGCTCAGGTCACCAGCAAAGTGTTCTGAGCACCGACAGATGCAACCCTTGACACCGAGAGGCATCTTTAAATGTCTGGAATATTATGTTCCGGGAAGAAGCATGCATTACACGAGGGAGGGGCAGTCAGAGAGCCCTGGATCTAGTCAGTGTTTCAATTGCGTATTTCTGTAGGCTTTTGCTTCAAGTTTTGTTTTGGTTTTTTGTTCAAAAAACAGTTTACATGTTTACAAAGGTATGTCCACACTGATGAAAAGGCACCTGAACTACTACTATCTGTCACTATGATGGGTTCTAGAAACATACTGAGTTCAGAGGCAATTATAAAGATGTGCTAAAAATCATTTCAAACCTGTCCATTCAGTGGTTAGCCTAACAGAAAAGATGACTTGGAAAAGCAAAGACTGCAGTGAAACACATTCAGGATCCACACCTACTTCTTGTGACTGTGCTGTGCCTATTCCACATTTCTTCTGCACTACAAGTAATGAGGCCAGTCCCAGTTTAGGAAGTCTTTGGCAAACTGTAAGACACAACCATGGAATAAATACTTTGCCAAAACATACATGAATACACATGCACCGAGAATTCCCCCTAGAAATGTTTGAACTTCTTAAAAATCCTAAAAAGAACATCTAGGAGATCTCAGTCTCTGTTCAGTCTTGCCATTCCTACTTAAAGACAAGCTAGTCTTCTGTTTTCAGCGTTTGCTCACTTCTGAATTTGGTTTAAAGAGCTGCTAGCATAGACTTAATGAAGTTTCTTCTAAAGGGCTGATTGTGTTTCCGGCTGTCTTTGACAGAACTCATTAAAAATGGGCCTTCTTCATTTAATTATCTAGTCTTTATTTTTGCAAGTTTTATTTTTGAACTAGAATAAATGTTATAGTCAGAATTGTGTGTGTAGACAACAGGGTTATTTTACAAGGCTTAAAAATCCTTTCCTTTCCAACCCGTGAAAGGAGAAGTGAGGTGCAGCTCTGTGTGGGAACATGCAGTATGAGCACAGGGCCCTGGAGTTCACAGGTTCCTGGTGCAGGCACCTTTAGGGATGTGGGTGCCTTATACAAATGTTACAGGTCTGAGGGTTGTTCAACACCTGATCAATGACTGAAGTTTCTCCTCTCTAAGCTCTTGTGCCTGAGAGGATCAATATGACCAGGCAGCACAGGGTAGTGCTATAGATCACTCAGGAAACCAGGAAAATTCCTGGTCTCCAGAGTTTAAACCAGCTCCTGGACCATTCACCCTCTGCAAGAGCTCGGAGCAGCAGAAGGGTTTCCTACAGGCTACCAAGGAATTCACCTGAAATTGCACAGTATAGAAAAGATATATCCTGTGGAAGATGGATATTTGAGGGCTCTCTGCAACATGGCTGAGCCCTTTTTCTACCTCCAAGCAGGAAAACCACAACTGGCTGCCTGCTTTTGGACCTCTCCACCCCCACCTCAGGATTTATTACAGAACTTTTAAGCCCAAAACCACAAAAGCTCTGCAAGCAGGCAGGCACAGCCATAAACAGAGAGAGGCCTGTGCTGCTGTAAATCAGTTCTGCTCAATTGAAATCAATATAAAGCCATGGCTCAGCCTAAAACACATGGTCTTAGCTGGGGCTCAGCAGAGACTGTCCACTGATGGCTGTCAGGAGCTATCCTGGTCTTGTTTACTCCTGTTGGCAAATTCCCTTAGAAGAAACTCCAGACTCACCAGCCCTCAGCCCAGCAGAGCCTCCTTCCTTGCCCGTAATTGCTGGGGCTGGGCCAGCAGCTGTTGTACAAATAACTGGAGGGGAGCTGGCCTGACCATCTGAGGATAGGGAAGGGAAGCAGCCTACCAGATAATGTCTGTAAAAGAGCTTGGAAACCACTGACACAGGCTAATTGCTTACTGCAGAGTGAAGTTTCCCTTCTCTGTAGGCTCATTTGATATAAACTTCCTAGTCATGTCCAAAACCTTACCCACAGGACAAACATTAGCACATAAACTGCTTAGCCAAGCCCTGCTCAGGGGTCCTGGGGAATATTTTGGGGGACGAGGAAGCAAGGAGAAACAAACAGATAACATGATCATCTTCCTCACTGTGCTCAGCTGGAAACAAACATCTGTCTGGCATCTGGGCTCTGCCACCCACCATTTATTCCCACTTTCAATCTAAACACAGAAGCTCAGCATTTTCATTACCTCTGGTCCCCTCAGTGAGCAAATATGGACAAAATAGCATCAGATAAGAGAGGCTTGAACTGGCTGAAAATCGAAAGTGGTCATTTGTCCTACATTACTAAAATTTTTAGATTTCTTTTACTTGCCTGACCCCATTTGCAAATGAGATAGCTTGTATTTTGAGATCTAACAGAGATAACTTGTGCATATTGATAGGAAAAAACCCTACACTTACCTATAATCATTCATTCAAAATGAAATAAATGGTCTGGATAAAAGAGGGGTGTTGGCATTCAAAAAGTAACCGTTGAATATTTATCTGGTATCAGCATTCAGACCTCTTAGAAAGTAGTATTTGTCCTTCAGCTAAAACTAGCCCTGCACAACAACCCTCTTGGACAAGCAACAGATGCCTGAAAAGTATCTCAGACCTTCCAGAAAAGCACGTACAAGTTCAATATAATGCTTGAAATCCTCATAAAAACTTTTTAGATATTAGATATCTTCCACAGAGTCAGCAGAGCTATTAAAACCATTTCTAGAACACAGCAAACCAGTAAATCAAAGACATCATTCTGAAGTGTATTTTCATTTGTGGTATTTCAAAATCGTGGAGGTACATGAGCTCTTCCATAAGACTTTATGAAAGCAGTGGGACAAACAATAAAATACTCTTCCAGTATCATATCTCTTCAGCATCACATATCCTGCCTTAATGCACTGACAAGTCTCATTGTTGTCATTATACACTACCACAAAAATACATGCACAAAAACAAATAATTGCAAAACTTCTGGGGTGTTGGGTTTTTGGGGATTTTTTGGGGTTTTTTTGGTTGGGTTTTTTTTTTAATCTGGAAATATATATGGATTCTTACAGTCTTCCTAGAAGGCCCAAAATGGTAAGCAAATACTGAGCTTGGGAATGTACTGATTGGACCAGAGGAGCAAAGAGAAGTTTGGGAGTATGCCTGACCAAGGGTATGTCAAGAAACTCAAACAAGCTGGAGAGAAGGAGCAGCATAGTAAGGCAAATCCAGCAGGTAAATGGCAGAAATGCAAGGAAGGAGGGCATGTGTGCAGGGGGAATTAGCAAGGAAGGCAGATGAAGAAAACAGACCGTAAAACTAATTTAAACTGAGCACAGTAGTAATAAAAAGCAAGTAAACAATTTGATTCTGGAGACATTTCAAGTTTTAGTGCTCTGAAGAAGACAAGTCACTCACCCGAGTATGCCCAGTAAGGATCCCCCGAAGCCTTTCTCCTCCGGATCTGCACAGAACTCCCATGTCTGCTGTCATGCAGAGAGCCCACATAACCTTCGGTCAGAGCTGGGAACAAAAGAAGCAGGAATCATTAAGAAAGTGGTATTGGCTCCCTGGAGTTTACACAGTGAAGCTTAAATCTTTGCTGAGCAGAGACTACAAATTGGGTATTGCTTAAAAGAATTTAACAGGCATGTTCCTCCCCCCATCCAAAGGAGAAGTCAGGACTCACTGATGCCAATATTCTGGTCTGGATGCCTGTGCAACTCCAGTAATTTCCATAAGGAAATTCTGATGTACACAAACAAACAATATGACCCTTGACATATGACCAAACTTTCTCTGTTTAGACCCAGAAGATAAGTTTAGTTTGCCAGTGACTACCAAACTATGTCAGGCAAAACACCCAGTGCACAGTACCAATGACTTAGAAAGTACGAAAGGGAGAGGACAGGAATGGAGAAATCTTTGCAAAACTCCACAAGCTACAAGGTATTAAATTCAAGTAAACCAGAAAAAACCCCACATCCTACATTCCATCCCAGGACTTTTCCTTTATACCTCCAGTAATTTTTATTTTTCTTTTGTAAAGGAATTAATTGCTTCTATGAGGATGTGGGGTATTTGGGCTTTTTATGTGCACATTTTGCTTATTGTTTCTCTGCATCTGACTGAACAAAAGTGGAGGTGTGTAATTCACAAATGTCAGTAGAAAGTCTGTAATAAATTCAACTATATTTCTCAGAGCACTATAATAAATGCACACAAACAAAAAACTCCTTAGATCCACAGACGTGGAATGTGAGGAACAAGTATGCACCAACTGGCTTTATGGAAATTTAAGCCCAACTTCTCCCAAACCACTTATGTGATCAGTAAGAAACTAGCTGAATAATTCAAATTAAAGCTTCAGAAAACCACGTAAAGCACTGCTACCTGTATGCAGTCACCAAGCACTGCATTCTATTCCCAGGCCAATGACAGCTGGGCTAGAAAGAAGCCTGTAACAGGACTTTATTGGACATCATGCACCAGTAACTCAGAATTCACCTTTCTTTCCCTTTGGAAAAGCTGCTGGGAGGTGCCCCCTTTGCACCAGAGCAGCAGAGAGCCTGCTGTGCCCGAGGTTATCCATGGATGCTACACAGCTCTGTGGACAACCTTCCCTCTGCAACGTGGATTCCTGCAGGTTTTGGAATCCTGAAGTGGTAGGAAAAGTTGTGAAATTTCAGGAAAGGCAGTACAGGTTTGCCCCTGCCCCATCTTCTCTTGTGCAAGCAAAGGTACTAATTGTGCCATTTGAATGAGTTTTCCAGCCTCCCTGGCAACTTTCTAAATGCTAATTCACTCCAGGCTGCAAACTAGAAACACTGGAACACATCGTGCTACCAGGATTCGTAGGCAACACGACCTCACATACCTTGTTTTCCTCTCTAAAAATACTAAATTAAACATCTTACTTTAGTCTCTTTTTTATCTTACTTTAGTCTCTTTTTTCTCTTTTTATTTACTTCTATATGTCTACGTGCTTGGGAGGCAACAGGCACTCATTTCAACAGGAAAAAACAGGTGTGGGATGTGGAGACCGAAACATTCTTGGCAAAAAAACTGAACAAAGATAAGAAACCATGAAAATCCCAAGGAAGGGAACAATGAAATAGCGTAGGCAGATGGCTGGAAGGGCTATCAGAAAAAAATGGCCCATTTATTCACTTAAAAATCACATGTGCTAAGAAATACACCTAAAGCCTATCCTCGTTACAAAATGAAAGACAGCTTTCATTTCTGAAAGCTTTCTCCTGAGCATCCTCTATAGAGGAGGCAAGTAATTGTGGGATTTTTGTGGCTGAAAAAGTCTGAACCCTTCAGGCAGGAGGAAGACTGGACACTGCCTCCTCCAAAGAACAAGGTGCTCCTGCAGTATCTGCTCAGCAAGGCCTCCTGTGTGCCATTACATCCAGAGAAAGGCACTGAGTCTAAATAATCAATATTTTGTGAAGGTACAGGGGCTCCGAGTCAGTGCAAAACATTTTGGGTTGTAAACACCTTTGTGCTTCTAGCTGGAACCAGGAAAAAGCCTCATGGTAACCATAGTATGGCCATGAATCATACCACTGATTTTCAGTGTCCTCTGTGCAGAAAATTAAATTATGCAAATCCAAGCCTTTATGAATTCCTAACTTTAATGTGAAATTGAACATTTGCTTCAGTCAGCATCTTATTTATGCAATTATAAACCTGACATTCTTATGAAAATATGCTGTTTTAGTTTTCTGCATAGATACGTAATAGATTCGTGCACTTATCTGTATTTATAAAAGGTGAAGAGACATGCTGTACACAAATTTATTTCCACCATAAAGGATGTTAGAAACCAGGATGGAGCTCAAGTACTTTGCAAGAGAACTATGGGAAGGGACTTGCTGGTTGCTACATAGCTTCTGTAGGACTGAAAAAGAAACAAGTTGGCACATCCTATTCTAAATAAAATCCTGTATCACTGCTAGATAGCTCAACATTAATGTCAATAATCCCCTTACAAACATGCAGTAATTCAGTAGTCATCAGCAATTTAGAGAAGACATACACTTATTAGGTCACTGCAGAAACTCTGGGGAAAGGATGATAGGTCAGGATCTCTGGCCATGCTGTGAACTGAAAGGTAATGGGCTGGCTCTCGCAAAAAATCGTGACACACCACCACCTTCCTCCCTCACCTGGCTCCCTCCCTCAGCCCGTTCACAGTACAACCAGGCATTGCTTCATGAGGCCACAAAAACACTCCAAGAAAACACAACTACTGTTGTGTTTGTGAACAAACAGCTATTGTTGGCAGTATCTGATACTGGTAAAATCATCAGAAAACCAGACTCAGTGTCATGGTGCTTTTGTGCTTTGGTGTTAACTGGGGTCAGTGGATTCTCAATTTCAAGAGGTGCAAGGTACAGAGCAGAGCATACAGTGGCTTTTCAGATAAAAGTCTGGAAGAGCCAAAGCATTCAAATCAAGTTCTTTCAAAAAAGGAAGTGCTTCATATATCAAAACAATCTTATGTTTCAGGTAGAATCACTACTCTTTCAGATTTGGATGTACCTTCTGACCAAAACAACCTGACAACACCAATGGAAGTTTAAGTTTTTGAGAAAATACTCAAGTTGTATTAGCACCCATCACTACAGAATTCCAGAAATCTTTTTTTCAGCTGGGAGACAGTTAACAGTTCCAGAACAGGGAGCAGCCAAGTGGTTTCCTGCACCACTCCTGAAGAGCTGGATGCTGGAGAAAAGCCAGCAATTAGACAGGCTGGTCCGACAGGGAGCAAACAGGGGAGGCTCCTCTCTTCTGGGAACCCTGCAGAACTTGGGAAAGTGGAAATCAGGACAATAGGAGGGGCAGGAACATGCTCCAGGAAGGCTGAACATGAAGCAGCCAAATTAGAGAGGTGGAAGAGAGACACACAGAGGGAGAGACGAAGAGAAGGCACACCTGAAGCCCTTGCCTTGCAAGGTTTCCTTTGATCCATCATGCCAGTGCTGATGGCAGAGGAGAAACAAACACCATAATATATGGTCTGAGGCTTGCAGATACATGATTAAAGCAGAAAGGGAGCGATTGCACACTCAGATACACAAGTGTGAAATTCAATCCTGAGCAACTCCCCTGGCTGCTGGTGCAGTATCGGTGTCTGCCCGCAGCCCGTGGGGCTGTGCTGGGCCCTGCAGACCTGCTTCTGCAAGGAGGGGGACAACCCTTCAAAGCCAACATGGAGGAATCTCTTACACGCAATTTCATATAATTTCAAGCGGCACTGAATGCTACATGATTTTCGATGATGTGCTAAATGAATCAGCCTGGGCCACAAATCTGCAGACGGCACAAGCAGTGCAATGCTGGGTACACTCAGCATCCTGAGCAGCTTCCCATTCACTCTGTCTCAACGTATTAACTTTCCAATGAAAATCATTTGATAAGTGCCCTCAAAGGTACGATAAGGTAATTCCTGCCTGAGTACCTTACTGGTATTCACAGCTCACGTGGAAACTCAAAATTTTATCCCCACTCTACCTTAAACATAAAGCTATTACACTATTCAGAGAGATTATACCCTCGGCATTAGTGTTTAAAAGGTATCAAGCCATCAGCTAGGTAAGAAAAATCCTTTAAGATCAATATGTTATGTCTGAATGATGAAATCATTAGTTTTAATGGTAGATTAACTAGATTGTGTGCCACACTCACATTCTTTTAAGCTTTCTTTGAAGACAAGGGTTTCACTCAAATCTGTTTTCAGCCATTGTGATTAAAATGGGACAAATTCAAAGGTACACACATTGCCCACCTCATAATCATTCTGACTTGCCACTGTGGACTGTAGTAGCAGCTGAATCACAGTTTTATTCCTAGTCCCTAATGTGTACGAATTTCTTAACTGAGTAGTTCAACATGGAGCTACAAGCCAGCCTTTGGAGACAGAGCCTTGACTATTGCAGTCTGGAGTAGTGTCACACTATGAGAACACTCAAAGCATGGGAGCTGAAGAAAAGGTCTTGTTAGTGTGTAACAAAAAAAGCACTAAATCATAAGGAATTCTAGCAATTAGTTCTGTAGCAAATCAATGCCTGCAGGAAAGCAACTTTTCAAAACGAAGAAAACCATTATTTTCTTGAAGACTGCAGAGCACTGCATTTAAAAAGGGGGGGAAAGCACAGAGACGTTACTTGAAGGGCTTTTATACCATCTCTTAAATGGAGTTAAAGATGGTATAAATGATCCAATACATCCATCTGCAAGCCTAAAGCTTCATGCAAGCCTCACCAGAAAAAAGCAGCATCTTTATCTAGGTGCCTTCACTGTATTTTAATTGGACTGTGCTAGAAGAAGGTAGGCTGGAGACCTTGCAATGCTATGCACGGTAACACACGCTCTGCTGAAACAAGTTCAGGCTCCTGGGCCATTTCTTAGAATAAATGTTGCCAAATGAGCCAGAAGGAAAGAAGAAAGGAGGAGGGGAAAAACCGAGAGATAATAAATTTATAATATTGGACAATTAAAATATTTTGCACAATTAATATAAGTAATATTTAAATTCATCTCCCTAGGCTCTTTCATGGTCAAATTCCTAAACACAACTAGGCTATATGCCTTAAATATTTTACCACCTTTTGACAGCAAATAAATCTAGAAATATTTCAGGCACAGCTAATCCATTTTGATAGTGCATTACTTTTAAACAGACTCTTCAGACATGGTTCTCCATATTCTGCAGATTATTTTATATCTTGCCAAAGAGGGATGGAAGTTACAACAACATATGGTGATCAGACAGCATCAACAAATTATATTCTGAATGAGACTTCATCCTTTGATAATGCTGCAGAGATTTCTTCTGATTATCAGATAAAAGCTAGAATCTATTCTCCTATGAACACACAGGCAATTTTCACAGCTTTCCATTAGTGAAATATGGGAGTTAAAAATGACAAGTTTCTCACAACTTAAGTGACATAACAGGTACCCAGATGGTACATCTACCAAGAGACACAGATCCCTTTCCCAGATGATAGTCACCCAGACAGCGAGTGGAATCCACAGGTCTATTCATAAAACTGACAGGGAGACTTTTCACACCATTCATTCTCTGTTGTTCACGTGTCTGATAGACGACGTGGTAACAGCACAAATCCTAAGAACAAGAACATGAATGCAGAGCACAGCAGGCCTCTACATGAACTAACCAGCAGAACGCAATTTGAAGATGAAAAATAGTCCAAGGAACACGCTGTCAAACTGTGGGGATTAAATTAACTAGCAGAATTAAAAGCCCTTACCCTAAACATGAATACAGCAGTCACTAGGTGTGACCCTTGCTAACCTGTTGTGTTTGAAGCCGTGAGGTGAGTGCAGTGCAATTTCGTAATAGTCCAACGTATCAACACAATGCAAGTCCCAGAGCAGCAGAGCTGATGTGGACAAGCAATGGAAAAGAGATTTTCAGCACAGTCTTTTCCTTGTATTACAAGGGATGGAGTTTAGGGGCGACAAGAAGGTCTCCTCCATCAGAGCCAGACTAATGCCAAACCAGACCTTGGGCACACAATATACTGAGATGCCCAATGCCATCAGTTTTAATTGGACTGTGCTGATGCTCTCCCCCAGAGCAGATGCCCTCCCAAGGAAGAGCAAACCAGTCTTTTCAGCCACGAGTTCCCACAGCTCCTGCTCTCAGCCTGCCTGGCTTTATAAGTGAGATGAGCAAAGCTCATTAGCAAGACACTAAGGCAACTTCAAGTTGCATTAATGATGCTCCATTAAGGGGACTCAGAAAAAGAAGCTTGGGAGGCCAGGAAGAGACAGATGCTGCTGGATGATTAGAAAGGGCTTGATTTTGTATTTTCATGGCCTACACTTTGCTGGCATGAGCTGTGTAAGATGTGACATAGGTGGTAAATTTGGACCACTGATGTCAACTAGCATCACCTGCAGCACTTTGTGCTCAGAATAAGCACTCAGCCAGATAACAAACAGTGCCAACAACTTCCACCTCAAGACAAAACCACACAAAATAAACCAACGGCAACATTTCCCCTTCCACGAGGATGGTGCCCTGCAGCAAAGCTTCTGCCAGAGAACTTGCAGAACGCCCTGAGACTAACGGTTCTCAGACTGTGGTACATGAGCTCCCATCTACCCATGTGTGAGCTACATGTAATGAAAAAAGAACCAAACAAACCAGTCTGGTATTTTTCCCCTGAAGAAAGTGCAGAAAACATAGCCCAGACAACTGCACTGTTCTTCCAGGAAGGAGGGGCTGCTGTTCATGTCACACTGCAACAGCTGAAGAAATGAAGTCTGAGCATCTCAGAAACACTCATCCTCCAACTCTGGGAACTGCAGATACCTCAAAACCAGCTGTGTGTAAACCCCTTATTCCACCAAACTGTTCTCTGACACTTCCCTGCATGCAGAAATACATTCCATTTACCTTTGAGACAAAGTTTTCAAACAGACTGGTATTCTAGGCATCTAGGCTGAGATAACTTAAAGAAGACTAAAGCACATTACATTCTAAAAACTGGAGTCCTTTTAGAGACTTCTGATTTTGGTAGTCAGACAAAAATAATTGGGAGCACCTGAAGACTTTGTAAACTTGGAAACTCTGGGTCTGTGCATCCTTCACAGTCCCTCAGATTTCTGTTAACCATCATTATCCGCATTTCTTGAAAGAATCCTCATCCTTGTTCATCATCTCTCCCCACTGCACTTCACAAGGGTCCTGTCACTTCTGAATTTTATTCGTAGCAATGAGTGATGCAAACACAGAAATAAAACTTCAGACCAGAGGTTCATATGCAAGGCTGATCTCCACAGAGAAGCTGATACTCTCTCAGTCAGTACTGACAGAATCACAGCAGGTACTTAGGAGAAAACAGATAAACTCAATTCTCCACTATCTTGGGTAGCCTGATCAGAGTGAGCCGAGGCAATGAAAACCCAGATATGGGGGCAAAATCACTGCTCACACAGCCAGCTCCAGCATCTCTGCACTGTTTGCCCAAGGACAGGCTTGAAGCCAAACTTGGAACAAGCTGGAATCCAGAGGCAGCCCAGTATATTTGTGCAGAAGAGACTGAGTCCGTCAGCCCAGGCACTCTGAGAAGGGGCTGCTTTGTTCTCTTTGTTCATGGCATGGTTTATCCAGGAAATGCATAAACCATACACGTATAATGGAGTTTGTACAATGGATCAACAATGGCAAGAGGGAGCCTTATTTCACTTCTTGCCTTTTGCAGTACCCAGACTTTAAGGGTTTTGCAACAGAAAATGCCATGGGCCAGAACCACCCATCTCACTCTTATTCTCACATAATCAGGTGCTGCAGCACGCATGGTATTAAAAGAGCACCCTCTGAATAGCAAATAAATGTGACCTTAATGGAGTATTTTGTACTTCCAGTGTCTTGCTTAATGCAGAGTCATACCATTATCATTTCACTAAATCCAGTAGTACTCACATAAACACACAAACTTATGCAAAATCAGCAGTTCCACCTCTCTGTTCTAGAAATAATTTGCTTGTATCCACTGCCAGCATTTGTGGTAGTACAGCCCTATTATATTTTCAAAATAGATTCCCCTAAATACATGCAGTATCATGGTAAAAAAATTATTAGATTCATCCAAAGAACCATAGCAAGGACCGTGGGACACAGACCTGCTTTTATGCATGACTTCTGTCCACCCACTGCCATCCTTCCAGACATATTCCTGCCTCCCTGTAGGCAGCCTGTAATTTCATTTCTCATCCCATCATCCCATTAAAACCCCCTTTGCATTCCATCAGTAGAGATGAATATCTATTTACAAACCAGGGTCTTTGGTAAACTTATGCAGTCCCCAGAGGACAACTGTTCTCGTGCAAAAGCTTCCCCTCTGCACTCCCTGCTCTGAGAGCACACGGAGTCCTCACTCCAAGGCATCCCTCCAAATTCACCCTCCTCTAATTCTGAAGGAGCAGCACCCCCAGCATTCATCCAGCAGAAAATGCAGGGCACAGTGCTGATTTCAGTCCCACAGAGAACACCAAGGCTCTTTATGAAGCCAACAGAGCTGCTCCCACTGCATGATATGAGATAAAACATGTCCCATTATCAAGTCTTCACAGGCAGGGGCTCGTCATCTAATAAAAATCCCTCATTCTTTAAACAAAAATTTTTTTTTAACCTGTGTCCTTTGGCCCATTTAACAGTTTATCGACTGCAGGAAATAAAGTGAGGCCACATCAATCTCTTCCTGGTTATTTGGTTCAGGCTCTCAAATTAATGCTGAAGGTGGAAAGCTCAATAAAGAACTATTTAAGAAAAGAAAGGAGAAATGTTTTAGTCCCACTGTGAGATATCTCCCTCTCAGTTTGCAGTCACGTCTCGCCACCTATAACTGCACAATCTCCTGGAGGAAGAGCGTAAATGCGCATGCTGCCCTGGACTGAGCAGAAATAACTTCAGATTTCTACCACTATGTGCAGAAACAGATCAGTAGTGCCCAGGTAGCCAGACTTAGTGCATCCAGCATGTGACAGCAATTCCAGATAGATCCACAAAAATTATTTTGGGATCAAACTTAAAAGCTGAGTAGAACCAAGCAAGCAAGCATTCACTTTTGTTTGTGTAAAAATTTATTTGACTTATGATCTACGAGACAAGGTTTTTTCATCTTTTTTTTTATGTTGACAGCTTGCATTACATACAGATTTTGTAGCAAAGGGTTTCATCCACATTTGTTTCCCAAAATATAAATCTAAACTGTAAAATCACATAAATAGAGATTTTTTTTGGGCTGACTGAACAAGTTGTTAGTTTGGGATATATGCCCCAAAAACATGACCCACTGCTCTGAGAACTCTCTCCTTTCCTTCCAGATAAGTTGCACTGTTCAAAGGGAGAAGACACTATAAATACTACAGAGCTCATCTGTAAACTGAATCAAACTTCAGTCTCGGCTTTTCAGTTCCCCATGGGTTTTTTCACCCTGGCAAGACTTTTTTCTGGAAATTTCCCAGCAGGAAAGGTCTGGTGCTGTTTAGAATCCCAAACTAATACTTGGTTCACTGGTCATTTGTCTGCAGAGAATTCAATAAAGATCTTGACACAGAACCTCATACTACTAAGAGCAGCAGCATTAAGGCCTTTGGCAGCAAGAATAAAAAAAAAGGGAAAAAAAAAAAGAAAGCAGTAACAGAGCTCAGATGAAGTAAATAGACAAAAATAACTAGTAGTGGTGCTCACTTTGTAATGATGCAGTGGTGGTATGCAGCACAGGCTGAAAGGGCACGGGGTCACTGTTCTTTCCTGTCCAACCAACTGAATCATCTGGGGGACAAAGCTAATCCCACACTCCATAAATGTAAATGATGCTAAACCAAGAGGAGGAGAAGAGAGCAAGAATGCCTCAAAAATATTCATCTGCCTGGCAAGCTCAGTGAAATGGGCTGATGTAAGTGAGACATTCCACTGAAGAAAAATGTAAGGCTATGCAGTGGGGGAGAAATAATAATCAGTGCAGGAATGAAGTGAGAGAGTGCTGTTTAGAAAGCAGCAATGCAGAAAGACTTGAGTATTAGGGTGGATAATGAATTAGACGAAAGTTCATGCTGCAATATCACTGCAGAAAAAGACAATTGCTATCCTGGGGCTCATGCACAGAGATACTGGAAACAATAACTCAGTTTCAGACACTTTTTGGCATGGCCGTCACTGCAGTGCACGTGCTGTTTGAGGCCTATTACTCAAAAAAAAAGTAAAATTCATTTTTAGCAAAAATTCTAAGACCTGGGGCAGGGGAGGGAGGGACTACAGGCGATGACACATGGCATGAATCAAAGCACCTTGAAGACCAACCTTGTGCCCTCCTATTCTGTGCTGGCTGGGGCAGCCTCAACCCAGGCTGCTCAGCCCTGCCTGGCCGTGCCTTGGTGTGCTCATCCTCACCCTCTCCAGTTTCCAACACCTCACTCCACCCTCTACCTCCTTGTTTCATACATCAATTTTCATAACAAGCCTCATAAAGAGCTAGATTTTAGAGCACTCAGAAATGTTGATCTTCAGGCAAGAAGTGCTCTCACAGCACAAGAGTGAAAGAGGAGGAGATAATGAGCTCTGTAAGGAACAAAGGGATGCTTTCACCTTGTGCCAGGCCCAGGGCAAGCTCAAATAAACACCATGATTTAAGCAAGGGGCAAGTTTGAGAGGAGGAGCTCAGTGCACACAAGTGCTGGAAACAACACACGCTTTGCCTGAGTGTCACTGCAGATCAGCTCTGGCTGAGAGCAGAGAGCGGAGCTCACAGCATCAGCAGGAAGAGGCACACAGCACTCCCCATCAACCTCAGCAGGTCCCACACTGCCAGGCCAACAGGAGAGAACTCACTTCTGGCACGGGTGGAAAACAGCCAAGAGCTGCAGACTCCAAGTCCAAGCTTCAGCTTCCCCCAGAGCGCCTCTTCCCAGGAAGGCTCAGTCACAGAACCTTCCTCCCTTCCCACTGCAGTCTCAACCACTCTGCAACACTCCCATTTCCAGTGCAACTAATCCCACAGTTATTACAAGCACTTAAATTACTAAAAACCACAACAAAAGCACTGTGTCTTGAAAGGCTGGACAAATCTGGTGTACAGCCCACAGCCTGACAAATATAATTGTTTTTGTAAGGATCATAAGAATCCTCTTGAAGGATTCTTCAGCCCACCTGCAGGAAACAAGGTTGTTCACTGCTACAGGTTTCTCACTTCCCAAGCAGACTGCTTGGTTATTTAATTACAATACAGCTTTGTACTTAGTCCCCACTTGACTCAGAAAGTCCCAGAATGGTCCTCAATACCCACAGAAAGTTTAATTACTCAAGAAAATAATTTCCCCCGGCATGTGTTCCACAGTTGTTATTTCTGTATTTTATGCTTCTTCTTTTATACTTTCACTGTGAACTGTAAGAATATTCCATCTCCCTTACAGCCGGTGTCAGTGTTGAAAAACAGATTCACCCTTTTATGCAATACTTAAAAAGATTTCTTCATGGCTATATTCTGTGTTCTAGTTTGTCAACAAAAAGGAGATATTCATATCAAAACAGATATCCTCTCTTACTCTTAGCAATTTAAAAATACATTAAAATAAGTTTATTACTTTTTAAGTAACAAATTAATTAAATATTGACAGCGTATCAGTGTTTGCTCTGTGACAACATTCCTCCTCCTATCCATGACAGGGATCAGCAAAGCTGCATCTTACAACTACAAAGAACTTCTATCAATACTGCACAGACTATCAAAAATGAGTTTTCCTCCAAAGAAACTGCTCACCATTAAATACGTTTTTTTTGCTATTCTTTTTTACATTCTCCATACACACCACAGTCTTTGCTAGAGAAATCAGAAGTAAGTCTATTCATAAGAAAACCTCTTGTTGTCTTTCTTTTTTTAACCCCCAATTCATATTTTGTAAACAAGAAGCTCAAAGCAATCAGTTCCAGTCAGGCTTTTCAGCTTTGGATTTAAATCCTTTCATGACTTCTGCAAAACATGCATCAAAATTTCAGGGAGGGGGAGGAAGAGGACTCTTGACATTGTAATTTTCTCTGATGAACAAACTGATGTATTACAAAGAAGCATCCATATACCCAAGCTACTTGCCAACTGACAACCAAATCCGATTTGAACACAGGACTTGAAATAGCTATAAAAAAGAAGTAACAATGATTAGAAAGTATCATCTACTGTATGTGATCAGATTTAAAGCTGCAGGAATATAAAGACTGATGTAGAGCACATTTGGCAACTGATATGATCCATCTTAACACAGCATATACAGAGATCTTTGTTCACATGGACTATATCCCTCCATTTATTGCACTGCTCTGATAGGAAATAAAAGATACAAACATGAGCTAAGAAGTTAGTTTAAGCAGATCTGCTGAAATACCAAGAAACTGCAAGAAGCTTAGCTTCCAATTGAGATGGCTTAAGTCATTATCCTATTAAGATGGATACTAGGACTTGCCAAGATTTTGGAAGTCCAAAACAATCACTGAATACCCAAAAAAAAAAAAAAAAACCAAAAAACCAGCAAACAATCCTCATTTTCACCCCCAGAAAACACAGCATACACAGAAAAGAGGCACAGACGCTGATGCTTCCAAACTGAACAGCAGCAAGGGACCAGAGCCACAGGGAAGGTGAAGGAGGTTGGTGAAGTAGAGAAAACCAGTCCCAGACTCAAGGAGACAGGCTTGAAAAGAAATCATCCCAGCAGCTTTCTGAAGAGACACAAGACCAGCGAAGATCCTGCTCAGGGACAGAACCCTGGGAGCTGTGTGGCGGGTTAATGGAGCAGCAGGACCATTCCTGAGGGGTGCTACACAGAAAGAACACAAAATACTCAGATACAGTCGGGTCTGGCTTGCAGACCACATTCAGGTGGCAGGTCTGACAGGTCAGCAGGCGCTGCTCTCAGCACTGCTCACCAAAATAAAATGTTTTGGGACAGGAACACAACAGCCTCTCCTGGCCCCAGGCAGCTGGAGCAGAAGGGCAGTGACAGGGATCCAGCACTGCAGAGCAGCTCTGCCAGGGCACACTGGGGACAGGGCAAGGAGGGGAGCACGCAAACACAGAGCAACCAAGCAGCAACAGAAACATCACATGGACTGGTGCACGTAGGGCCAGGGACCAGTCATGACTTGCAATGGCCATTATTTCTTATCAGGAACCCACTCCCTAAGTCTAAACACTGCAAGAGCAAAAAAAGCCACGGAGCAGGAGGCTGCTTTTGCAATTTTTAGCCACTCTGCTGCAGCAGAGTGGTGTTAACACAAAGGAACTAGGCCCTGATTCAGCTGGAAACACTCCACTGGAGAATCTTATTTCAAATGTAAATTTGTTAGAGCCCATTATGCAACATGTAATCAATAACTACTCATTATTTTCAGTATAGGTAAGGAAAGGAAAAAGGAAAAAGGTACTTCTCAGGTCACGGTAAGGAATATATCAAGTCGGGAGGGAAGAAATTCTTGAAAGAGCTGCAAGTTCTTAATTGCCACTGAGGTCTGAGGCAGCTGAGATATTCAGCAGACTCTGCATTTCTGCCCCTTAGAATTAGGTAAGTGAGAAGGTGTTACACACACATTATGTCATTCACAGGCAAGGGCCCTGGGTTGATGTAAGTTTGTTTGTACTATACAAAAGCCAAGTGACACTCAAACTGAGGTTTAAGACAATTCTCTTTGTACTCCACTTACAGACAATGCAGAATACAGGGGGAAGACGAGGCAGAAAAAGATTTTTTTTAAACTTTACATTTGAATAAATATTAGCGCTTTAAGAAAAAAAAATTAAAAATATATAGTGGTGCCAGGATATGCTAATAAGAAGCTGGCATTATTGGAAATTTGACTTCTTGAAAATATATCTACTTTAATTTGCTTTTTAAAAGAATGACTATGCCCTAGTAAAAATCTGCAATTTCCAGCCAGCTACATTAATATTTCAACTTGGTAAATTATTCTTTTAAAAAGTTTCTAATAAAGTAGCACTTGCTGCATGCTTTTTAATAAGATTACATTTCTATTTATGACGTTATAGTAAGTTGTACTAAAAACAAAAGAAAGATTACCGTGGGAGGAATAGAGATGTCTTTCTTCATTCTAAATTTAATTTAAAATGGAGGAAAAGGATTTTTTTTTTTAATTAATATTTTCCTTGCAGTGTTATGAATTCCAGCTTGTGCTATTGAATGAATAGCAGGAAAGGAAACTTTATCATTTTTATGCAATCTCAAAGAAAAGTCAAAACTAAACTTCATTAAGCCTCATATAGACCTGTAAAGCCAAAACTTGCATCTTTGCATAGTCTAAGGGTAAAGGTGCTAAGTCAACGTGCACATTCCTCCTGCTGAAGGGGAGGGTAACACGTAGGTGCTATTGCTTTGTGTTACTACAGCCACCCCTAGGGCAGGTGAAGGGCAGAGTAAAGGAGCAGAAATCATCCTCAAATGAGTTGTGTCAGAGAAGAAGCAAAGTATCTGCAGTGCCTGTCCATCCTTCTCACCCTTCCACCTGGAAGGCAGGAATGTCTTACTTGCAGTGCCAACAGAGATAAACTTCCCATACCTGTTAGGTATTTTCACTTTCTGATTCTGGGGAATGAGGGCAACAGGAACACATTGGAGCCTACAGTGCAAAGTCCCATTCCCTTGCTCCCACCACATCATGGGGTTCTCACAGCTGGGTGAAACTGCTCTTACACAGTCCTGCACAATGTGAGATACCACAGCATTCTGCAAAGACAGTCAGCACCGGAAGAACAGAGGTGCAGAGAAGACAAATCATTACCTGGTATCATCTGATGGCCATCAGTCAAACTAGAATTAAAATGCAGGATCAGACCTGAGTGCCAGTGGAATATTCCATCCAGGGAGTTGCACCAATTTGTCCTTCAAAGTTAAACCCAAGGTAATAAAAGAAGTTCACAGACTGCAGTAGTCAGAAGGTGCACCCAGGCACTCAGTCACAGAAGAGACCCATAGAAGATGTACACGAAACAAAGGGGTTTGGGTGGCAGAGGGAAAACCTTGTCCTGGAGAAGCACTTCTATGTTTATTTGCCATATTGCAAAAGATTATGCCCTTCTTTCACTTCTATTAGTACCCCCTATAGTTCGCAGGAATCCTCTAGCCCAGACTCAAAATAAAACAAACATTTTAGGCATTCAAAGACAAAAGTACACACTAAAATAATCACCTATAGCCTAAAATAATCACCTATAGCCTTTGCACAAAGGGGCAAAATCCCTGTCTGAGTAGAAACCAAACCAGACTCCAAAACCGTTTCTGAGCAATTAAGAATTCCCAGAATAAAATGAGCAAGTGTGCTTAGGTGTTATTTATTCACAGCAATATATTCTTGATAAAAATCAATGCTCATGATACACACCATTCCATGGAAATGACCTTTAAACAGCAAGTCTTGGACAGCAGGCCACAACCACGCTTCAGATGAGGCAGGGAGGGTGGGAGAAGTACAGGACAGAAAAGGATATTCTTCAGATAGGTCTTTACTGGTCCTTGACAGTCAACAAATTTATAACAGATGTGCCTCATTCTTAGTGTGGAGAAATGAGTGCTGGAAACTGTTACTGTCAGGACGAATCAATTGGAGCCATATGTCTGCAGCAGCTGACAGCATCATGAAAATCTCAAACAACACACAGACATTAGGATGTTGCAGAAAATAGGAGCTTTCCCATCATGTAAAGGGCCTTTGGGAGATGCCTCTCTCTTTGAAAAAGGTTTGAGGAAATTAGCTTATATATTTTGATTCTTTCAAATGCTTGATTCTATGCAAGACTTTGCCCTCTCGTACCTATTCCCCAGACAGCAGGTTATAATTAACAGGAGGCAAAATGCTACAAATGAATCATAGGACATATCTCATTAGGATTCTTATTTTATCAAGATTAAACTGGAAACTGTCACAACAGAAAACAGGGAAGTTTCCTAACCTTGTCCACCACCCTGTGCTCCCCAACAAAATGTCAGGCATTATTCCCAGTGATAAAACCCAAGGGGAATACACAACTCACAGCAAAAATTTAACTGATAACAAAAAGGAATAAAATGCTAGCAAGCCAATTTCTAACAAACTGAAGTCATGCTTTGAGAGCATTTCCTCCTACAGTGCATCTCCTGGATTTTTCCAGGAATACAAACTAGTTAGTGGTTATCAAATAGCTGTACTGTAAAATAGAATGGTTATCAAGCAGCTGCACTGTAAAATAGGACTAGACACAGTGGAACAGATCCATAGCCCTTTTTTTGGCCACTATGCTAGACCAAAGCAGCTTAACATGCATTACAAGAAAAGGAAGTAACTAACATTGTCAAGTCAGCAGGGTCTCGTGTAGGTTAAAATGTAATGCAAGATCAGTGCCATAATTATCCACAACAAGCAATTTTTTAGTTTATTGATTATACTGCAGTTCTTGAATTTATGTCCTAGGGCTTAAATTACAAAATATTATTGCGATGTGGCAGATATTATAATGCAGATATTGGTAGCTGTGGAGGAATTCTTGGTATTGCTCTGAACAGCCAAATTTCTCAAAAAAAAGAGCCTTTCTTCTACCAGTACTAATGAGGAGTCTGCCAGAATGGAAGCATATGTATTTCTGAGTAAAACACACACAGAAAGCAAAAAGATCAAGGTTTTCAAGAAAGAATTTATTTTCCAAAGAACTGTTGCTAGCTCACAGACATTCATCACTCCTGATCTATTGTGCAGCGAGGAGGCTCCAAGAGCTCCATGTTCTCACTTTCCCTAGGCCCCTTCCCCATCCCTTCTCCTCACCTCTACAACTCTGCAAGGCTTTCCCCATTTAGGTCACCATTTCCAACTCAGCCCTGGTCCTCCCTCTGCAGCCCAGAGGCAGCAAGACAGTGAAGCTTAGAGGATTTGAACGAGTTTTTCCCTCTTGGAGAAGGACTACCTTGTTTTCCTCAGGAGTAACAGTGCAGGTAAGGCTGAGCAGGAGTGTTTGCTCCACCTCAAAACCTGAACATATAATGAGACTCGAAAGCACCAAAGTGAAAGTGCCATAACATTCAGGAGATCGTCTTGAAAACAACTATAAAGATTTTAAGAACAAAAATCAGCATGTTGTTCTTGACTGTACCCTGAAAGTTGAAAGCCTGTGTTCACCTGTCCCCATGAAGGCTGGCTACAGCCGGAGGATGAGGCTTGGTTTGAATGTTTAATGTTTTCTTAGCCTTCCAGATCTCCACCAGGGCAACTGCAACAAAATCTACTGCAGTTTTTCACCCTATTAAGAAGTGATGGGGTCACAGTAGTGACTGACACAAGCTGTAGAACAGTCCTGAAACTTGTGGCACCTACAACATACATCTGCTTCAAATGTCAGCCTGGTAACATGGGAGTGACAAGGCAGAATTCTCTGGTCTGTGCTTTGCAGGAGGTCAAACCATAATTTAAAGAATCCCTCTAGCCTTAACTTTCAGTTATTTTGTACTTAGGCAGGCATGTAGGAATATATCATGTCTCAGTCTTGTCAGGAAAAAAAAGAGGGAGGAATAATCAGAACATACTCAAGACATTTTGTGAAGAAGTCACACAGATAAACATTTGGCACAGGGAAAAGACCATACTTGTATTAAGAAACTCATCCATACATCTGCTACAAGCAAATTTTCCTTTCCTTGGATGTGGAAGTTTCCATTACTTGTGCTGGGGCTTGGGCTATTTACAAAGTCTTTTTTCCTCCGTGTTCTTTTGTTGACATATGGTTTCAATGCTTTACTGCTGTATTAATCCTATTTTGTCTTTCAGATAATAAGAATATTGTTGTTACTAAGTACTATGCTAATTGTTTTTGTCTAGTATTAAAAATACGTTGCACTGCCTTATTCTAATTAACTTGAGATTATTATTGAAATAATGGTTTTATTATTTTACCACTGGCATTTTACTGCCTTGGAGTCTTAGTTGTACTGAAGCTATTATGACTTTGTAGCAATTGACTAACTACAATTATTCCATTATCCAGCTTCTAACATTTAATTGGGTGAGTGCAGAAAATACTTTCCTATTACAAGATCTTTGCTTTCTGATTTATTAGAATTAACCTTCAATATACAGAATCTAGACTCAGTTCATTTTTCCCTCTTCTCAAGAAATATCTTATGAGGATCACCACAAGCTTCATTTGGTTTAATCAGGAGGGGGAAAATTTAAAATATATTATGAGATTTATATTAATGCCCTCCAGCACACATTATGTAATATTTCAGTAGCCAACACACTAACCTCCTCCCCAGATGAGCACACACTGCAGGGCAGGGCTGTTAAATGTCATTAGCATGAACTATTTTTTATATTGATTTTTGTTGCTCTGTTTCTCTTCTGTCCATTTGATGCAGAGTTGCAGAGTTCAGATTTAAGTTTTAACTGATATACTTGGAAGCCTTAATACCTTACCCAGGCTGCATTTTTCTCAGCATTCCAGCTACAGAAATCCATCAGGTTTCCCAGTGCTGTGGAGGCACCAGCAGCAGAGCTTGCCTTAGCAGCAACTGAGAAGCGCTTGCTGCTGGTTTTACTGATCATCAGCACAGATATTCTGAGAGGCTCCAAATCAGACCATTCCACTTGGTGTGCTCCTCCTCCCAGTGGCAGACCTGTTACTCTACCAGCTGCCTTTTAACTCAGGACTAAGTGATTGGCATGTCAGGAGACAGCTCAATCCCGACTGCCAGCTGGGACTGGGCAGGCACCAGCTCTTGGCTGAGGCACTGGTGCAACAAGCACGGTGCACAGAAGGTGCCTAAAGAACTGCACAAATTGGAATAGGAGAGCAGAATATCAAAACATTTGTGCAGTGGCCAGTCTGAGGACATTTCTCATCCTCTGATGTGTGAATAGCTAGTTTAGAATCTGGGCACGTGTGCTTTTGTGGACAGTCTGGTGGCAATGCATTGGGGAAGGGAGAGATTTTAAAAACCTAATCAGTAAGCAAACAAATAAACCAACCAGAATGACTGGAGGCTAAAGAGTGCTACACTTTGAACTCCTACACCCTCATTTCCAGCTTTTATTGGCATTAAGTTAGGTCATTAACATTTTATCAATATATTTTGTGTATATAATGTTACTGAGATTAATGGACACAGGCAATGCTGCTATCACGGCAATCAGAGCTCTGTAATAAGTTACATGCTTGCTCTTCCAAAAAGCTGCTCCGTGGTAGGGATGCATGGATTTATAAACAGCTCAAAGTTTAGTACATTAGAATTAAAAGTGTGACTACACTGCAGAATTAACTTTAAAAGAACAGATAGCTTAACCCAGATTAGTATGCTGCTCCTGACAATCGAAGTTTTGAAACCCAAGTAGTTCAGACTTCAGCATATGCTTTAAGTCAATATGTATTGAACTCCAAGCCCCTGCTGCAGCTGATTAAGGACAAAGAAAGGACACTATACAATGCTTTAGGAATCTTTTTTGTGTTCCTGAAGAAAGAACATTACTCATTTTTATTAAGTCTTAAACTTTCTGTTATCTGGCTACCTAATACCAGGTATGTTTACTGCCCTTATTGCTGGTTTTAAGCTTGAAGTACATAGCCTCAACTGTCATTCTGCTCATCTACTCTCATTAGAGGCTGCTCTTATTTAGTACATATTCAATCATACAAGTTTTATTAGAAGCCCAGCCAAAACCCCACTGCCTTCCTTTTCCTCCTCCTCCCCACTCTCCATCCTGCTGGTGTAGGTACATTCCTATGAAATATTTTTTAAATTTATTATTAGGATAATTTGCATTTACCTAGGGGACACCCTGCAGCTTAATAAGTTGACATGGAAGCAGTTAACTATTAAAAGCCCCCCAGCAGCTCTTGGAATTTACATTACAGAAATGAGACATAAGCTCCTATCTCCTGGTTAGCTTCCAAATGCCACTACAAAGGAAGGGAACACCTCTAGTCATGGTGGTACAGCATAAAGGGAATCTCATGTCACACTGTAACAGGTGTCAACACGATGTATTAGCTTTTTCTCAAAAGTCTTACAGATTTCTCTCCTTTGACCATCGTACACATTTATGGAGAAATTTTAATTCAAAACCCTAGGTGAGGAGACTCACCATGCTACCAGAAATACTTACTTTACACATTCTTTTATAACTGCCTCAGCAGCAGGAACATTCTCCTCATTCCCACAATACTTGGTGACAGAAATGCTGAGCAGACTGTGAAACCTCACACAGAGCTGTTAATCAAAGCTTCCTAAATAATAGATCACAAATATATAGCTCATTTTATCCAAAAGTGCCTGCACACCCCACCTGCGCTCCTCCTCATAACCCATCCAGGCACACTGGTTCACGCTGAAGGAACAGGCTGATCCCATTTTCTTACAATATTTGACAGTAATGCAACTTCACACAACCATTTCCAAAACTATCTCATCACTGTCCAACTTGCCTACAGCTCTGCCAACTAGCTTTTTCGTACTTCTCCTCCACTGCTATGTCCCATTATATTAGCAGGGAAGCAGAGAAAAGAGCTAGCTTTCAAGTTAAAATTCTTGCTTGGAAGATAAAATAGGATACTTCTCTCCCCCTTCAACACCCTAGCCCCATCTCTGATTCACAAGCTGCATTCCCTAAAATGAATCATGCTGGATAACAAAGGTTCCCACGCTGACTCAGATAACTTGGAAGAGGTAGTCTTCCCCCTCAATGTTTTTAAAGGCCGAGTTTAAAAATAGCAGTTCTGTTTAACTTATGATTTTCCTAAAGGTTCAAGAAGAGTTTAATTAATGAATTGACTGATGGTACCAAGTGAAAAACCTAAAATCCCACCAACAGCACATCATGTTCTGAGAAGTTTTTCTCTGGAAAGCATTGTGAAAAATCAGATTAAGCTTCTGAAAAGTAATTCTTATATTTTAAAAAATCACCTCAAATATTTTGAGAAACTATCTCAAAACCCTATCCAGCATAAAAGTGATTTAAGGAGATCCACACAGGACTCTGAAATCAGCGCTCAGTAATTTTATCATCAGAGTTAACTCCCAGATAATGCACAGGTACTTTTTCTCCCTTCTCTCAAGCAATGAAACCCCACTGCCTCTCACCATTCACTGTGCATCTGACATCCCAGTAGTGCAGAGAAGGTCACCAGCATCTGAAGCCACAGCAAAGAGCTACATAATTTTTTCTGCCTTGCCCATCATAACCCCTAGACTCCTTATGATGAAAGAACAAGAACTGCACAGAAGCAATCAGTCAATGACACTGCAAATGTCTCTCCCCTATGATCATAATGACACAGTATCTAAATCTGTTCATCACAGCATAGGTACATTAAAAATAGGCACAGATGTGCCTTTCACACCACCACGAGAAAGATACTCCCCCTGTATTTGCTACATTATGAGATGATACCAATTTGCATTTATATTTTGATTACATCTGACTGAATTCTATAATGTTCAGCAATTTGTGATGGATAAAACCTGACACCAATCAAAAGAAGCATGAGCTTTGCCATTGATTTCAACAAGGACATGATTTACCCTAAGTGCTCTGATAAGCAAAGCTATAAAGAAATAGAGGACCAGACCATAGTTTTTTCTAAACTGCACAATTTTGAAATAGAATAACCCCAACTGAATCTACAGATCTAGACCAATAAGAGCAGATTTCCCCAAACTATTGTTATACCTCAGTTAAAGTTTCCTACATTACAGCTGAATAGTATTTCAGTGCTGTGCCTTCCTATTATGTAAAATGTCACAGACTGCAGTTGCAGCTGGGGTTCCTTCCGTACCTCTAGCCCTTCTACCTTTCCACCTACCTGATTTCCCAGGCTCCTCTTAAAAACCCTGAAGGATTTTGCATTCAATGCCAGTTGAGGAAACAGAAGGCAACAACAGAATTTTTCATTATGTAAATCTTGAGGCCCTGAGTCCACCAATTTACCACAGCCAGGGCAACACTGCTATCCTGGTACCTGCTTGCAACATTCCAGGTTAACTGTAACTCACTTTCAGAATGTGTTCAAAGTATACTGCCCTGATACAGTATCAGGCACCAGCACAGTTTTGATCAGCTGCACAGATCCTTTGGGAACTTCAGCCCAAGGTCAGACAGAATAAGAGCACGTTTGGAACATTTCTGTTTAACTAAGAATAAAAAAGATTAAGATGGCTATGCAGCATGTCACCTATCTTACACTTCAGTACAAGATCAGAAGGTTGGCACACTTTTTCAGGAGCAAGATCTTCAGAGATATATGGGAGCTCACCTGGTATCAGTTCAAGAGATGAGATGTGCTGTGCCCTTTCAAATTCCCTCTGCCATCCCCTAAATAAAAATATTTACATGTATTTTATACATATATACATGCGCACACACATATATGAGACATTCCCTCCTCTTCCTTTACTGTATTTTTCAGCAGTGCCTTTGGCAAAGGACAAAGACTTGAATGGTTTTAAGTTCTGCTTTTTTTTTTTTGCTATTCTAAACTCTGAAGAGTTTTTCCCTATTTAGACAAACACACCCTCCAGAAGAGCACCACCCTAATTGTCCCAGCCAGGTAGATCTATTCAAGCTTAATGTCTTGCAACTGCTGGTCTTATGACTGAATCCACTTGTCAGGGGGAGAGCCAAAACCGCTCCTCTCTGATAGCCCAACACATCACCTCTGAAATCCAATATATACGCCGGTTTCTGAGACCTGAATCAATAACTGTCATCAAGAATTCACTGCCACGTTGGACTGAGCAGATCAGCTTCATGTCCAAGTCTTGTGCCCCCATGAGACTCCTGTCAGCAAGGTTCAGCCTTGGGTCTAATTCCTCCTGTGCTGAATGCCCTGCATTGCACCCACCACCTTTCTGCCCTCCTTCCCTCCCAGGTATCCCTGACCCCACTTCCACTGCTCCTCAATCTCAACCTAAATAATTCTGCAATGTTTCCTGCCCCCTTTTTCTGCTCACGCATAAACATTAAATGCATTTTTGTAAGGAGCACAGGAAACCCTTTCCCAGATCCAAATCTAATGTTCCATCGCTTGGCCAGGTTTCAGTCCTGACTTCTGAGGTAAAAAAAAAGCATGAAGATCCACATATCCTGGAGTATTTAAGAAGGTGGGAGTTAGTTAACGGGGAAGAGTTTAAAAGGCAATTAGAGAGGCAGAAACTGGACATCTGCTGGCACAGCAGTGCCTAAGTAAAAGACAAACAACTTTTCAATAGAGTTTGGCAACATTATAGGAAAATTATTTTCATTAATAAAAACAAAGTCAGAGATTCTGAGCAGCTTTTAGCAATGTTCATGCTGAAGTCACAGAAAGTAGGCAGCACTCTCCTCCAAGTCACAGTGCTGATCCCATTCCTATGAGATTTAACTTGAACACTAGGCAGATGGGCTACCCTGTACCAGACCAAAAGCTCAGCATCTTCTTAAGAAGCTGCACTGCATTCATTTACGTTAGAAAAGCTCCTGGAATAGCTATTGCAATTACTGTTACCTCCAGTGTGGATTCTTGTTCTGGAATAAAACCATTTAAATGGGATACTGGTACAACAGCAGCAACATAAATAAATCACCACAACTGTATTGTTTCATTTCCTTAAGTGGCCTTTAAAATGATAAAAACCTTCTTGTCCTCCAGAAGACAAGAGGCTGGTGTCATTTTTTAATACATTATGTACACAGAATATTTCTGTTTGGACACTCAGACATGCAGAGAATGCCTACTTAAAAAAAGCTTCACCAGTTCGGACTCGATACACAGAACAGCTGTATTCTATTAAGTACGGAATATAAATATGTTTTCCTATTTACAAAAATACCACGTCAAACACACTCCTCTTGCAGGTAACAAACACATGGAAACTAAGGTACCTAACTGGGCTGGGACATCTGTAAAAAGCCTGTCTGGAGAATAAGCTTGTTTATGAGAATAAAACCCTCACAGAATATCTCAGCTAAACTGGCGAGAAAATTAGGGCAGCAGAAAAAAAACACTGGGATTTTTTTTCCCTAAACAAATGGCTTCATATTTCAAGCAAGCACAGGAGATGCCGGGGGGACTGGTGGCAATCATCACTGATGTGAATGATGGGGTATGTCAAGGAGAGAGAAATGTCATGTGGGAAATGTAATTAGCCACTATAGAAGGGGGCTGACACCTCCCCACCACTCACATGCCAAAAAGCCCAAAATAAAAGTACAGCTCCTATTAGCTCATTTGCTGTTTGATATTCTTGCACCAGATATGATTATAAACACATCAACTTTTCTTGAAGCACCACAGCATTCTGGTTACTTCCAGCCCAGGTATTACCTGAAGACATTTCATGGGAAAGGATCAACTGATCAACTGCTCCAAATTCATTTAGGTTACTCCACAATAAATCACTTTCTTTCCTCATCAGGGTAGCTAAAAAGGCAAAATGTGTCCATAACGATGAAATTTAATGGATCCTTCCTGTGCAATAGCTTTTTAGACTTAGCTGATGTTACCCACTCATTAACATTGTCAGATCATATAAGCATCTTTAACAGCAACAACAGAGCCACAGCTATATTTGCTGTACTAAAACCCCTGGCCAAATTTTCTGATGTAGATTCAACAGGTTTGCAGAGAGAAATTTGCCTGGCATCCTTTGCATCTGCTCAAAACTGCCTGAAGTTCACAGGGCACAGCTGAACGTGACACACTCTTGTTTCCATTCCAGGGTGCAGAGGCAGCAGAGGAAGAAGGGAAAATATACAAATGCTGACCTTTCAGAGATAAGCTAGAGGTGTGGGGAGAACTTTTCCCCAAGGTGCTTAGGAGGTATCCTGGAATCAAGGTTTGCACAAAAAGCAGACACGCTGCCTTGACCTTAAGCAGGACTTGAGGTGAGACCCACTGGCAGTGCACTGCAACTCTGCATCTAATAGTTGATTCAGCTCTGTAATCTCTTGCCCTAAGCCAGTTTCCAGGCAGACCTACTGAAACCTAACAGATTTAATAAAGTGATCATCTCCAGCACCACAAGAGGATTAGTTGTCATCATCCTCTCTCTGCATCCCTTTCCCGATACACTGAAAAAAAATGAGGTTTTGAACAACCTCCTGAAGGGTGGGCAGGTAAACAAGCCCTCAAATCACCATAATATTGGTGTACTAAAACACCTCCTGACTTCCTCGGAGTGTCAGCCTTGTTAACCCGCAGTGTCCCCCAGTGCTGTACAGATTTCTGTGCAGAAGATGCAATACATCCTTCCCACATCCCACTTCCCCTGGCAGGATTAAGCTCCACCCAAAAAGATATCCTTAATGTTATCTTAGAGACATGCAGAAAAGGGTCCCTTTTCACTAGGCACTGTAATATATGAGGAAGGGGACATGTTCCACCTTTCTCAAGTTTACAGTCCAAATAGTTCTAAAGCAAGAGGCTTATTCAGAGCTGCCCAAAAGCCATGAACAAGCCCAGGTTCTTAGATTTCCATTAAAGCAATTGAGCCATATTTTCACCCTTGAGACACCTTCTTCCTCAAGAGCAGCCCACACTGCACAAGAACACAAGACTTCTCTCATTAGGCCTTGGTCAGATTCACCTGTCAGACACTTCCTGGACATCCCTACAAAACAAAATCCCAGTGAACTGAGTCTTGCAGCATTGGTGATGCTCCACCACAAAGCAGCTCCAACCCCTGAATGCTGTGGGGCTCTCAGAGCAGAACTGCTCCTGCCATGATGCACAATGAGAGCGATGAGGAAGGGGAAATCATGCATAGCCACTTTTAAATGCATGCCTTGCCCCTCGCAAATGTCATGTAAGTAGGCTCCAGAAGCACAAGGAAGAGATAATTCAGACAAAGATTGTTCTTAAAAAGTGCCTATAGTTTTCATCTCTGAAGAGAAACCTGTGTGGAAAAAATCTAAAATATTCTTCAGATGCTTCAGTGCTCATGTAGCTGGGTTAAAGGTGCCACATCAACAGCAACACCAACGCAATGCTATGCAATCCCTTTTTCCCTTTCTAAAATAGGGACCTTTGACTATCGTTTCCATAATCTTTCTCCTTCATCCCTTACTACATCTCTACAAATGTTAGTTGATTTCTTCAAGTTTACTTGTTTGGGGTCATATTAATTTTTAAAAAATGCAGGGAAAAAATGACTGTAAACAATGTCTTTGTAAATACATTTGCCAAGAAACTGATTACATGCATCCATGCAGTATGCATCCAGCCATAAAAGCTAGTTCTTGAACAAGACCTAAAAAACTTGAAACTATACAGCCACTCTGGTTTTGTTTTTTTTATTGTATAAACCAAATTTCTCTGTTTACGTTCTACTATGCTGTCTTTTGGGCAACTTGTTATTCAGTGGACATAAATGTGAGGAATTGCCTTTCGAAATGCTGCATGTTCTGACAAGACCACAAGCAAATATACAGTCCCCAAAGATTCAGGGGCCTTTGCAGTCCTATTAATTGCTAGAGGAAAGCAACCATATGGCAAGACAGTAGCATGCTCTAAGAGTGCACAGTGGGAAATATGTAGCTTACTGGGTACTTTTTATAAATGACAAGGGGGAAAAAGACAGAAGCTGCTAAATCTATAGATTATTCATTAGAAATTCAGTTATAGACTAGTGCATTTCTAATTACGGAGGTTCATTAAAGAACAGGGCTTTTTCTAGATAAACTAGGAAACTTTCATCCTTATCATTACAAGAATAATTTAAATCTTGTTTCTATTAAAGTTTAGATGGCTTTAAATACCTTCCTTCAAAACTATAACAGCATGTAATTTAATGCTTACATAGGCGACAGAATACAAATTACATGCTTGCTACTTGACAGATGCTACACCTGCATGGTACACACAGCCTCTGGGGCACACCTGAAGTCCACAGATTCCAAAGCAGTTGGATTTGAGCCATTTGCTCTGGGTGTGGGCGCCTTTGGGCTGTAGCAAGGCATGCTTTCCTGGCACAAGTAAAAGTTCAGGCATTCTCCAAGCTCTCCCATTCCATTCATTCCTCTCCCGGCTCAAAAAACCCACTTGGGCTGGTGCAGCTGTCTGTGGGTTCGAGTGGGGAACCACACTTAAGCCAAAAAAAGTCTTCAGCAAAATAACAGTTTTCTTTAATGGTTATGTTTAGTTTAGCTCATTTCACTGACTGGGGTCACTATGGGGACCTGTAAACATCATGGGGTGCCTGAAGTGGTGCCAACATAAGGTAAGAGGAGGCAGCAGCAGAAGGAACATGCACTGCCCCCCTATCAGAGATGCTACAAACCATGCTCTGAGCAGGTATATGATTGATTCCTGTCTGCATTTCCTCTTGGTATTTCCTGCATAGAGAAGAGCTTCCTACCGCTTTGTAGCACCAATCCCAGCTATGACAAGTTCTCAAGACAAAAGGTGACCCTCACAGAAACCACAGATGTAAATACAACCCCCAGCACAGACTCACCATGACATCCCTGGATATGTGCAACGGTAGGAGCAAACAGACATGGGGATTGTACAAAGCCTTCCAACACAGCTGTTTGTATTGGGACTGTACAGAAGTATGGCTAGAGAGAAATAGAGCACATTCCCCCTCGTCTCCGTTTGTCCCAGGACTGCAGCATCCTCCTTGAGCTCCCCAAGCTAAGTGAGCACTTGTCTGGGGTTCACAACACAGCCAGAGCTGCTAATGGTGCCTTTCCTTCACAGGAAGGCCGGCATTCAGCACGGCTGGAACAGCCACTGTAATCCATAGGAAACATGGCACCAAAGCTCTCCATAAACCTAACAGACATCTAACCTGCCTCTTGCTAAAGGCTGTCAGACCCCACAGCCTCTCAAACTATCCTCCCAAATCCTCCCAGCCTTACTGTTTAGCTTTTCCACTTGATTAAATTTAAGTTTCTTGCACCAGCAATAGAGAGAACAGATTTCTCTCTTAAAGCTTATTATTGCACCTCCTGGCAGCCTTCTTCAGGGTAACCAGCCTCAAGTTCACTCAGTCACTCCACCTTTTCCCTTGAAGCTCAGTGCCCCAAACCAGACACAGAGAATGCCCACGGGTCTCAGGAACAGCACGAAGCAGAAGGATGACACCAGGCAACCTGCAGGCAGCACAGCCAACGCGACGTGACAGCTGTTTCTCACAACAAGGAGTTTTGATTTCTGTGGAAAACGCTCTCACAGCAATGGCATTGCTGACTCATGTTCAGCTTGTGACACACCACAGCTCCACATCTTTTTCTGCAAGCCTTCTGCACAAATCCAAGCAATTGTTCTACGTTTGTCTTCAATGAATCACATCCATTTTTTTTAAAGATTATTTATGTGATGTATTTACAGCCCAGCCCAGCTTCACGTCATCTGCAAGTTTAATAAGGACACTCCCTTCTGTATCATCTGAGTCATTATGAAAACAGAAATACTGAACTGAACTGCTGCCAGGACAGACCTTTTCCAAGCCATGCTCAGTACATTATCCCACACATTTCTGAAAAAAAATAACACCAATAAGTAACCTCTCATCACTCTCATGACCATTATCTAGCCAGGTTTGCATCCAACACCCAGGCAAGACACTGATCCACAGCAAGATGCTGATGTCAAGATCTGTAAAAATTGCCTCTCCTTTATCTCCAATGGATATTAACCTACCGTAGAGCAAATCTGATGTACTGTCAAAATACTAGCAAGACACGGTAACTGAAGTATGGGTATCAGTTGGTTATGAAGTTACACTGAAAATGCAAATAAATGACAAATGGCCGAAGTAAAGCTGCTCACACAAGTCTCCCAGAAGCAGCCTGGACCACACAGGCCCTGCAGTTCTTCCTCTCTGTGTCAAGGTGCCACCTGATGAACCCTTTTATCTCTGTCCTTCACGCAGGCAATGGCAAAGGGCAGAATCAGCAGGCTTACCATGACTGCTCTGGAGTGCATGTTAGGGATCCATTTTCAAGGAAAGAGATAAATTAATTATACAAGTCTAAACACAAGGTCCAACCATCCAATCCCCCTACCTGCAGCATCACCACTGACTCCATGGGGCAGGAGAGCTTGGGGGTGAACATGTCACCCACTTGCCATTCTGCTAGTAGTTACTTTCAATACATAGTTTGCAAATGCAAAAAATAAAGCAACAAAAGAGCCCCCACCAAAACCACAACATTTAAAGAGGAGAAGTAGCAAGGGCAAGCTGGTTTTAGGTTTTTACTGCTTTGTACCATATATTCTTTTCCATTTTCATCTGGAAAGTGAAGCTCTCAGGGTGTTTCATGGAGAACAGCAGTACAGTCCTGGCAAGTCTTTCCATATTTCAGCATAATACTGCAACACGCAGATTCATGTCCTATGTTTAAGTCTAGACACACAACTACTCATTAGAGGAAGCCTAAATGTCTAAATCAGAGCTGAATTACGGGGAACTGAGATTGCTTGCCACATCCCAACAGACTGTATGTCTTACCGTCCTAGGAACTGTTCACCTGGTTGATATTCACTCCTTCATTTCACATTCAAAAATGAATATTCATGAACAATTTCAGGAACGCAAGCAAAATAGGAAGCCATAGAGACTGCAAGGGCTAGGCAATACGTGACATTTTAAGACTGGTAGTGAGCTCTGGCTTCCTGACAGTGCCAGTGCTTCATAACTGCTTAATTCAAAGGCAAATATTTCCCACTGCCTTACCCAAGCACCATCTCTCAAATCATCTTTTGGCCTAAGTCATGCCTTTAGTAAAACTGAAGAGGGGATGGACAAGATTAGCCAAGTGTTCCACCAGAGGAACAAAGATGGCAAGAACTTGTCAGCAATTGTTTTGGGTCATGTCCGCATCGCTTCATGATTCCTCCCACTTGGGAATTTCTTTCCTGCTCTGCCCAACAAAACTTTTAGATGGGCACGTGGCCTTAGATGATGCTCCTTCAGAGCCCCTCCTTGAGAACAGGAGGATGACTTTGCTCTGGAGCCCACAAACCTGTTTGCCCACACTTGTTTCTGCACTGCCTTAGCCCTGTTACAGCCTCTGAAACTGTTCAGTGCATTAACCTAATTTTAGGAGCCCCTTTTGAGTTGTTACTTGCAGGGAAATTACTGTGCTCTCCTGTCATCAGCGAGGTGCTTTGCTCTTCTCCCTCCTTTGTTCTCTTTTGTTTCACTGAGTTAAGCTTACCTTTTGCTCTTGTTTTCCTACAGTAGTAAAACTCCATTACGATGTTTGGCAGACAATTTAAGCTACTGTGACAATCATCTTTGTAAAGGGAATCTGCTTTCATAAACCCTTTCTACATGACTAAATATTCATTTCTGAGCTAGAAGCAGGCAAAGATTCCAGCCTCCCCACTATCAAGCTCCTGATTTTAAAGCTACTTAAAAATAAAAAGAGGAGCAGCAGCTGTTTGCAGAGGATTGTTCTTTTTAAGATACCTACAATAGCCTCCTCAAGAACAATTCCCCCTCAAAGACTTCTTTGTTATTTCTCCCTCATCCTGTTTCTTTTCAGAAAAGGGGTAAAGCAACACAAGATACAAATCTTCAGGGTCTTCTCCACACTGACCACCCAGAGTGCACCATAGCCCAGACTGTTCACAAACAGCTTAAAAGAGTTGCAGAGGGATTTTTTTCCCTTGTTGTGTGCTTTATATAGAAATACTATATTAGTTTTTTAATCTTCCCTTCAGGTTTAGAACCTTACTGGCTGACATTTATTTAAGTTTTTCTCTAAG
Source organism: Machaerirhynchus nigripectus (assembly GCA_013397975.1). Classification (NCBI taxonomy): domain Eukaryota; kingdom Metazoa; phylum Chordata; class Aves; order Passeriformes; family Dicruridae; genus Machaerirhynchus; species Machaerirhynchus nigripectus. The sequence continues at coordinate 240,407 of VZRQ01007504.1, read as the reverse complement.
GACCAAGGATTCTGTCTCCACTAACAGGCAAACAACTCGCACATGAATACAAAAAACCCAGACAGACTTCTCATATAATCCTGTGTCTCCAGGAGCCAAGGGTTTCAGGAGACAAGGGAAGCAGTAGTGCAGGTTTCTGATTAAATATCACAAAAATTGGAATAATCAGTACAAAGGAATCAAACCACAGTAGGTCATTAAGCCCTGAAACAGCCTCCTTCCTACACTTCCCTCTGTCCTGTTCATCTCCTATGAATTGCTCTGCTCTAACACATGGGAAAAGCAAGGTGTGGAATCATAAACACCACACCAGGGACTTCCCAGGGGGTCACGCAACAATTCTGGCACCAACGGTGGCCCAAACTTGTCTCCACGACTAGAAAGAAGCAGAAGCAGCAGCACCGTGTGGTAAATAAAACTGAACACAGACCCAGCAGAAAATCAGTTGGACGTGGGTGCAGGGAGAATAGAAGTGTGTCGAATCCCTACTGGTAGCTAATGCTAGAAAAGATGGAAAGCTTTGCTCAAGCACACCAGGCCTTCCCTCAGACTGGCAGAGAGGAGCACGGATCAGATGGACGACACGAGAAGCAAAACCAAATCTGGCTTTTACTAAGCCAGAGACCTAAGGCAGTAAACAAGGATGTACCAGTGATGAGATGGGAGGGGAAAGTTCTTTAAATCTGAGAGTTCCTCAAAGCATAAGTTAGGTTGCATAAGAATTAGGAAAAAAAACCCCAACACACAACAAACAGCCAAACAGGCTAACCCTACATTAAAATTTAAAAAAAAAAAAAACCAAAGCAAACAAACCCTACCATTAAAAATTAACACTTCATTATACGGCTGCCAAGATTTTCACATTATGGGGAAAAACCCCTTAACTGTCTACCATGAAATATTAAATTGGCAAGGAAGAACACAGAAGGATCATCTGTTGTTCTCCTAGCAGCATTTTTCTAAGTCTTTGCCACTCATTTTCATTTTGTCAGGGTTTTTTTTCCTATTAGTTATTTCATTAGCGAATAAAGCACGTTCTTAAAAAAATAAATCACAGCTCACAGGCCCTGACCATGACCAAAAATCCACCAGGCTCGGTCTTGCACAGCCAGAGAGACGCTCTGGTGCCCTCTCAAGGAGCTGCTACTCTACTTTAGAAGCAAAGGTAATAGGTGAAGATGCCAGAGGGAGAAGACACAGAAGACCACATCATGCAGTTATATAAGTGCTCAGTGTAGGTCATCAAAGCAGGGGAGAAGGTAAAGACTTGAGGGACTTGCTGAAAATGTTTGGCAATACTGGCTGAGGGTTAAGACTGATGACTTAGAGAGGGCAGAGTCATGGGTCACTGCAACAAAAAAACACAGGCTCAACAAACTTTGATACAAACCTGTCAGAGGCAATTGCCTCTGCAAAACCCCGTAATTACAGTGTAGGTTAAATTCCACGGATTAAATTCACAGAGCTGTTTTAGTACATTTTTAGTAGATACCACTGGACACTGCACACTGATTACTCCAAACTTCAGTAACTTTTAAGTTTCTACATGTTTATTTAGCTATCCTTTCTCCCTGGAGTGAATATTATCCTGTCTTAAAGGTTTGATGTAAAATCAAACAGCACGTTGTTTGGCAAGGCTTTGCTCTTCCTTTTAAGACTGCTACTTCTTAAAAAGACATTTCAAACCACAAATATACCAGGGCATCTAAATAGAACTGAACTTACTTGGACATAAGTTCTCCACACATCTTCCATCTCTCCCTCAGATCTTTTTAAATTGCACCTACTGGGTAATAAACTATGCTCTCCCACAAAGGCACTGCTGCTTCATCCCCCAGGTTGGGAAGAGAATCAGCCACGAGCTGCACAAAGACTGTCGGCTGAGTGCATCCTATGTAATCACTCCAGCAAACGCTTGGCTTGCTCTAACATAAATTTATATTTAATGTTAAATTTATGTTTAAATTCCCTTCAGAAACTCCCCTCAGTGCCACAGTTCCTTGGGCTAATTTAACCAGCACAGAGCACTCACAATCAGTGGCACAAACCTCCTAAAGCTGCTGGCTCAGGGAGAAATCGGAAACTGGAAGCAGCCTTGCCCTGAGCTTGCTGTGCCATGGACTGTGCAAAGCCCTCTGTCTGCAGTGCCATGTTCAGCCCGGTGCATAAGCTGCATCTTTACCTCAGAGGTGCCCCAGGCTGCTCAGCAAGGAGCTTTCCCCCTCCTTGGAGCACACCGACCTCCAAAGCACCGAGACAAGGCACAAACCCAGGTGCTTTCTGCCGTCAGAGAGAGGTCTCTCAAAATAGTAAGGCATGAATTTAAAAAGGCAAAGCAGCAAACCTGGGAGCTTCAGAACTCACTGCTGCTCTAGAAGGGTGTTTCTGATGCACCAGACTATCAAATGGTGATACAAAGCTAGGACTAAACCAAGCTGCAGTGTGAAATACCCCGTTCTTGCTCTGTATCACTAGACCATTCACAGCCCAATTCCCACACTGACATGGATTTGAGGCAACAACAGCTTCGAGGCTTTTACCAGAGAGGGGAAAGTTAAGCTTTCTTATTTGCAGAGCCATTTTATCAATTACTTTGTGAGATTATATCATATCATACACTGCTGAACATTAATATATCCCAAAACTGTTTCTACAATACTGTCTTCTGTTGTAAAAGAGTGGTAAAGGCATTCTAAAGCAGTCTCAGTGAACTGTTCTTAAAAATCACTAGTAAAACTGTGCAAAACAAGTTTTCCTAAAAGCCTTGACCTAAAAATTCTTCAGACTTTTGTTAATCCAAAACAAAAAGATTTTTCTTGTTAATTCAAATGAAGCAGCTCTACCACCTAAGTTGCTCCACCTTTAGAGATGCTCACAAGTTCTTGACTTTTGTCAGGTTATTAAAAGATCTCCTTTTAACTAACTTGTTAAGGTCAAGCAACTGTACTAGAGATCCAGAAAAAGAGTTGAAAACAGGAATCCAATGCTTCCCATTTCCATAGGGAAGCCCTCCTGATTATCCTCTGAAGAACTACCATGGTTTATCAACATATAATTGACTACTTATTGGAGAGTCTTGCTTCTTAATGGGTTTGAATGTTCTGGGTTACCCTTCTGGAGGATGGTCAGAGGAGAAAATAAAGGACAAAATCCCCACTCCTTGACCATGGCAGCTGCTCCAGCTCCATACAAGTGTATTACTGGAATTCTGGTTTTGCCTGAAGGTGAGCTTTAACTTGGGATGGGGGAATAATTAACTTTAAAAGAAAATGCTTCGTTAAGCTGGAAAAGACAGTGTTTCAAGACTTGCCAGCTCTGATGCTTCTTTCAGCTTTAACAAATCTACTAAATTAGATACTTGTTTTGGGAAGAGTTTTTGTTGTGTCCTTTTTTTCCCACCCCCATCTTGGCAGAACAATTCAGAATTGCTGTTAGGTTCGGCCAAGATAAATAACTGGTTTTCAGGACAAAAAGTTTTCATCGGGTCTTTTTTATATAACAGGAGATATACATGCTGTATCAGCACCTTCCTTCTGCAAGTGATGAGACTGAGCCACTGATTTCAATTCCACGATAAGCAATAAGAGTAATATTCCTACTGGTGTGTTTTATTGTTTCCTGCAGCATTGCTAGCAAGGTGATTGCCATGTGTGTTCATGGAGATCTGTGCTTAATTGCTGAAAAAAGTCTATATTGCTTACCATTAACAGCAAGATTAAGTAGACAGTAAAATAATGGGTTTCAATCCTGAAAGTCCAAGACCAGAGTGAAAAATATCAGGCTCTACCCTATCATTCAATGAAGAATAATTGTGATTGGCAACACAGACAAGCAATCTTCTTATATAACCAAGATGTTTTCCAAGACACAGAGCCCTTGGCACTGTGCTCTGCCATGCGCTCTCTCTGATCAGGTTTCTCAGAGTTCTATGAAGGAACAAGGTAAAACAAAATCCCACACACAAGAACTTTGCTCTGTTACTTTTTCCTCAGAAGCCTTTTTGTTCACTCTAAGTTAACAGTTCAGTAATAGCCAGAGGTGGTTGCTTGACGAGAGACTGACATTTAAACACACCTACATACTGGAACACAGAGCAGTAACATATAACTAATTATTACTTTCACATCAGCTGTGAATATAAAACAGAAAAAAGATTAGCCACTCCTTTTTCATTTAGTTGCTTTTATTTCCTCTTGCCACTTTTACTTCTGAGAGAAGGTGGTTATGGCAAAGAAATCAGTGGCTGAAATGGCATATGACTCTGTACAGGTTGCTCTAGCATTTCCGAGATGCCAAGTCATGAAATAAGCAATACAATTTGAATTATTATATATGGTCCATTCTAATTTTCATGTTCTTAAAAACGAGTACTTGGAGTGTATTGGAGCATTTCAGTCTTACGGGGTTTTGTGTTAGCACTTCCCTGCTCTTCCAGGCTTGTGTAGGGGTAAGGACAGCCTCAGAGTTATAGGTGACTCTTGCAGCATAAGCTGAGATCCAAAATGGTCTTTTTCGGTACAAAACAACCCACTACTCCTCCTCCTCCTCCCTCCAAGAATTGAAAAACCCCCCAAAATATAGTTTTAAGGAATAAAAATTGTGCATGAACTTAAATTTAGGTAAGCAATTACAACATTCACCTGCAGATGAGCAGGTTGAAATCTCCTTTCTGGCAGATCTGGATCTCCTACACACCAAATGTCCTTGCACAACAGAGCTACAAGATATTCTAAGGGCAGCCCCACATCAAAGCTAGTCATTCTGCCTAACAACTACTTGCAAAATCATGTGCTGGAGCTCCTGTTCCCCCACTACCAGTAAACTATACTAGGCATCAGCATATGGAGTTATTCTTGTTTGCTCACTTGTTCTCAAATAATATATACCAAATATTTGCATAAAATATTTAAATATTCATTGGCTCAGAAAAAGGCTCAATTGTCTAGTGCTTGGAGAATTTGCCATGGGCAGAAAAATGGGAAGAGGAAAGAACTCAATTTCCAGATTCGGCTAAAATTAGTATTTCAACAATGCAGAATAGAAGAGCTTCAGTGGAAAGTAACTAACAAAAGACCTAACCTGGAAGGGCAGAAAACATATTTGATAGGCTTGAAATACTTCATATCCCTGGAACACTACTGCAGCAGTCTGTGGATATGCTGACTATTGCCACCTTTGTCCACAAAAGCTGACGACTTCATCCCAGTAAGTAAATTAAAACACAAACAACAGACAGCTGTCAAAATACAAAACACATCTTGTCCCTCTGACATAAAGAGACCTGGAAATCACGCATAACACAGATGGAAATTGTGCCAAATCATCACAACCAGTGAAACCCTGCAGATGCTGAAATGCTAGTCCATGCAGTCTTCCCACAGTCAGGCCAGAGAGCACACTCCTTAACGGGATGCTGCAGTGACAACACAGAGGAAACGAGCTGAGTGAAAAGGTGAGTTTTAGTGCCCAAACTGATTTGCAGTGCCCTCTTCAATAAGTGAGGAGACACCCTTCAAATTTCCCAACTTCGACAGGTATAAAAAGAGAGCAAGGACAAAGAGAACAAGAAAGATGACTTGACGAATGGTGAAGTATTTTGGAAAAGAGAGCTAAATTATTTGACTAATCATATGGGCCAAGTGGGAAACTTCCTTGGGGAAGGAGGAGAGGAAATATACACCACTCTTCAAAATAAGGCCAAAGTTGCATTCACTTTTCACTTCCATCACTGTGTGAACTCCTAGGAGCTATGAAGCTGCTGCATGATGGAGCAGAACTGATCCAGTGACAGTACTTGTGGGTTCTAGAACTGCATTAAATGCACAGGCTCTTTATCATGTTTCCATCAGCAGAGCCATGTTTAGGAGACACTTCCCATCCCCTGCTGCTGGAATGTACATCTCCTGACTCAAATCAGTGGGAGCAGCTGCTCTTCCTGCTCCAGTTACTCACAATCTCCCAAAGGTACACAGGAGAAGTCCTGCTGGAAGAGGTCACTGGCACTGTAGACACGAGGGTGGATTTTCCCTTGCTATGAGACAGCAAGTCCTCAATCCAGGTACATATTTAGAGGAAAAACAGAGATGTACAAAATCTGGCAGGAGGCAAGTTTAGTGTCTCTTTCAGTCTCCAAATCCTTGTTATTCTATCAGGAGAATGCATCCATTAATGTTGCATTGAACAGTCAGTGATGCCCCAAGGAAGACTTTGAAAAAAAAATTCTATTTAAAGACAAGCCTGTTAATGTGTCATCTACAATATGCCTCTCTTACTCCTGGGAAATTTGTACGAAAACAGGATTGTTATTGCTCTGACATTCTTGTGTTCCTACTGTTTATTCTCACTGGAAGAGGCATGTTACCTACCCTGCCATCCCTGCACACCCAGGCTCCCATAAAAAAAAAAAAATTAAAAAAATTAAAGGGAGTTTTAAATGCAACTTCACTGCAGTTTCAGCTCACGTTCTTGAAATCCCTGTTTTAGTAGCAGGGAAGCTCACATGCCAAAGGAAACAGATGCTATAAAAGCCAATAAAAACCAAATAAACATAAATAAATAACATTTTGTCACCATTAGTGAAGGTTTGTGATTATGTGAGTATTCAATAGGAGCAAATACAATTCCAACAAGAAAAAAGTACCAATGCAAAATAGATACGACAAAATTGAATGGAAAAGGCAGATCAGAGCACCGGAACAGGCTGCCCAGAGAAGCTGTGGTCTTCTCTGGATATGCAAAATCCTGGATCAGATCCTCTGTAACCTGCTCTAGGTAGACCTGCTTTAGCAAAGGATTTGGTCTAGATCATCTCCAGAGGTCCCCTTCAACCCCAAATCATTCTGTGACTGAGTCAGCTCAAACAAAAAGAGACTGTAATTTTAAGCTAATATTTCCCAAGTACATGATTTTTTACAACTGTCGGCTGCCACGCCTAACTGAAGTCCTCCTCTTGAAGGAGGTAAAAGTAGAAAACACCAAGAGGATTTTAGGGGAGTTAGGTTACAGGGACAGTGACAATTTACTCTATGGTTCAGCATTAGTGGGAAGTTTCCATGCTTTTTTCCATTGCATTCCTCATTTTCACTGTTACACATGAATTTCTCTGCATTTTCAAAGACATACATTCACAACAGAAAGGTTCACAGAAGGGTTTATTGTTTAAGACTCCATTTGAAACAGACTGATCTGCAGCATCAGTGCAGCTGCCGCATATGAAGCATCACATTCTAAAAATCCTTTATGACATTTCTCTTTAGACACGAATCCGCAGACTAGCAGATGTCTCATTCACACCATGTTTGACTTTCAGCTTTACTAATGAAATTAATTTAGGGCCAAATTGCATCTTGAGTCGCACACAGAACTCTTGGTGACTTGCATATCAGCCAAATACATGCAGGGGAGAAGGGAAATTTGACCTTAATTTTAATTTTGTCTTTGTAACAGATTGCTAATTTAAGGAGACAGATTGTGATGTCCCTTACTTGTGTTACACACTACCTTACATCACAAACAATCCCACTGAAGACAGCAAGATTTCTGGAGTTCCATATATTCCTAGGAGGGTCAAGATCTCACAACCTGCCTGTTCCTAGTGCAGACTGACTCTAAATCTTTAGAGGTGCCAGGATGCAGCTTTCTGAGCCTTTTCTCTTTGTACAACCACGTGTGATGTCCTGGCAGGACCTGCTGTGTTGTTGCTGAGTTTTGTCACGCGCTGCTCAGCACAGGCAGCAGTTGTCACAAAAGGAGATGAGGAAGCAGCAGGGAAGTCTGCTCTTCCCCACAGGTTGTTCAGAGTCTTCTGCAGGCAGATCCAAGCTTGCCTGGACCAGAGCCTGTGCAGCCAAACTGGATTTCCTTACTTTAGCCAATAATCTGCTGTTAACTCATGGCCACAGCTACCTGTCAGAGCTCAGAGCACAGCCACAGCTGCTGGAAGCAGAGCCTGAGTTCACATTTTTCTGCAAACACACCCCCAGTTCCTGACTGAGGCAATTTTGAAAAACAGTGCTGTCCCATGAGAAGCAAGCCATTGTACTGAGGGTCTTTCTAACCTCTCAGTTTTCTTAAAGGAATGGCTGAACCATGCCCTGAACAGATCTTCCAGTGAGTAATTTTTTTTTTTAGAAGTTAAAATCAATGTGCTATAGCACTGGTGTAACATCCAGTGTAACGTTCCCCATTCCCTTCACCTCAAATACCTTCTGTAACTTGGAGAAGCAACTTCTGTGCAAGTGACATGATGTTAAAAAACCAAGCTACTGTTGGCAGAATATTCGAGAGTTTCCACTCGTATGACTTCAATCCCCAACCACATTCTGCTTCACACTGCTCCAGGAACACACCCACATTTTTAAGTCCCATACTGTCTCTAGCCGTGACTGATGTTTATTTGGAACCAAGAGAAATTTTTTTTATTTTTATTTATGAAACTTTTGACTTCGCAGTTAACTCTAAGGACTCAGACATACAACAAGCTTCCCATGTTCCAACAAAGCAGAAACAAGATTCCTTAACAAGTAGGATGTAACAAGAGCTGAGAACAACTTCCTACTTGAAAAATAACCACCTGAAGGGCAGTTGGCTGTAACCACTGATAGGGCTAAAGATAGTCAGTAGTCAAAGCACAAGGTCAGTGAACTCCATGCGTTCAGCATCTGAAGTCTGTAACTTTCTCAGGAATATCAGCGGGTTTTTTCACTTAAGCCTGTGAAGCAAACATTATTTCTATACTTCCACCATAGGTCTACTCCTCGCATGTTTGCTTCCCATTTAGTTATGGCCAATGTTTACTCTGCGAAGAGATATCCATCCCCTGTTCTGATAAACTAGATAAAAACCTGTACCAAAAATCTGATTCTGATATTAGCAACATTCAGAGTGTGATTCTTCCTTCACTTATTCAGCAGCTTAGGCTGGTTCACTAGCATTTCTCTGGCTACTTTCAGTTATTCTCCCCACCTGCAGAGATCACTGAGCCATATTACTGCTCCCTTTTCCATAAGATTCTGAAGCTAAATTCAGCTATGACTTTAAAATAAATAGCAAAGAAACAATGGGACCTTGAATTTGTCACTGGGATATCTGTTTTACCAGCAGACCCATTTCTGCTATGATTACACAGTTAAAGATGCAGAACATATTGTACAGCTTTCACCTTCCAGTTACTTGTGATAGGCTACTTCTGTAAGCATACGGTTTTCAGCATTTTAGAAAAGTCTTCGTGATGGTTCATTGCAAGATGCAAGTCTCTGCTTTAGTAGCCTGTAAGCTTAACCACTGCGGTGTGAAATTCAAGAAAGCCAAAACAGAGGAAGGAAAATATACAAGGAATCTCAGGAACAAAAAGTTTAAACAGGCTGGCACAAAAACTGCTACAGACTCTCACATGTCCAGTTTTCCTGGTGTTTTTGTTGCACCCCTTCCACCCCAAACTGCCTTTCATGTATTGTAACCTTCACCTGGGTTTCATATCCTATTTCCCATTACATTTTGAATTGTTACATTTATATCTAAAATCAGTCTCAAATATGTCCAATACATATTAATGACCTCTAAATAGTTTAGGAGGCATTCGGAACGTAAGGTGAACCTCTATCAGATACTCCAAAGCTCTTGACAGAAGGTCAAGACTTTGGATGGTCTTAGCAGGTACTATCTCAACGTCCTCTTTTCTAAAAGAAAACTAGAAGAAAAAGAAACTAGCCTGTGCTAGTTTCTACGTGGGTCAAGAGTTGTCTTTGGTTTTTGCACTTTTAAATACCCTGAAATAGCTTTCATTTCATTTTGAACAAAAGGAGATGAGAGTATTGCTGTTTTCTCAGCAGCACCTGGGCAGGTTCAAAGACACAACATCCCATTCCAAGCTGGTAGCTGGTACCACAGATGTGTATCTGTAACTGGCTTGGACCTCTCAACACCTCAGACATTATGTGCACATTACAGAAATGAGAAGTACGAATCTTCATTAAAAAAACACATGGAATTGCATGCATATGACATGCCTAGATAAAACAGAACCCTTTGAGTTTTCACACTGAAGCTTGAGCTCTGTCCAGATTACTGAAAACAAATTCCTTTTTCAGAACTTCAGCAGTAGCAAAGAACCTATTTTGTATTTTAGCCATTTTTAAGCAAATAAATGAATAAATTAGGGAAAATATTAACAAGTGATCTATCTCAAACACAACTCCTCACCTAAGCTGCACCAAACCTCCATCCAAGCCCATTCTACCACGAACGAGTAGCATCCTGAATACACTGTGTAGGGTTTAGCACACTTAGGGCTAAAAGCTCCTACTTGGCTGGAGGGGAGCTGCAATCAGAGAGCAAAGAGCTCTGAGTCCTAGCACAGCCCTGTCCAGGGCACAAGTAGCTCCGTAGGACACGACTGTTTAAGATGTGCAACATCAGTGTCTTGCCACGTTATGTAACTATCAACGAACAACTTCTCTCACCTATTTTTAAACTGACTCTGCCCAATAATCGCTGCTCATTACTGCTGATTTCTAGCACAGAAGTTTGATCTTTATCATCAGCAAGAGAGCAGAGCTGACTGGAGGATGGCTTTCTCTCTAAATACAGCCTCAGTACTGCTGCTGCAGAGGAGGAGACAAGTGGCTGTGATGGCAGAGGGCTGGGAAATCCCCCGTGGAAGAAGCCAGGTCACATGCTACAGGATCTGCTCAAGGATCACAAGCATAACTTCATGGCCATAGCGAGAGCTAACAGGTTGGCTTGTATTTAATAAATATTTGAGACACAGCTTTGGTTCTTGACATTGTTCCATATGCATAAAACCCAAGAGTTTATAAAAAGACAATGGGATTTCTAGCCACACTGCTTCCCCAAGCCAACAGCAGGGAACATGTCCCCATCTTTGAATGTATCCATAATGCACAAAAAGCTGTAAAAGCTAGAATAGACGTTGCTGTGTTATAAGCTCTGACCTATAACACACCAGATTTGTCTGTGGAGTTCCACAGGTATCCTGTAAACTGTTTTAAAATGTGCACAATAAAAGTTGAGTTTTCATTTACAGTTTAATTTTGTCAACAAACCATGATTTATTATACCTACCTGTCAAGCACTACACTACTCCCTTTCAAATATTACAGGAACTAAAATACAAGCTTCTAATTAACTTTGTCATATGAATAAGAGTTGTTCTAAAACTTCTCTCTTCAAAGCACTGAGATTTAAAGTAATAAATATTCCTTCAGAAGTAGGCCAGTTTGAATTTATAATGCACCAAATAAATATTCCCTCAATTAGATGTGAGCAAGTAAAAAGCTTTATGTTATGGCTTATAGCAATTTCAGATAAAGAGCTTGTGTGATGGAATGAATCCAGCTACAAAATGATTGCAGTAGCGCAATATATTTTTAGCACAGGATAGCACTCATCTCAAAAATAATTCTGAGAATTTTTGTGATTTCAGATCACACTGTTTTCATCGGGGCCACCACACCTAATAGATTTCACAAATTACTCCTAAAAAATTACTAAGGAAAATTAAGGATCCTTGTAATGAGTCATGTAACTACTTATTTGGCAGAACTACACTCTTTTCCTCTTTGTGCAGGAACAAGCATCCAAGTTGTACCAAAGAGAAAAAAATAATAAAATTACCCATTCATGTGATAAAACTTCTAAATTATCACTACATTAACAAAATCATCACTTCCAAACAAAATTTCTGCTCATTAGTTTGACTGAAATCTATGTCTGTCTTCACAACTAGTGAACTGTTGTTACGAGTGTGGAAGCTCCTCACCACTACCTTTTTTTAATTAAAAAGTTCAAGTTCAAAGAATATTTATGAAACAATCTAAAAAAAGTGTATAATCCACAACTGAATCTCAGACTTTTCACATATCACTCACCACAGAACTCCCTTCTGTGATGACATCTCAGAGCTAAACACTGAATACAGATACCACTTGGGCTACGATTGCTCCTAGCAAACATTACCAGCTATTTTTTCTCTGGAGTGCCGTGGCTCTGTAAATAAGAAAGCACTTGTTCAAGGGGTTACATACCCCCCATTTTACATATACCTCAAAGTCATCAAAACTGCAATCACTCAGGGCAGCTGCAGGTATTGATACAAAGCATGGCTAGACTTGGCAGGCTGTGCTACAAGCCACTGATTAAGCAATGGTTCCACCAAGCCTTCTCAACAAATCCATAGGCATTGCCAAAAATCGGATCTTTCTTGGAAAAAGCATCTACATCAGGAGAAAAGCAGCAGCAGAATCCTCCAAAGGTCAGTCATGGTCTCTTCTAGAAGAGGGAATTATTCAAGAGAACAGTGACTACTTTCAAGCCATAAAGGTCAATATTCAGCTTCCTGACTTCAGCAATGATACACTCATTTTTACATAGAGATCAGGCATCCTCAGCCCATACACCCTCTGACAGACAGTTGCTGCAGGGAGCAACTGGGCAGCTATTCCCAGCCAATACTTTAACTGCTGTGGGAGACACAAAACATCTGGACAGACTTGACTGATCAAAAAGACAGGAGAAAACACACTGTACCTCTTTGTTTTCCTGTCTTTTTCTCCAAAATCTGTTATTCTGGCTCGGATCACCTTGTCCCTGCAAGAGCTGGTACCAGTTCTGCTCACTGGGAATACAGCACTGAGACAACACAACTTTCAGTGGGGTATCCACAAACATGCACTGCTAACTGCCAGGGCAGCCCTTCATCTTTATCTTGGTTCTGCTTTCAAAACAATCACATGAGGACTTAAAGATAATTTGTGCTCTACATACTGACATATGATATCAAATGAGTCCTAATAATCTGTGTTTCCCTTAAAACAGTTTAGAGAGAATCAGTGTTATGTAAAATGGGGGGGGGAGTACACACACTACACACCAACCAAAATAACATGACTACAAGTTTACCTGTAATAAACTCAGGAATAACATCATTTAGTACTTTCAGTCCCTTATTACAACCAGGAAGAGGTTTGTAATTTTCAGAGACTGCAGACCCCTGCACTCGTCTCTTGAAGCAGATGCTGTGATCCTGGACAGTGGGGGCTGTTATCAAAGTCACCTCACATTTACAGAGGTAACACACAGTTACCAACAAGGCCCCTTACTTCTAAAATTCCGAGTTTATTCCTCCTGCGGTATCTTCCTGAATTCCTAGTTAATGCCGTTTTTTCAAACACGAAGAAACTTTGTAACACAGCACCTAGTGCTGGGTTTGTCAGTGGAACAGCTGAAGTGAAAATGACAAGTGGCTTCAGCATAACTTTAGACCAGAGCTCGTGCATAGAGGCAGAAGATGAATTTCTGGCAATGCTTTTCAGTCCCTTCACAGTCCTTTGTTCTGGGGGATCATTGCCTGTTATTAGCCTTAATCAAGAAATTCAGCTTTGTCTCATTTACTCTTGAATGATTTAAAATTCATCTTATAAATGGAGTATGGTCTGCTGTGATTCAGAGCTGGAAGTCTACATCTATGACAGTAAGAAAGATATGACACAAAGTTCAATCTTAGGCCTGCTCATAGCTTCACTTTTTGTCAATTATTTACCATCTGTTCACAGTACTGTCTATTTAGACGAAGATGATTCAGCCATCCATGCCAGGAGTTACAAGTGGAGATGTTGTACCAAGAAGTCAGACTGATTTCCACTTCAAGTATTATTGCTTTGTGGGTGCTGCCAGGAAATACAGATGCCAAGCATTTTCCAAACACTTTCCTGAACCTTGATTAAGGGAACAGTCAGCAATTTGTCTGTCAGCTCAGTTCACTGAGCAGCACGGCACACACAGGCCTTCAGGAGGGACTTAGCACACAGGATAGAGGCCTGGGCAGATGAAAGCAGGGAGGTCACAAATTAACATATAGAGAGTCACACAGAAGGCGGCACAAAGATGCATCATGAAATATCTGACAAGCACGGAGCACAGCAGAAGTGACAAAGGACCTCGGCAAGCCCAGCAAGCAACACTAAACGGAGAGGGTCACAGCTGTGCATAGCTTTCAAGACTGACAAAAAGCATCCATCAGATAGAATAACTGGATGTGAAGTTTACAGGGGATTTCTGGAAAGGAATTTCATGGACAAGGGGGTTAGTACAAGTGTTTTGGCTGGACCAACAGGAGCAATGACTAGGACTGAGAAGACAGATTTACTTAATATATATTAATCAGAACAGGTTAGCAGAGAAATGCCTGAACAAGAAAACACCCTGGAGAGATGGAGAAAATTCAGAATAACCTGTCTGGTGTGGTCCTGAGCCAAATGAGATGCCGAGGTTTCTGTAACACTCTACTTGCTCTGAGAAGACATTTGTAAGGCATTTTACAGAAACAAGCCAATATATAAGATTGAAAAGCAGAAGTTTAGCAGCGAAGAGACACTTTTACAAATCATCTGCACAGAGATGATAGCCTCAGCTACCATTAATTCAGCTGTGAATTGAAGAAATTGCCTGAAGGTCAAAGTGAAGAGCAAAGGGGACGAGAACAAAGCCTTAAGAAACAACCTTTTCCCTCCCCAAATCATTGGGGAAAGCAGAAATTGAAAATACAGCACCTCATAGAAGAGGAGAAGTGTAAAGGACCAAACACTTGGCCATTTAAAATGAGCCTATTATGATTTTTATTATAACTGTCAACGGCAACAGCTGTCCTTCCTGTCCTCAAAAAAATCCCCACACCAAACAGCCTAAACAGCTGAGCTCTTCCCAACCAGAACACCTCCTGGAGGCACCCTGCAGTTTTAGAATGTGGCATCTCCCCTCCCTTTGCCTAGTTATGTTATTACTAATCCCACTATTACTAATCCCATGTAGGAAGAACAACAACAGCAGCTCAGAGGCTGATATAAGGAGATAACACACATCCCCTCAAACACAGAATCATTTTCTCAGGGATTTGTGCTTGTTTACTGGTATCCTCATGCTACTTGGGAGATGGTTACATCTGCTGGGTACTTCAGATGTGACCTCTGTGCTGAAGTCTGTCTATCAGTCGTTGCAGGCTTTTACATTTAAATAAACATGGTGTAGAAGTGTTCTTCCATCTACTAATTACTGGGCAGAGACAGAGAACAATGCTGAACAAAGGCACATTATCCTGTCCACACAGGATGACAGTTGTCACCACCACTCCAGCTTTTCTACAGATAACAAACTGTACTAATGCAAGGAATCATTACAATTCCAGATATGCAAACCGGCCTCTTACAGGTCGCCTAAATTCCTACTGCCAAATGGAAATACACACATGCACTCTCTCTCTCAAAATACCAACAAAAAAGTGAATTGGGAATCTACAGGCACAAAAAAAAAAAAAATTGACAAGCTGCAAAATTATAATTGCATAGAAAAATAGGACATGATTAACTGCTGCATATTCTAAATTCCTTTGGGACACTGAAATAAAACCATGAGATATGTACAAGAACAAGGGATTCTACCATAGCAGAGAACAATAAACTCCCTACCAGCAAAAAATTATGCTCACATTTTAACAATCCTGCCAAAAATGAAGTACAAAGAATATTCTTTCCTCATAATAAAAAAAACCAAGCAAACAAAAAAGTTGAAAGAAACTCCAGAAGTACAGATGCTGAAGAAAATTCTTAGAGCAGCCTGCCACGGGCAAGAAACAAGTGCCTCTGTAAACAGAAAAGGCCAGTAAAAAGGTGTATATTGACAGTACTTCCTGAATTAGAGAAAATTATGCCTTGAGTTAGTGGCCTGCTGCCACCAAGATCCCATCAACTGAGCAGCAGAAAAGAAAGCTGGCTTGATATGAGATGCTGTTCTAATTTATGAAATGCTGCTATCAGTACCAAAGTTAATAAAAATGAGCTATGGATGATGAGATTTAATTTTGCTTATGTGGTACCCAAACTGTGCCAGGTTCCTTCTAATGTACAGATTAAGATACTTCCTTCATCAGCACAGAATCCAGAAACTGCCTGTCCAGTGTGGGCAAAAAACACATGGAACTATGTAGTTTCTCCTGAGCACACCATCGAGATGCTCCAAAGCAACCCACCAGGGCTTTAGGGACTGCTGCAGAAGGACCTGGGGAACCCACAGGTCCTGTGTCAGGTTTGCTGACCCTGAGGAGTTGTCTCAAATACCCTACAAGATTTCAAGAGGCACCACATGCATATCTGTGCTTACGCAGCAGAATTCCGCCCAGAGTAGTGATTAAACCATGTACACGTGGGTTAATTTTAAATTTCTAGAGCAGATTAAAATAAATTTGAGAGCAGCCACTCTCCTTTTTCCTTCCAACCAAAGTAAGTTGGGAGTCAAATTCCCCTTCTGGTAACAGCACCTAAGGAAACCCAGGTGATGAGAAAGTTTCAGAGGTTACAACAAAGACTCCCAGCTGAGCCTGCCCTCTCCACAGTACTTTGGATGCTGAAGCCAGAGTTAACCATGGCATCGTTCTTCAGGAAGTTTCTCAACTGAACCAGCTCAATCAGTGTTCAGCAAGGATGTGGGGAGCAGGGGCTAGATGCTATTTTTAGTGTATGGAGCTGCTTCTGGGGGCTTTTTTGTTTGGTTTTGTTTTTAAGTTAGAATCATCTTGAGAAGATGAGGAACATGAGAATAGCTGTCAAGAATCCTTACCACTGCATTAGAGCAATGCCTCCGAGTGCACTCCCAAGCTCAGGGGCCTGCAAGGTGCAGGAGGAACAGCAAGAGACATCACTTCCCTTCCAGGAAATCACTGGTTTCTGGCCAAGACAAGTCATAACCCACAAGGAAGACAGAACAAGCTGGAGACTAAACATGCAGAAGGGGTAAGAGGCATTGAGAGGAGGAAGAAACATTAAGGTGAACAGCACCTAACAAAAGAATGAGATAAATACCACGAAGAAAAACTCATAGTAGTAAGCACTTAAATCTATTTCTGATCCTATTCAAAGAATGACAAATACTCTCAAGGGAAATAACAGTTCCTGGCACCACACCCACACATCATTATGCTAAGGCTTTTGCATTTTCTCACTGCTCACATTAATTCGAGTTTTAAAGAAACACAATCTGGAAAATTCAAAACACAGCTTGGAAGATTCTGGCCCTATTTGTGCTCCTGCAGCCCCAGCCAGTTCTCAAGTGCCAAAAGACAAGCCAGCAGGGAAGACCACCGACCTGGCTGAACAGAGAGCTCTGGCTGGAACCCAGGGTAAAAAGGAAAGCTTATATGACCTTTGGAAGCTGGGGCAGGTAACTCGGGATGCATGCAGGGTATCAGGAGGTTATGCAGGGAGAAAATTAGAAGGGTCAAAGCCCAACTAGAACTTAATCAGGCTACTACCATAATAGACAATAAAAAAAGTTTCTATAACTACATTCTACAAATACCACTCTAAATGGCCAGACAATAAAGAACATTAAATGAAACAGTACCTAACCTGTAAATAAATACTGGACTGTTACAAATAAATATAACAGCATTTTGTAGTGTTGTTTTAAACTACAGCATTGACAGTAACAATAAAACATTTTGTGGCTAAGGAACCACCTAATGTCAGTGGTACCCTTTGGCAGCAAGTCAGACAGGTTTCAAAAGTTCAGCCCATAATC
The DNA here is from genome assembly GCA_013397975.1 of Machaerirhynchus nigripectus. Lineage (NCBI taxonomy): Eukaryota > Metazoa > Chordata > Aves > Passeriformes > Dicruridae > Machaerirhynchus > Machaerirhynchus nigripectus. Next base: position 222,821 of record VZRQ01007504.1, on the reverse strand, counting down.
CTCCGAGCTTAACTTTGTTTGCAATAACCAGGCAGCAACCACTTGTACTACAAATTAACCCACGAGCCCAGCCTATTTCACAGATCACAGGACACCAAAACTTTTTGGTTATCACACCTCACATCAGCCTGCTGAAGTACAGCACTTCCTAAAGCAGCAACTGAGGACAGCAAGACCCAGGTCTATCCATAGCATCAAATAAAAAACTTCCCATGCACCAAAGCCTCCTTTCCACACAAAAGCCAAGCACTCCACCTTTAACCAGTTCCTCCCTTAAGTGGGAGGCATCACTTGGATCAGTGTTGTGCCCTCTTTACATGGGGTAGGAGAGGAAAAAGGGAAAGGCAAGAAAGCACTCAGGGGAGGCCTATTCCTTGACCTGCCACAGACACCCGCTGCTGACCAGAATGAGGCCAGTGAGTCCCATGGCAGAGGGCTTCCCCAGCTCACCTCCATCAGCCACTCCACTAAGTACAGCAGTGCAATCTAGGGTTACACAGCATTTGTTAAATATTTACCATTGTATTTCACCTAGATGTAAGCATTTCCAGTGAAAAGCAAGAGGACAGCCAAGGGAAAATTCAGAGTGGATATACCAAAAGGCATTGCTCCAAAAATCAAAATCATTAGCATAACCAGAGAGGTGTATAGCACTGTTTCTGCAGTGCTCCATCTGCACAGATGAAGCAGTGCTTGTCTCTAGTTGCATCTATTCTCTTCAACAGAAAGACCAAAGTAAATTTCCAGTCTAAAGAAACAAAAATACTCTTGCTTCGTAAAGAGGATAGAATGAAGTGAATGCAGCAAAACAGTATGAATTAGCTTGACTCTTATACCCTGGCACTTACATGTAAATAAATCTAACTTTATTACGGCTCTTGTGTCAGCACCCAGTCTCTGAATACTTCATCATGGATGAAAATGGAAACAACTTAAAAATCCCAGGCACATGATAATAAGGCTTTGCAATGTACCCAAAGAATATATATTCATAGATTTACATTCCTTGTTGAAAAACTGGATAGAAAGCTGGAACAACTTGGAATTAAGGCTTAAGTTTTAGGAAGGAAATGAAATCCTCATTCTTATTGGGCTTTTGGGTTGACCTTTTTTGTTTGTTTAAAGCTAGAACTACACTCAGGAACCTGAATACTTTATACAGCTATTTACTGATCTAAATTTCTCTATCATCTCTTTCCCTCCAAAATCATGTTGAAGTAGTCTGTTGAGATCCAAAAGCACGACTACAGTAATTACACCTTGGATGGGACAGAATTTCCTTGCTTCCCCTCTCTTGCCAGGCAGAGTTCCTTCTCAGGTGGATCAGTTTTTCTCCACGGATCTACAAAATAAAGCTTCCCATTTTACTTCACGTTAAAAATAAGAGCAAAACATGCAGAAAGGAATTCAAAACTAGGTCCTGGAGTGTTTGCCACTCTTGCTACATGTCTTTTTGCAGCAATTAACTATAACCAAACAGTATTTATTTAAAAAAAATAATTAAAAAGTCACTGCATGCTTTTTTTTCTTCCTATCACGGGCAGAGTCCATGATAAACATGGTATCTACTCTACAAGCAAGATATCAGGCAGGGATTTTTTGTTTGGTTTTCCCCTACACTCCTGCTTCCCATGCAGACACTGCTTATTATATCACCTTAAAATCTGTGCATATGCTGTCACTAACTTGGGGACCAGAAAGATATTTCTAGCTCCATACTGAACAACTGCTACTATAGCTAAATGGTCAGATTTTTCAAGCCTACTCCCCCTCACTTTTAATCATTTTTACTTTGGGGAAGCCACCCAAATTTGTAAGCAGATTCCCAGCTGTGCTAATATATTCCACGTGGAAGCCCACACTACCCAAGTTCATTCTCAGTGGTACAACCACTTGCTACACCAGAGCTCCGTGCAAATTCCTGCACATTCTGCAATCCAGATTTCAGTGCAGCAAAACCACAGCCTCTTGAAGGAGCTGCAGGATTCGCAGCCCTTTGCAGAGTAGTCCCTGAATTTTTCAGGAAGCATCTCTATTAACATTGCAATGCTTTTTTATTTTTGGACCTAACCCAGCTTTTGATTCCAGCTTAAGCAGCAGCTCAAGAACGGAAAGAAAATGACGCTTTTTTTTTTTAAAGTGAGAAATGGGTTGCTGCTGGCACTTATCTGGAATCTCTGCTCGGTGCTGGCTTTAGCCAATGCCAACTGAGATTCCAGATGGGCTGCTGAGTGTTTTTGGTTTTTAAAAAACATGGCAGCCAATGCACCCATCTGGCTCCATACAGAAGTGATGTAGGAAAAGAGATCAAGCTCTACCACTGTAATTGACGCTGATAAATCGGGCACTAAAATTGTGCATAGCAGGGAAGAAATATAAATGTATATACAGAGAGAAGAGCAAGCACCATTTTTCTGCATCATTGGAGTAAATGTTACCATTGAGTGACTGCCACCATGCTCCACACACAAAGAAAGTTTCTGCTGAATCCCTGTGAACTTTTAAAATGCTGGTTCTGGTATTTCAATATCATTTACAGCGAAGAGTAGGAGCTTAGATGTGCAAACTTGCCACACGAATAAAAAGAACAAATAATAAAGAGCAAAACAGCAAGCAGTACAGGTTCCAAAATTTACGCTCCAAGGGAAGTCAGAGGTCAAATTACATTGGCACCTTGCATTATTTTCAGTGGTGCTAAGTTAATAAAAGGTTATATAGTTTTGTTTTGAGACAGCTTACATTTATTTGCAGCAATAAGTACTTTCAAAAATCATGCAGTAGTAGAAAGCCCAGCAAGCCTAGCCAATAGTGTGTTAATGGCACAACAGACGAAAGCAAAGACTTCAAACTATTTAGCTTTGCACTTCAGCAATTCTCATGTGTGGCCAAATACTTCTCACATGTGGCCACAACAACAACAAAGAAGGATGGAGCATATTTTGTCATTAATACAGCCTCTATGTACTCTCTATTGTAAATGTCACTGATCTTTGACCTTCAGTTTTGACAATACTTAATATCTGAGGGAGGTGAAGTTAAGCATGTTGTTAGGTTTAACAGGAAAACATCTATTCTCAACTGCAAATGCCAGAACTGTTGTTTTTCACAGAACTGAGTTAAAAAAAAACAAAGCACACTTTGGTTTTTTTTGTTTTTATCAGTTAAAAAACAAGAGGCACAATTTTAAATCGCTTCTAACTTAGCGCTGATTTAGTTACTTTAACTTCAGCAGAGTAATTTCTAATTTACAGTGGCAGAAGCAGGAGGGAAGTGAGAATGACAGCTCTGGGAAGGAACACTGACTGAGAACACTCTTGGAGAGGTCTCTGGGCCCCAGTTCACCGTCAAGGTACGTGAACACCCGAGTGTCACAATCCCCCAGCTGCCGTGCACGGTGACTGCCGGGTGACAGCCTGAATTACATGGAGTTTGCTTGGTTTTGCCTTTCCTTGAACAGCTCATTGCAGCATCAATAGAATAAAAAGAAGTCATAGCAACCAAGACACGGAAGGAAAAAAGCCCAGGCATACAGAAATCAGTGGGCATTCCGCCATCCAGGATGCTGGAGCCAGGATTTCATGCATTGTCTCATTCTATTAATATTAAAGTAATAATGAGCACAGATTTACCCAAAAGGACATCTCATTCAACCTCCTGGATCACTGGCATCTTCTAAACAGTCAGCCAGATGTTCCCAGAAGCACATCCTATGCTTCCTGAAGAACAGAACCATTTCAGCAGCACCCACTGAAGCATTAACATAGGAAGGTTCTGGCCATACTTCTACCAAGAACCAGATGGGTCTGGCTCACTAAAATGGCAGCTTCCTTGGAGGCTTCATGTGCAGCAACACAGGGGAGATTTGTGTCTATCAGTAGAGACTATTCTCTTCTTTACAGATTTTAACAAAGCACAAAGAAACAAAGCAAATTCTGCGTTCCTTGAAGGCAGTAACAAAAACTCCTCTTTATGTTAGTTTCCACCTCACACTTAATGAAAAAAATAATATACTACTTTCCCAGAACCATTGAAATTAGAAGCTAAACAAATACTTGAGTGAGAAGGAAAAGTGACAGTATGCCCAACCCCAGCTGGGAAGCCTTCATCACTCAGGGACTTTTGTTTGCTATTTCAAATACTGAAACAACGATTACCAGCCCTGACCCTGCTCAGCTGTACCTGCCTCACTCCAGAGCTCAGGAAAGCACTAAGAGGCCAGGACCTACCCTGGTGCTGTTGAACAGAACTTTTTCTGTCTTTTTTCTTTCTTTTAAACAGGATTGCTTACTAACTAGGATTCAAGATCACTAAATATAGACTGTTGCTATATAAAAAAAGACAAAGCAATGTTGAGTCTACTGTCATTCTGACAACTGCAAACATCCTGCTCAGTTTGGACTGTCAGACCCAGAATTGTGGCAGCAGCAGTATTTAAGTCACATCAGCAGCCTCTGCAGTGCTCCAGGCAAAGAGACAACACTGGAACCTGCTGTACCCAGCCAGCTAATTCTTTCTGTGTAAATAATATGTTAATAATACTTTATCTTCTGCTAGGTCAGGGCACTAACAATCTATTGTAGGTAGACATTATTTCTAGGAATTTTAGCAGATCTTTGTAGAACATATTTCAGTATCAATATTTATCCAAGAAGAAAATTTAATCAATCTGGCATCTGCCTGCCTTCTCCATTTTGAGGTCACAAATGGAGATGCAGGATTTTTTTTTTTGTTGATTTTTAAGTTGCAGTAAGCCTTAGCTACTCGTTTGTAAAGCCACCAGGCAATGAACAGCAGTTCAAAGGTGAACAAGTAACTTTAAATGAAACCAGTCCAGAAATAATGGACTTAGGCCCCAAATGACTCCTTTTACTGCAAGAGTATAGTATTGTTAATATAACATAGCTAAAGGTTTCTTCTCCACAGAGGTCACCCAAGAAATCTCTGCTGGCATTAGGAACCAACCCCCCGCGCTGGCTGCAAACAGCTTTGCTGGTTCTGCATGAAACCAAACCAATGAAAAATGTGATGAGGTATCCTGCTCACCTCCCGTGTGTGTGGCTGCAGGAGGAGGGTCAGGGACTCCACAAAGGAAAAAACACATTGCTAACTTCTGTGTCACCTTGTATCAGTCAAAACACTACACTCACATGGGTGACACTGGTAGGATTTTGTATCACATGAAAGAAGTGCAATTATCAGGGACAACATGTCACAAAAGCCCAAGAACTAAAAAAAAAAAAAAAAAAGGCACAGTGTATTTGAGACCTTTAAGTCTACGTAGGCTTAAATGTTATTAATGCACAGAGTCTTGATTCAGTTTTGAGAATTTGAAAGTCCTGGACTTTCCTTGGGAGAAGAACCCAGTTTTCACCTGATGTGAATGTATAAACCTTACAGACACATGCAAAACTTCATGAAGTCTTGTTTTTAAGTATATTAATAATGTTTATTTTCAGGGCTCAGACACAGGGGAATTGATTTAATTTTCATTACACAGTACCGCTACTAAAACCGAAAATTAAATTAAAGACCAGAGAAGAAAAATGTATTTCTCCACAATATCCTTCACACTTTGGACATATATAAATACATGAAAGATGATCAAATGTATTAGCAGTTGGTGGACTACTCAGGCTTTCAATAGAGCTCGATTTAACAATGTTTGTGCAGATTGAAGACTGAAGAGCCAGAGGCAAAACAGGCACATATTAAACAACTAGGTCAACATTAGCCTGATAGCAGGCCATTTCACTGTGCGAATAAATAGAGAAATAAGGAGAACTGTTTCAAAGGCGAGATCTAGTAATATCTAGTTCCCGCACTTAAAAAGAACAAAATCTAGCTGAAATGTGTAAGTGCATAAAACTCATCCACCAGATATATAGAAAAGACAAGACTTAACACACATCAAGTCCTTCATGTGATTTCTCTCCAGCTGAGCCTAAAGTCATGTATTAAACTATTCATCCACAATTACCAGGACGCTCCCACGTGAAGGGGACTTATGGACATGTTAAATACAGTTACAAGTCAGAGAAAACCATCAGTTTTGCAGCTTTTGCTCACAGGAAACAAGTTTATTTGTGCACACGCACACAAAACCCGAACAATTAGAGCTACCAAAATCACTTATAAATTCTGCTGCTCATCATCCCAAATGTTACATTTGGGAACTGGGGGAGGAAGAAGCCTACAACCAGTCAGATTTAATCATAACATCTGCCAAGAACTCCCAACCTTCAATTTCATTCCAACAAGAAGTAACCTTTAAGAAGAACACACAAAAAAAGCTACACTCTGTTCAGCAAAACCCACTTGAAATATTTAATGTCAAAGCACTGATAAATTTAAGAGAAAAGGTTGGGACGTTTCAGGAACTGTATAAAGCAGTTGAAGCAAGCTGGAGATTACAGTGTCTGCCCAGAGCTGAGGGATGCAGCATTAAAGAGGTTCAATCCAATGTGTTACTTAAATCCAAGCAAGCTTTGATTTATATTAATTCCTTCTGATTTTAAAGGTTCTGTGTCCATCTAACACCCTGTCAGTTCACTACCTGGCTAGTTCACCGGGGAGCATAACCAGCTGGGAGGATGCCATGGTGGGGACAGTTCTCCTCAGCCTACATTAAAACCTGTCAATAACTCAGCCCAGATCCTGGTTGGGCACTATCACGTAAATCAGGGAAGGGGCAGAAAGAATCAAGTCCAAGAGCAGCCCAGGACACTGATGACGCAGGTGGCTCTGGCCCCTGGCTGCACCTCCTGTGCTGACACTTACACAGGCTTTCCCACACCCGCCCTGTAGCCAAGGGGGAAAAAAAAAAGCCAGAATAAAAAGTTCTGCACTTTGGATTGTTCATGGACAAAAGTGGAGGAAATGGGTTTAAAATTACAGAGGAAGGAAAGGTCTGTAGACCGAGAAGAACATTTTTTTTCACTTCCAAAAACCACAGAAAGCTGAAAGCACATAGTTCAAAAGAGTTATAACAGCTTGAGCCCTTCAAGCTTCCTTGCACCCCATTGGAAAAGGACATTCCTTTAACTGAAGCCTTTAATAACGAAGCACCTCCATAAAGTAGTCAAATTTCTACTGGTAATGCATCAGAATACACTGCAAATATTAATTAACAGATGAACAAGAAAACCCAATACGGTAACTTAGATGGCAATACAAAGTTAGCTCACACCAGACAAGGTCTCCTGCAGCCACCAACAGGTTAAAGGTCAAACACTCTCATGGAAATGTAATGCCACTTGCATTGGGAGGCTGATGGAGAACAGCTAACGAAGCTAATCCAGAATCATCTCCAAATGACTTCACAGGATTTTTTCCTCCCACCATCATCACATTATATTTTCAGTTTAATTTTGTTTCAGCAATATGCTTCACAGACTAAGATATCACACTTAACATTTGACACTAATGTGTTCTAACAAAGTTGACGCATTAAAAGGATTACACATTTACAGATTACTGAACAGGTTCCTCCTGGATGGCTGCCGAAAAAATCCTGCAAATGTTCTGGCTCTAGGCTTTCTCGGTTACACCCAGAATTCATCTTGCTGGGTTGGTGTAATCACTTTGCATGCCACCAAAGGATCTGAAGCAACTGGGTTGCTATCACTAGAGCCAGGCAGAGCAAAAGGACCTGAATAAATTAAAAAGAAGGTTAGACATCAGCTAATTCTTCTTGCAACGCATTGCTGTTTATTCTGGTGCTTTGTCAATTTAGTAATCCAGCAAAACCACATATATGGCTGTTATCTTGTATGTGCAAGCGAGAGATTATTAGGAGGGAAAGGAATTTAAAATTGTCTGTATTAACAAACCTGGAACATTCAGAAAGAAGAGAGAAAGGAAAAAAGGAGAAAGTTACCAGATAAATCAGGGTTGCAAAACTGAAATAAACGTTTTATGTTTGCTTATTTTATTTTTAAGCAGCAGAAATTCACACGTTCTGAAAACCATTTAACTTCCAGGGATTTAAGTATTGAAAATGCAATGAGAGAAAAGTCACCCAGCAGGAAGGTTGGCACATTTGCCTCCCAGGCTGCTGAAGGAACGGTCTCAGAGGTAAGGACAGGACTGCAANCATTTCAAACTTTCAATGTTAATTTGAACTTCTACTTCCTTGGGGGGGAAAGAGGAATTTTGAACTTAGTCTTTAATCACTTCAGGATACAACCATGTGTTCCGCCAAGAAGTGTTTCTTTCAACTCCTGTGTAGGGCAGAGGGAAGTACTGTTTTGTGTCAGTAACTCATCTGAGAAAGAATTATGAAATAGTTAAACTCACACACCCTTCCTGCCTCTCTGGGAAAGGAAGGGTGCATTTATTTATGTATTCCATTCAGAAAGCTATATTTGAAAGCTATTTTAAGACTGCAGACTGAAACGTTCAAGAGGCAACATTAAAGCAATCTGGACAAAAGGGACTTTTTAGCCTGCTGTATCTGCATGGCATCATAGTCTTTAGATGAATTCTATATATATTTAAAAGATCCATGCCAAAATTAGTGCACAATTGAAACAGGAGCACTGAAAAAGGCACCACCACAACCTAAACTACCTCAGAGTTTTACACCTGTACAAAAATATTCTAGCAGGGCAATCCAATGCTGTTTCAACTTGTGCTGCAATTTAGAAAGCTCGTTCTTGACAGACTTCATGTTACTGCTTCTTTTCAACTAAGTTTTAGGACCTTTTCAGTTGAATTTTCACATACATACACACTGCTTGAAAAGAAGAAATTTCTAAAGGCACTATCAGGAGGCATGAAGCAGGAACTTAAATCCTTGGTGTTTGATGAAAATGTCATCAATGGGAAAATTATTCCTTTATGCAATCTGGTGTAATGAATCGTTTTCTTCAAACAGGGAGTATTTCTTTTAGTGGTACATCGAGTGATCTTGGCAAATCCAACGATCCTCAGTAACCAAGTGATTTTGGTTCGGTTATAAAAAATGCAACAAGTTCCAATCTGACGATTTACATGCCTTTGGTGTTACTTTCAGTTCACAAAAATACCCCAAATCTTGCTTTCCCTTTCCCTCATTCATTCCACCACTACCCTTGTCCTGCATCCTTCTATTTTCAACACACTGCATCAACCAAATTAAAGGAAGAGTACAGAGCTCAAACTGCTAGTCACCTGCTTGTACTACTGATCAGCAGCTTTTATGACCTATTGCAGCAGAGTGATAAACAACCAGGGAAATTTAACTGCATGCTACATTTAGGCTTTTGGAAGTAGACATCCTCCCACACCTTTCCAGTAGTTAATCCCCCCCGCCACACACACACTCTTTTACACTTTTTTACAACAGTTTGAACAACTGTGCCCCACACCAGACTGGAACAGAAACATCTGGGAAAAAAAGTTGCATTTATTAAAATACACACTTTTTAAAATAGTCTCAAAAAGCAGCAAATAGATTTTTACCCAGATTCTCAGCAATGCTATTCTACACTAAGCACAGATTTGTCAAACTGGTACCCAAAAGAAGATACAATGCCCTAGGAGGGGACATTTAGAATGAAACTATTTACAGAGCCCCAGCTGCAGAAGTCACATTGTACCTCAGCTATCATGCAGTTGAAAGCAAGTATTTTATCAGTGAGGAACAAACTACATACATTTGTTTCCTTGAACTCTTTACCTTGCCTGTGAAGGAATGCTTGTCGGACACAGAAGACAAATTAGGAAAACTGCCACAAAATTCAACAAGTTAACTTAAAAAAATACATTAAAAAAAAACAACACTTCCTGTATCTCATCTCTCTCTCTACTCCAACAATGACAAAAATTGTTGTTTTACATAAAGCAGGTAGAGTACCACCATGTAATATCAATATCAAACAAAGCAGTGACCTGCCAACAAGAGGCAGACAGTAATTTCACAAACCATTAAATAATTAAAGCTAAGTGTCCAAAGGATTTTTGTAAACACACGGTTTGACAGGTTTCAGGAAGCAGGACTCAATATTTCACTGCATATTCAAAAACAAGTTTGTGTGCTTTACAAGGTCTCTGAACTCCTGTGAACCTTGTCCATTATAAATACCTGCTCGAAATATATTCTCACTTTGAGATAACTTACACAGTTGACTATTTGCAGGGCAAACGAATGCAATCAAACACCAAAGCTTCTAGGAGATTAGAGAGCTGCCAAGGTCTGAACTATATCAACAGCTTGAAGTCAGCTCATTCAATAAAGTTTTGACAGTATTACACTGGCAAAACAAACAAACCCATGGTGTTCGCATTGGCCCTGGCTTCCTCCTGCACTGACTCCTTCTACTCATGGACAGAGAAAAAGGCACCTGTTTATTCCCACTTCTAGGGAAAGAAACTGATCCTGCTGCCCCAGGAACATCACAAGAGGGCTACTGGGCCAGCACCCAAATGTTACAACCCAGAGAGGATACACGGACTAAGTGTTCTTGCTTTATTTCAAACTGAATTTGCCCCATTTTAGCTATTGCTCCCCTCCTACCCTGCCTTCTTTTCCAAGTTGTCACACAGAAATAAAACAAATGTCTTAGAGAAATCAGAGAGTATCATATCACTGTGCTTCAGTCACACCTGCAGCTCCATAGCAGAGAGCCTGACTGGGTCCCATAGAACAGCAGTGGTCTACAGGAATTACACTGCTGCCTTTTATATAGACTATTTATTGCTTACTACATTCACTTCTCCTTATTTTGCCCAGAATGGATCTCAGACCATCACTATCATCCATATTTCAACCACCTGAAAGCACAGGTTGTTCTCTAATGACCTCCTGTTTCTCAGTGTCTTAAAATGTACTGGGAGTCTTTAGTATTTTATGGGTGTAAACTGTTATCTGAAAATGTTTATGCCCAGCAGCAATTGTTTAATACTGTCTTTACTTACTGGAGAAAAGTTATGTCATTATTCTTGCAATATGGAAACACAGCAGCTGGTTTCCCTCTTACTACAAAACAGACATTAATTTGATAGATGAATGAAGTTTGGCAAATTTACCATTCTCACTCATAACATTTCATATTTGGTTTGTCTCAATGAATTCAACGTATTTCTTCTCATTAAGCATTAAGCAGTTGTCCAGTACTTCTTAACTGACAACTACCTTCCCTTACAAGTAGTTTTACTGCTGCTGCCTTGTTTGTGTTTTTTTCCTGTAAGTTTCCCTTTTTTATTTATGCTTTCTAGTCCCTCTAACCAAGAGTTTTCTTTTGCAAAAACATACACTCATGTTCCTCTGGAAAGAATGCTTGGTTTTGAAGGGTGTACAACAAGGCATTTGAAATGGTTTCCATCTATTTCTGTTTGCATTTAGTTTCTTCCCAATCACTAAATAATTCACTGCTCTTTGAGTACAGAAATAACAATCCTTCCAAAGCCTTTGTGAATCACTGTATGCATGTGCGTATACAAACACACACTCAATGTCTCTAAGGTGGGTTAACATTTTATTTGTTCATAAACTTATTGGCTTCAAGCTCATGAGACTTGAAACTCATATACACAAGGGCAGGTGCTCTTGCCTAATCTCTTTGCGAAGTTTAGAGTTTCATCTCCAGCAGATTTGCAAGTGGCTGGAAAAATTTGCATTCCACCTCCTCCTACAGACTTAATAGATCTTGTCTCCCTGGATTTTGTGCTCAAGCACCAAAAGAAACCAGACGTTGGAGTACCTGTGTTCTCAAATGCCACACAGCACACAGGGACTGACGTACAGCAGTCAGTGTTTGGAAATGCAGCGTTTCCAAGCAAACCCAAATTGCCCAGGTTCCATTTTGATTCAGGATCTCTGGGCTTATTATTTCTGTTTGCAAGAATCTGCTTACTAAAGTGCTGAGGATTTATGTATTGATGACAAAGAAATTTTTCAGAGTTATTAGAAGAAAACTGCAGGCAGTGACAGCAAAGTTGGGAGCTGGTGAAGTTTTGACCCTCTAGAACATAAAAGCAATATATTGAACAGCTTGTATTCTCCATGACCTGTAACAAGTCATTTTACCTGCTGTGTGGAGAACAGTTTCATTCTTGGGAGAAGGCAGAATCTCCATTTCTATAGCTCATTAGTAACCAATTTCCATAGTTCATTAGTAAGCAAAAGGAATGTAAACTGACACCTTGAAAAATTGTCCTGTGCTTAGTAATAAACTGCTATTCTTTTCCAGGGTTAAGGCAAATATGCACAGTACATACACTTCAGATTTGCATTTCATGAATTTAACACCAGTGAGGCAGAACAAAAATAGAGTAGCTTTATTCATCCATGGAAGATAATACAGTAAGTTCTATCCTTCCCAAGAAAACCAAGCACTTCTCCATCAGATTTTGGACCTTTTAAGCACTTGGGAACTCACAAAATTGAAATTCTTTCCTGTGGAAACTATAGAGCCTAGCAAAACACATAACCTACTTAGTACATCATACTGTTAAAAAAACTTCCTTTAGACCTCTCTGAGCAATGGCTAGGACAAGTAGATTAAACCTTTGAGCCTTCCCATGAAGGACAGAAGTGCAGGAAAGAGATTTTGGAGTAATAATTGTGCTGGGCACGACTATTAGGTTATCTTCTATGGACCATACATCCATAAGAAATTAACAACAAAACAAACTGGAAAAAATGTTCATAGAAATCGCCCATGTTTATTTCTTACAAACTTCCCTTCTCCATGTAACTACTTCAGGGTATATGGGTTCACAGAAAACCACAATGCAATTCAGTGGTATTTCAGCATCAGACATCACCAAGAATGTTCCCACTCAGCACAGCTAATACCTGCACACCCAAAGCAAACCACCTGCCATTGACTGAAGTAGTGAAACCAGGCACAACTCCACTGAATTCAGCAGAAATGTGCCTGTTTTGGCTGATGGTAAATTTGATCAAGGCTCTGTGTGCAGGCTCTGTATTCAAAGAGCTGCTTATCTCAGCCTATTACCATGCCCATCTAGCAGCCACAGTCAGTTGCCCGCCACAGTAGAAGAACATATATAAGTACATTTGTCCCTCTGTTCTCTTGAAAGGTACCCAAGCCAACAGGATCATCACTGGTAGCAACACACCAAGCAATCCTGTCACTTTAAGGAAGTGATTCACAGCATATGGTTGTTCTAAAGCTGCTCATCTGCACCAGCTGAACCAGACAGTTTTTCTTCTACCACTTCCTAGCAGTATTAATACTTATTTTAACATTTTAATAATCTCCCCTTCACTTAGGAAAAAATATTTCTCTTTTAATGCTCCTCTGAATCCTTAATCTTGTCTTCCAAGAACATTCTCTCCTCTATTAGCATGATGTGTGTGTGTATATGCACAAATAGTCATTCAATCATTCATTACAGTGTTTAGCTGACAGGTCTAGAGGCACTCAAGAAAGGCCCAGAAATAGCTGAAATTTTTAGGTAAAGATGTTTCTTGACACCATGATACAACATGATCCATTTGATGAAGCGGCCCAAAAACTGAAGTCATTTACTTTTGTAACACTGGTTAACATTGGAAGTCTCACTGAGATCAATTTCAATCTGCCATTTATTACTACTTCAAGAACTCTACATGCCTTCAAGAGAATCTACAGTAAACTCTTGCCCTTTTTATCTCCTTCATATCCGAGATCACAAAACTAATATAAGTCAGAAGCTTTAAGAATATACTGCTTTCCTGTTGACTCAGATTGCTTCCAAGCAGCTTTGCACACAAAGGTATCATTGCATTACATCACAGGGACCTTTTAAACCTGCAGTATGAGGCAGCAATAATGCATACAAAAGAGCTGGAGAACAGGGTTCATTTCAGCTAAACATTTTGGAGATTCTCTTTAGAGGAAAACCTTTGTCTTCCTCCTAATGGATTGTTACCATAAATGTTTCATTAACATCATGTTTTATGTGGGTGCTAAGTGATGAAAAGACAAAAAGTACTTGCTACTTCCAGTAAAACAACTGAAACCCTAGGCCATTGAATAAAAGTATTCAAATCAAACATCTGCACATACATAGATACCCTAATAAAAAATACTCCCATTGATCAACCAAAACATTACAGGGCTACTGTCTCGGTTTAGAGACAAATTTTCGGAGAAAATGCCTTGGAATGAGCATTTCCTCTAAAGACAAGGGCTTCAATAATCCTGTTTGCCAATGAGAGAAACGAATACCAGTGGGTGAAAAGTGAAAAAACCCTTGTTTATTAAAAAACAAAGGGTCCCCACATGGCACAGAAAAGGATTGAATAAATGCTAGATATTGAGATTTCAAACCCTTAACCCCCACCAGGCTACGTGGCCGGGAGGCAAAGACGGCGGCTGCCCCCTTAGTCTGGGGAAGGGGAGGAACAGGAGTTCCCGCAGCAGCTGGGCCACAATAGATGGGAACCCTCCTGGCATTGGTGTCCCCCTCACAGCAGGTGAAGCTGCAGGGTTTTAGTGTCCTTTCTTCTGCTGGCTCGGCCTTTGCCGGGGCCCGGACGGTCCAGCACAGCCCCACAGGCTCCTGAGAGCGGCAGGGAAAAAACAAGCCAAAACAGTTCAAGGAGGAAAAAACAAAACAACACAACACAAAACAAACAAACAAAAAAAAACCCCAAAAAACCAACCGAAGGATCTCTGCTAGAGTCCAGGGAAAAAGGTGGGGAGAGAAAAAAAAGAAAGGTTCTTGCCTAAGAAAGCAAAACGAATGCAACCCAAGGAACAAAGTAATGTCCCGGGCCACGCCGCGCCAGGCACACCCCGCGAAGGGAGCTCGGACAGAGCCTGGGGTTCCGAGGCTCTGCACCCACCCCTGGTTCCTGTTAGAGCTGCAGCAGCCACTTCTGGGCATAAAGCAGACGATTAGGGAATTGAGTATCATCATAAAATCACCCCAAAACAGCTACACTGGATAACTCCATCTTATTATACAGTATCACCAAAACACTTCATAATAGAGCTGCAGCAGTGTGAACCTCTACAGAATTGCAGGAAACAGGAGAGAAACCAACGTCAGAACAAACCAGAGACTTCACAGGACATGGATCCAAGGAAATTTGGATGCACTGATACATCAATTTCCTTGCCTTTGCAGTATGTGAAAGGACATTTGAACTGTACATGCAGCAAATTGTAAGAGCAACACGAACATTTTGCAAATTAAAAGGGAAATACCAAGCAATAAATCACTGACTTGGTTTCAGAAAGAATTTAACTACAGTTTTTGAAAAAAAAAAAACAAAAAAAAAAAAAAAAAAAATCCCCAAAAACCCCGGTAATTCACTTGTTCAGTGAGAAACTTCTCACTTTCACCATTTTAGCTCCAATTCAATAACACATTTAAGGAATTCAAGAGTTAAATTCATGTTTAAGCATGTTCCGGAGTTAAAGCCAAGAAGTAAAAGTGGGCTGAGTCAATGTAAAAAGAACATAGCATTAAACCAAAGGCACTGATGGCTGCAACCTCACACACACAGCGGGGCACAGAGTATGAAACTTAACAGTATGAAATAGGAGTCTCTCCTACAGTAGCTAAGAGCTCCTGCTCTGAAATCAACAACACAATCGTTCTATCCACGCTTATTGGTCTGTGCCTTGAGCACAAAGTCAAAATGTCACATAGGCTGCCTGCAGGCTGGTTTTACCTGCGAGTTCTCATGGCATCCATCAATGCCTGGAACTCTGCTGCTCCTGAAGGGCCCCCACAAACCCAGTGTCAACTACACTTCATAGCTGCTGGCACCTGGCCTTTCACAGCACTCACTGCACCAGGGTGAAACTGCAAAATGACTTTGTAGGGGGTCACTTCCCTCTGGGATTAATTTTGTTAAAGGTGCAAATCGGTACGAATCTTCCAACCTCACCCATTCTGTGATATTACAGTCCAGGTAGTTTCAGACATCTGCTTCAGAAACATGAATTACTATATAATGGGAAGAAATCAGCCTGTTTAGAAGCCAATCCTAAATTACACAAAACAACAAAAAAAGAAACTGCCATCATTCACGAAGGAAGGAGATAGGGAGAAGTGCTGTCTCTTAATGCTATTTATAGTGCTGCAGTACTCCAGGCTCTGGAGAGGTCTGCAGATGCTGACAGGGGGAAGTCTCTGCCTCAAACTGTTCACCCAAGTGGGATGTCCAACCGACCCAGCCCACTTGGTTCTAGAACAAACCAGCAGCTTCCAAATACTGATATTTAAACAAACCAAACCCCACCCACAGCCCTCTGAGCTGCCTGGCTCTTTCTGCCCTTAGCTTCTCAGGACAGCAAAGCCAATTAAAATAAACAGATTTATGATGCTCACAGCCCTTTCTGCATCAGGACCATTCACGGAGTGCTTACCAAAAAAAAAAAAATTTAGAAAGTACAAAGGCAGTAAGGCCTGTAGCCAAAACAGCCTAAGTTACACTGCAGGAAATACTTGAGGGATCCTGCTCACAATGGGTGGTTTCCCGCAGCTCCAGCTGGCCCCGCTGCCTGCTCTCCCCCAGCACAGCCCCACAAGGGCTCCAGAGCATTATAGCCAAGTCCTTGTTCAGAAAGCTCAAGCTTTAATCAGTGGCATGATGAAAACAGGGGCAATATTAACTACAGGTAAGTCAGCGCCCTGTTTTCCCCACATTCTCCCTTTCTGTCTTCTACAGCCTGAGAGCAGATTCACAGAATGTTCTGCATTGGAAAGGACCCACACAGATCATCAGATTCCATTACATGGGCATGTAGACATGGGCCTTTGCATCTCAACCAATGGCTGTAATGATTTTAAATGGAAAAAATGTATAAAAAGAGATATATTTATAAAGCCAGAAGCACTTTTTCCCATACTCCACAATTACTTCTATTCATACTTTTAAATTACACAACATTTTAACAAGGGCTTTACTCTGGTTAAAATGGAAGGCAGTTTAAAAGTGTGACGTTCACTGGTCCAAAAAAAGAAGGAAAAAATAGAAACAAGATGAAAAAAAAAAAAACCAAAAATCCATCCACACCATTAAATTATCATTTTCCTGTCACCACCAGTTTATTCTGAGTGTATGAACACTGGCATGACATTCTTTTGCTTTCACAGGAGGGAAGACAGAACTCCACTGAAATCAAAACAATACAGATATTACAGTAAGGCACATAAAACTGCACCCAGGATATTAAAAAAAAATAATAATTCAGCAGTCCACTGGCAGCCCCAAATTCAGACTAAAGGCTGCTGGGGATTGTCACACAGGTACAGCTTACAGGAACACAGCAGCTCAGTGTGATGCACAGTACTTTAATCATAGCTGGACTAGAAATTCTTCAGGGCCAGATCTGTGCTTCTCCAGACAAGGTGCAAAGTCTCTCATACATTTGTTGTGCTACACTAGGTTGATACTACAAATCCATACATTTTTAAGAATTCTGTCAAGGTACATTTTGCTTTCATTATTTTTTAACTCTCAAAGAAGCACTACCCCAACCACTTTTTCCCCTCTTGGGAAAATGAATCACAGCATCCCATCCTTCCCCTATTGAAGTCTGTGGGAACAGGCTCAAGCTCAGACTTTGCATACTTTTATTTGCCATTAGCTAGTACCTCCCACGCAGAGTGAACCTGGACTACTTTCACAGTCACCTGCATATTTTGTCAATCCACAAAATTGCAGGAAAAAATGAATGAATGACCATTACAAATCCATTTGGACTACATCATTATCATTTCAGACTACAACCAAATCCCATTTTCCCTTTGCAAATTCAATTTCCATCAATAGCCCCATACATCAGTGGCTGGTCATATTTGTGGACTCATTTATTACTTTAAAAAAACTGAACGATTACTGCCAGTGTACAATAGGCAAATTTTCAATTCCCAACACATGTGCTTCAGGGGAAAAAAAAGAAACACAAGGCAAGGGGAAGAAATGCAAATGACTGCACTGCTATCAGCTGTGTATTACCCTAGTGGCATTACCACACTTCATATCTCTGGCTGCACACTTCAGAGGGGAAAAAACCCCACTACATTGCCATTCAAGTAAATTCTCTTTATTAGTTTACTCTTTAGGTTTCTGTATTTTCCCCAAACCAAGCAGGGATGTGTCTCTCTACAGATAGAGTTTTAATCTAATTTGGCAAATTTTTTCCCCTGACCAACATGGATAACAAGCTAGATTTCAGGTGCAATGATGCTTTCCAAGTGACAGGGCAAAAAATCCAAAATGAAAAAAAACACCCCCACATATTGAAAAGGTTAGACAACTGCTTGGTGTGCCAAACCTCCTCCACCCATTCTGTGGAGCATCACAGAGCAATGAAATCTGCAGGAGTCAAAACTCTAGACTTCTCAGAAAAAAAAATGTACTCCGTCATTATTACCAGTACCCAGCACTCTAAGTAACTTGCACTGAATTTCAGCATCTGTGCTGCATGGATTACTCAGGCACGCGTTAGCTGGCTGCTTCTGGTAAACACTCATTTCATTTGTGATGTGCTGCAATGCAACAGAACAGCTCTTGAGGGAATTAGAGAAGGCAGGTAGTTCCTGCCAATCATTTCAAGGGTCCATTCTCACACCAACAGATAGAAGATTCAGACACAATGCCAATTAGTGCTAATTGTAGTTTTCTCCAAGTCCCTCTGCAGCCAAAGATGACAGCGACTTCATATGTGCTTCTTAACATGAGTGGCAACACTAATTTTGTTCACTTCAAAATCCTTTCTGAATGCAGAGCTCTAACCTTGATAAATAAGTTTACCAAGTTTTCAAATGGCAAAAACACCTCTCTTCTAAGGAATCTACTCAAGTATTTTTCTTTACCTCAGTGTCACAGCTATCTGATAGGAAATGGTTGTTCTGTAGGTTTTCACGCTGCATTTCCCTAAACAGAAGACTGTAAATCTTCAGAGACCTTGACAAGAAGAAATTATAAAGTGCCATACTCTGGTGCTGCACACAGAGCTGAGGGACCTTCTCCAACAGTGGGAGCATCCAGTGCTGCTCAGAGCAGGCTGTGTCTGAAACACCCTTGGGAAAACAGCAGGGCTGCTTCTGCACACACCTGGAGTTTCTTTGCCTCCAGTGGCATCATCTTCTTTCCTTCCCTGGCTGTGCACACTGCTCTGTGGAGCTGGAGGAACCCTCCCCCACACGTGTAGGGGTTTTGATGTCAGAAGCTGCTTGCTCAGGTTCTCCTTCCCTCCCTGGCAGGCAGGGATCTGCTCAGCTGTACCAAGAGCTGCCCACAGCTTCCTGAAGAGCCCTGTCAGGTAACCACAGACTGAGCACAACAGAGCAACAAAATCTTGGGGAGTTCAATTCAGGTCAGTGCTGTCATGTTCACCAATGGGGAACTTCAAGGGCAAACGTTACTGGGGGCAAACACAACCTCAATTTCTCCTGTAAATTATCTGTATCATCTGTGAAACCCACAGTAAAAGATAATTCTGGCTTAAAGAGGACATTTTGGAAATATTTTTAATACCTCAGTTTCACACCAATCCTAAAACCACCAAAATCAGTCTAACAAGATTCCCAATGTCCATCCATTCACAGCCTTTCAAGCAACACAAACAACTTAAGACTAAAACTGTGTTTGCTGCCAACATTTCGTGCCTTAATCATTGTATGTTTAAATACACACATCTACAAATGTCATGTCCACAGACCACAAGCCTTTAAAAAAAAAATAGAAAAATGTTAACAATTAATTAAACCAGTTCTCATTACCTCTATTTCCATCTGCAATTATAATCATTTCCCATTTAAAATATCTACCACATTTTATTCTTAATTAAAAATTACATCCTTGCAATGAAGTGCAATATGAATTAACAATTCAAATATTATCTATGCAAATTTGTTAGTCCTTTGATTTTTCCCCCGTTTATGCAAAGCCACGTATAGGTTTATTTTTATTAAGCTTGTATAACTTCACTCAACGGGTTCTGTTCTGAACTCTACACATTTTTCAATCCAAGGACGCAGAAATAAGTTGTAAATTACACAATTTCTTTTTAAGTCCCATACCATTCATTTAAGAATCAATACATACGTGAAGAGGTGTCTTTCCTAAATAATTAGGAAAAAACCCTGTAATTTTAAGATTCAAAGACATGTTAAATTTACAGTGGTTTTGACAACAGCCACTTCTTCAGGCCCTGCTGTGTAAATCCATTGGAGAAATTGCTGTAACACAGCAAAACTCCATCTTTAAATTAGCTTTGCCTGCACCCAGAGTTCAGTGACTCGCTCCTCAACATTACTCTCTGCCCTCAACTCTCCCACAGGCTTCTCTTACCAATTTGGTTTTATCTCCCTCAGCAGTGTTTTGAACTTTTATTCCAGATTTAAAATTTCTCCCTGCTTCATCAGCCAAGAGCAAACTCAGATTCTCCAAGTGAATGAACCCAACACAAAGCATTAATGCCTTAGAACATGAATTGTTTGCCTACAGTGTCTGTTGATTTCAAAGGACTTCAGCAACAAAGGAGCACCAAAACAGTAACTTTTTTCAAAGTTTCAGCACCCACTTTGTATTCAGAAAACCCAAGAGTTGAAAACCCATTTCGTAAGAGTGTCGTTAGAATAATATATTCAGAATTACACACACATCCTACCAACACCAATCACTACCTTGCCCAAAGTTACCCTTACACCCCACTCCAGCAGGAAACACACTGAGCACAAGACCAGCTGAAACTGTGCCACACACACACAATGAAGGGGGATTTCTCAGCAAGGATCAGCCAGCTCCAAGAGGCTGCCTGTGACTCCGTGTTCTGGCTTCCCTGCCAAGAGAGGGCATTCTGCAGCTGGGCAAAATTGAGGCATCATACAGTAAGTTCTCTTCAGCTGTGTGTCTGTAAACTGAGGTTATTCAAAATGGTAATTAGCTGTGCATGCTTAGTAAGGGAGCAAGCAAAGGTGGCCAGATGCTGCACAGATAAGATCCACACACAGATTATCATTACAGACCAGAAGATGAATTTTTCAAGGTCCAGAGGGCAGTGCAACAGCTTTAAACAGAGTACATACTTATGAGGCAATTAGATGCGTCAGTGTGAGGCACAAGAAAAATGCAGCAGATTGCAGCAAGATCTGCAGTTTACCAAATTACAAGGACAGATCTTGAAGTCAAATTATACAAACACAATTACACAAATTACACTGTAACCTTCAAAGGAAGAGGTCTTCATTGTATTCCAAAAGCCTCATTGTGTTTTATTAATAAATTCTGGCAGGACAGAGTTTGAAGTCATGCATTTATTTCAGTGGCTAGTTTAAAACCCCCTCTATTCAATGATCTTTTTCTGTCATAATCTCCTTACCTAATTTAAACAGAGTGCATTCTCTTGCTATGAGTGTAATTTTCATTTACATTGTTATAACTTGTGCACAAAGGAATATGTCAGTTCAGCTCACCCGCTAATACATTCTCCTGTGCTATGTGCAAGCAAAAGCAGACTATTTTTTATATATCCCAATATGAGAGTCACTTTTTTTACAAAAAAGGCCGGATAGCATCAAGCCCCACGTAGCACACCAGGGAGAAGTCACAGGACATTTCTACACAAATACTTCTTTCTTTCTTTCCCAACCTGCAACGACTGCTTGAGATAAAAGCAACCAGAAAGGACTAAGATCTGAAGGCAGTTCCCTGGCATTGTCTTCTCCCTCTCACTCTTTCAGAAGAAAGCACATATGAAGTCTCTGTCTCCCCCTCCAATTATGTCATTTGTTCTCTTATAACTCTTATCCATGTAAAAAAAAAAAAAAGCCTTCTATCCAAGATTGTAATTGGAGGAGCTTTAAATAGCTAATTTAACCTTGGGAGGATGTTCATTTTCACTGAGGATATCTCTCCAATCTATGAAACAGACAAACCCTTCCTTTCACCTGAGCATGCCATTCTTTAATTGTGACAGCACTGTGAGATAATGCATTTCAGACAGTTGATCAACCCAGAGGGAGTAAGAATGCCCAAATATTTAACAGACAATGATGCCTTTTAAAATGAAAACTCAGGCTTGTGAGGATGGTTATCGCACGATCAACAGCATCCCAATACCATCACACAGAGACAATTTATTTTACACACCAAAAAGAACTGCTTTTTCAGAAACTAATCAGTAATTATCAGCTGTATCATTTTTGATCTGTCTCAGCCACTGCATATCAGTTTACCAGCTCACAGCCTCTCTCAGAAGAGATTATCTGGTTAAAGAGAAATGGAAGGACTGCTGCTATGTGTCCTCTTTGAAAAATTCCAGCAGCTCAATAGCGAGGCTGATTTCATGATTATGAAACTCCAGAGCAAACCAGATTTATCCTACAGCCAACCTTAGAGAATCTGAAAGAGTAAAGGTGTAGCTGTAGCATCCCCTAGGTCAGAGAACCTCAGATAACACTGAGGAAAGGTTCCTTTAATCTGAAGTGTAGCATGGTCTGATAAGACAGGTGCATCCTAAAGGAATTCAAGCCATTAAAGGAAAAAAAGATTCCCTGGAGAATACACAACTTCTCTTCTTCATTGTCAGTGTACTTATAACTCAGCACTGCAAGACACTGGGACCCTAAGGACATCTGCTGGCATGATAAACATTGCCCAGAAAGATACCAGAGTCCTCCCAAGCACCTTGGATCCACTCAGACAGTTCAATCTATTGCTGTGCAGCACAAACTTCTTGTCTTGCTTCCCAAGCAGAGAAATCAGGTAGGCTGACACCTGCATGAACAACTCCCAGGTCAAGAAGGCCTGGCTGCTCTCTCACCCTGTCTTTACACAAATTAAAGCAGGAGGAAGTCTGGCCATTTGATACCTAACTGAGCTAAGTACAAGCTGCAGCACAGAGGCTGACCTCCTCCTTCGCCACAACAGCGAGAAGCCCTCCTGTGTCAGTCAGCCTGGGCTGCATTTACCTGGGCATACAACTGCTCGTCCTTGTGCACCAGGTCTTGAAAGCACCACCAAACACTTTGCCAGCACCCTGCTGAGCCAGAGTCTGGGAGGGAGAAAGCACAGCCACTTCCTCAGAGCTTCTCTGTCATCCAAACATCTTCAGCACCCACATTAACCAAACCTTCAAGCCACCCTCAGCTGGGAGAATGTGATGAGGAAATAATTTCACAATGTTTCTTTGACCAAAACAATCCATGTCACTGAATTCAAGGAAACAACTGGATGCCTTCCTTACTGCCATGTTTTAGCACCACACAAGACACAGGAACATAAAGAGCCAGGACAGACTGTGTTTTATGAGTATACTGTGACACAAATGGTCCAAATAGTTCAAAGCCAATTAAATTTAAATGCTTCTAAATCAGGAGTGACTTTGGTCAAAGGAGAGCAGAGGAGTCTAGTTTGCCAGTCACAGGTGTGATGCGTTTACACTGGCCTTCACTGCAAGGACAGAGTATCACATTCAGCTCTTCTGCAGCTGTCAATCCAACCCCAGAAACAAAAGCTAGAGCAATTCAACCAGGTTCAACATACTGGAACTGATGAAAATGCAGACTGTCATCTGAGAAGTGCTGGTTACACACAAGCCAGCTTAAGAAGGTATTTTTAGCAGTTTTGTTCAGCTTCGTCATCTCAAAAAATAGCTACGGCCCAGTCCATTGGTGCCCTTCTGAGGGATATGGGAACATCAGGAGATACTGAGGTCTTCAGGGGCAACATAGCTCATCACTCTTCAAGGCCTGCATTTCTTCACAGTCAGGTTCAAACCAGGACACCAGAAACTACCCTGTTTAAGATCCTACAATACAAAGTCTCTCAGAATCATGGTAGGGTTCAGGCTTTTTTTCCTCAAAATTATCATCAGATCCTTTCAACAGTTTCGTGCTTGAGCACCTATGATACAGTATATTATGCCATGAAATTTCCTTATAATCGTCACTTGCAGAATTCTCCCATGTTCCATAGTGAGAACTCTGGGCCTCACAAACACTCCTGGGATGGCACCAAACAGAGAGGAACTGGGGAAGGAGTGGCAAAGAAAAATATAGCTGAAGTTTAGATTAAAATGCATGTTAAACTGATTTTTAGAACACCAATGTGTATTTTAAACGGACTCTGTTGCCACAATTTCTACTGCTTTTCTTGAAACACTAAAGAAAATATATAGTTGGCAAAATAGAGCCTAGGCAGGAAAAGGGAGAAATCTGGCTGTGAACATGATTGTTCAAATAGCTTGTTTCTTCACCACTCTTCCTCATTGCAAAAAATGTGTCCATAGGCATTAGTGTTTAAAAACAAGCAGTCTCCACACATTTCCCTTCCATGACACGAGCTGCCCAAACTGATGAAGCAACATGTAAACTATGAAACATCAATGCCACTGTAGCTTTTCAGGGAAGAAACTGAAATGAAATATCATTGTCCTCTATCAACATAGCCTACGGTAGATAAGTTTTTTCTTGTCAACATTGCAATAAATCATTCACCAGTCAGATTTTATCTGATGCTGCACCATCACACTGAAGGTAGAAATCTCCACTGACTGAAGGGGGACATTTTTCAGGACCAAAACCAACAGTCCTGTGTAACCAACTACCTATAATGCAGCTTTTCTCCACCACTTCAACCCTGGTGCAAAATTAGCAGGTGTTACCAGTTTTTATTTGAACACTTACAATTCTGGCATCAAAGTCAACAGAAAAGCAATAGCAAAAGACACTTCAGCCAAAGGAGCCACAAGGCCATCTGCCTTCAGTATCATCCACCAAAGAGGTTTCTGCCCTATAAAGCAGCCTTGTTACTTGGTTGGACAGGACTATTCCTGAAAAAAAAAGCCAAACTAATTTTGCAATGGTGTCTCTAATCATGGATTCAGACACACAATATGAATCCCCAGTGAAAAGTCAGTTCTACTCTACTACTACAATATCTGCTGAATATTTGTACTATTCCACCTACTAACTGCTTTACTAATGGAAGAAACCTATTCAGGTATATAATTCCTATGCTTAATTGTTATCATGCAAGTATTTAAAAGCAGTTGTATTCATAAATAAATATATATATAGCAACACATAGCAACTTAGGACCTTAGGAGTGCTCAACAGACCAGACAGTGATCCAAGAGCATCAGAGCATCCTCCTTACCAGAGATGATAAATATCTGAGAAATCAGGTCCCAGTGTCTGGAAAACTGCTCCAGCTGATCAGCTCCAGGGGGATGGATGACACAGCTACCCACAGCCACGCATCCAGGAACCCGAACTCATCCTTGCAGCCCACCTAAGGCCTGGACAGCAAACGCTGCCTGAGTGTAAGGGCCCAGTTACACCAGAGAGGAACAGGGCAAAGAAAGGAGCCCCCAGTCCCAGTGGGAGGATTCCTGCAGATGAGAGGCAAATGCTTACAGCAAGGACAGTACAGTGCTCGGGAAGGCAGCACTGCACCTCGTGCTGGATTTTGGTTTTGCAGCTAAGGAGAATGACTCAGGAAGCCACACAGCAAAGACAATCAGAAAAACCACAGAGTAGTGACCATCAGAACAAGTCATTACTGGAAGACAGACAAGAATGAAAGGACAAAGGAATAGCAAAGCAGCTCTCTAAAGTTATTGATAGTTCTGAATAATACACAATTCTTCAGTCTAAGGTATTTCTATGAGATGCTGCAAATATTAAAGACATTAACACTGCATTACAGTCCAGCCAACAGGTCTCTGGAGCTCTTTATTATATATCCAAATGCACAGCATTAGCTCCTTCACAGCCACCTTGGCACCACTGCAGTGTCATTCTGGAAGGCAGGACAGCAGAGTCGCATCATAAAACACAAACAGGTGAGCAGGCCTCTCACAGAGCACATGTCTGAAGACAGCAAGGGCAGGCAGAAAGGTCCAATTTTTGCTGATGCTGCTTGTATCAATCACAGCAAAAGTCAGTGAAAGGCAGCAAGGGAAGCACTGGATAGTTCATCAGCTTTCCAGAGCAGACAGGACACTACCCCTGCCTTTGATCCTTTATTTCACTCAGTATTGCATGCCCCGGACAGCCAGCAGAAATGGCATTCACCAAAGCCATGTATTTCACATCCACCTCACCAAGAAAGAACACTTTCAGTAAGGCCCACATGCTTTAACATCATTTCCAACGAATACAACTGAAAGTAGGAAACACCAGGATGGCCTTTACTTCACAAATAGAAGCAAAAACGCAAATAAGAAGCAAAGAGACTGTAAAAATCAAACTGTAAGGCCTATGTCTCATACTCAGTGTACACAGTTTAGAAACACCTGGTTTTGCAAAGAAAGAGAGCACTGCTTTATTACATAAAGGAAGTGCTCATAGCCTCAGTTCAACTGAAAGCATAACTATCAGGCACATTAATAATTCTGTTCTGATCTTCAGCTTTTTAGTGAGTGAACTTGTTACTAACAGGGTTCAAATGAGACAAGCTGGAGATGACACTGACAGCGTGCATCTTACAAACCTCATCTGTCCCTGCACCCAAAATGCCTGATCATGTCTCCCAAACACGGGAGCGAACAGCGAATTGCAATTCCAAATGACAGGAATGAAGAGGCATTGATCAAGACAGAAGTCAAACCTGTGCAGGGTGAAGGTGTAATCAAGACTACTGTGAAACTTATATAAGACACCTCAGAGACAATGAAAAAGTTAATTTTCTTCCTAAGTTGGTTTTCACCTTGGAAACTAATAGTTGAAAGAGAAAAGGTCACACTGCTTAATAGCATGAAATAGGGAAAACAGTACATGCAGATAGTGTTTGACATGAAGTATTAATAACCCTTTTGGAAGAGCATCTGTTTGTGCTGTGATGTATTACTCCTTACACTGAACCATGGCTTGGGATTCACTTGGGATAGGTGTCAGTAGTGTGTGGACAGGTCACTTTTACCTTACATCCCTGGATCACTGTATCCTAGGTGTGTTCATATATTTTTAAACACAGCTGGTTTCTTAGCACATAAACATGAATTGCTATGTGGTTTTAAGTGATTAGCTAAAAAGAAATGGCTTGATGTTTTGTTACCAAATTCAAGAAATTCACACCCAACTCCTGTGCTGCCTCCAAAGGTGAAGGAAATGTGCTCTTCATCATGTCATCTACTTACTAATCTGTTATGTTCCTACAAAACACTACTTTAGCTGTTAACTTAAGAGAACAGTCTCTTGCTTTGATTACCAGGGTAGCCAGGTCTGCCTTTTTTTCCCTTTGGTTTTCCCTCTTCCTTAATTCATAAACATATCTGAATCAAAGCGAGTGGAAGGAAAAGAAAAGGCGAGAGAAAAATGAACCCAAGAAATTAGAGTAACAGGTATCTCATAACACTTAGGCACTTCAAAGGAAGGTCAAGCAGGAAATGAGATTTAGACCAAGCAAAAGGTTCTTGTTTTCAGAAAAAAGGATTCCAGGAATTCTTCAACATTTCCTAAATTACAAGAAGCATTGAGCAAGATAACAGCAACCCAAAGAACTATCTGATAAAAACACAGGCATTTGCTTTTCCAGCAAACCACCAAGGATTATTTCCTGCACCCTGTGATCAACTCACAAGAGCAGCAACACTTCCTCTTTTGGACATTTCATCAGAGCACTGCCTTCAGATATTTTCTCTAATGTTATGTTATGGCTCACCATTGCCTTACCTGGGAAGCCCCAGAACTGCTGCAGTGTGAATTCCATGTTGAATTTGACTCAGGTTAATTGTTATTGCTGGCAATCTGCTGGCTGTGGGGTAAAAGCCAGCTGACAACACAACAGCTTCTTACATGAATTGGTGTAATGCAGAAGCATCCAAGCCAAAGACTGAAAGCAAAGAGACCCAGACTCTGCTTTTTCCACTGGAAGTCATCCCTACAGAACACTGCCCAAATGTGCCGGGGAAAGCCTGAGCTATTGTGCCAATGCAGGGCTCCAGGGTCTCAGCATTCACTGCAGCCCCCAACATATTTTTAAACTACTTCTAGCTGCCAAGTATTTTTTACTGCATTTATTTCTCAGTGATGACTTAAGTAAGTGCTTATTTTAAATAATATTTGACATTTTGTTAGGTACACAGGAAAATAAACCAATTCCTACATATGCAAAAATTAGGAATTAATGAGCCCTGGCAATTATCTTGATGGAAAGAACCAAGTGACTTAGTTGAACATACAGAGACTCACTAAAAAAAAGTCTGCTCTAGTAGTTAAAAAACCAACGAAATTGCTTCTTATTGATTTTAATTTAGGTTGAAACACTAGCTGTCTCTCCAACAAAGCCAGAAATGGAAACAACTATAAATGAGTACAAGATGTGATAAGATAGACAGATTCTTAAGCAATCTAGTATAGAGATGACCTCCAGTTTAGACAGTAGTTAAAATATGATATCATATGTATGGATCAATAAAGTAAGTTTGCATTTGTCTCAGCTCCAAAAGCCAGAGAGCTATGTTCTCTTTTCTTTAGTGACTCTAAAACGTTGTCCAATTAAGCCCTACTGTTTTTTTTCTTACAGATCCTCTAGATTCTAATTTACAAATAAAATCAAGAGAAGCAATTAAATGTTAAGTACTATCAGCATGTTTCCTCAAGTGATGCACATGTGGAACAGAACAGAAGTAGTCCAATCTTGTTACAGAAGAATGGGTTACAAATTGAAATATGTTCCTATTAACCATTACTCGCAGGCTTCATGCTCTAGCAAGTCCTAGAATCAGCACCGTGCTGCCCATCCCAGGCACAGGAGCCTGCACCTCCAGTCTCCCAGGCTGCAGCAGCTCTGATCCACCTGACTCCAGTCTCCAGAGCCAGCACAGACACAGAGCAGGGGCTCAGGGTGCACAGGAAGAGTGTGTGCAGCACAGAACAACACTAGAAGGGACTTTTGGTGATGGCCATCCAGCCCACCACGTTAAAGGCTAATTAAAACCTTCCTGGCAGACTGCCTGGTTACTCCTCTCTGCTCTCCAGACAGCACGCACTGCCAGGGCCTGCCTGAAGCACAGCAGAGTTCAGGATCAATCAAGCATGATTTATGATCTTTTCAGCATGCCAGAACTCAAGCCAACATTACCTGGTAGGTATGGATCAGGTTTTCTCAGGTTTCTTTGTGAAAGCTCCTGTATTTAGAAGGCAGGTCTCCCTCTCTGCTTTAGGCATAAAGATCTCTCCACTTTCTCAGCCACCTTTGCAGACCCCAGCCTCTTCCCAGATAGTATTAGCTGGGAGAGAAGGGACTGTTTTTACCTCATTTGATACATTATGCTAATCAGACACAATCAAGGTAAAAAGCTAAAAGCATCCAAGGGATGCGCAGGGTCAAAGTAACAGAGCAGATCTAAATTCTTGCAAACAGCTCAATATCCAGTCCCCCCCGCCCAGTTCCAGCAGAGGAGGAAAAGAAACACTTTCTACCAAAACCAGCAGCATGATTAACAGTAACAGGGTGAGGGTATGGATGGCAAACCCTCCCCCACATTCCTAAGAAATCTGCCACCTCCTTAGGATTACATCCAAATTGTAATACCCACTCCACATTTCTGATGAAGCTCATCTCTTATCCTTGTGTGTCATCACACCAGAGCGGTAACTGTAGCCAGAAGGTCACAAGCAGGTTCTGGAGCTGTGTGAAACCTTCAGTGTACAATGTCTGACAGAAGGCAAAGCCTGAGTTACCCTCTTTAGATAACTCCACATCACTTGCACTGTTAGAGGATGCACTGATCGCTACTCCCTTAAAAACTGTTGGGCTTAAAAAGGAAACAAACAAAACCAGAAGAAATTATCTGAAACACTAAGACTGCCAAGGACTTAAACCTTTCTTTCTTTTTCTAAAATTGCCATTATAGCAGCATTCAAGCCACGTTTAAAGAAAAAAAAAAAAAAGGAGATGAATTCAATTCAAAGAGTTTCTTTTAAAAAAATTATAAATCCTAAGAATCAGTGATCCAGGCCACATCCACTGAGCAGCAGAGTATTTTGTTCAGCACTGACTCCAGTAATGATCTAGAAGTCATACTAGACAAACAATCAACATGAGCTTCCTTGCTGTGGCAGAAAAATAGGCCACTGAAAACCCCTGGACAAACAGAAAGGGCAACAGCATTGCACATACAGGATATGAACAAGACCAGTGATCAGTTTTGGTGTGCACCTTTCTAAAGAAAAAAAAGAAAAAGAAACCTGGAGAAAAGCCAAAAAAAAAAAGATTCTGACAAAAATTATTGAAGGACTGGATAAAATCTCTGGGCAAAGGGCTTGTGGGGTTCAGGTCACTGGGTTAATCAGGACATTGTAACATGGTTTTATCGTACTGTGCAAATACTCTCATGGTAACGAAATGCCAGAGGGCTCTTTAAACTAGTAGATAAAAGACAGTTGTTAAAGTAGTTGTATATTTGTAGTTTGAGCTTCAGTAATTGAAGCACCACTTCTTTTGGTGGCTTGTTTATTTTGGTAACTACTTCATTCATAGCAAGAAGCTTGATATCACTTCAAATGGGCATCAAACAAATAACTGATTTAAAAGAGACAACTGACAACAATTCCAAGGACTGATAGATATGATAAAGCATCCTCCAGAAAGTCAGAATTTTAATGGACAGACTGGACATCTCTGCTTCACCACAGGCAGACTCATACTAACAAGTGGTTTTGCATTTCACCACACAGTAAAAGAAAAACTTTCCAAGAAGTATAAAGACAGAATTAAAACAGCACCCCTTTGACACAAAGCCACCCCGTGGGAATATACAACAACGACCATGGCTGTGTTTCAGAATAATGTCATCATGATGGTTATGGAACAAATCCTCACCTGGTGAAAGCTGCCACAGGAACAGCAGCATCAGCTGTGCCATGACAGTGTGCAGCAGCTGAGGACCTGCCATTGCACCAAGAACAGAAATTATAGAACTGGCACATTTTACACCCCCAGTTTGCAAATATAACAATGAATTAATTCACAGTAAACAGAAGGGGAGTGCTTTTCAATGCATAAACACTGTAGTAAGAAACAAATTTAAAAGTCACAGTTTCTGAAACTGCTGTCACTGAGCCCAAACTTTTAACACTTACTTAAACAGCTAAAATTGTACAAAGGTGTCGCTTTGGAACAAAAACAGTTATACAGAAACCATATAATCTGATGCAAAACCCTTGGGCAAAGAAGGAAAAATAAACAACTAATTTTAGAACCTGAACACTCCATTAGCAATTCTCACCAATTAAAATATGATGCAACTGCTGTCAACAGGCAAATTTTAGTTGTATTTTAAGCATGGATTTAAATACAAAATACATAAGCTACTGCACTGTAACAATAATAAATAAACTACCTACAAGTAGCATGGAGGCCAAAAAGAAGAGACATTCAACTGGTTCTCTCTGCCTATCCAGTGAATGGATGCAATGTTTAAAAGACAGACATGCTGCACAATCCCTCATTTTTACTTTAACTGCAGTAAATCTATACCATAATCTCCAGAAGTCTAAAAGCACTTTAGTAATCTAAATGCCAATAAAAGTCTATCAAAAATTTAATCATTAAACTCACTTTTGATAGCAGTGTAGATCCGTACATAATTATTTGAAAGCAACTAGGTATCTTTATTGTTTCCAGAGGGCTAGGGAGGGATGGGTGAACACAAGCCTCACGCTGAGGCCACTAAACTGAGGTTTATATAAACATATGTCTACCAAACAAAATCTCACTAAACTTGCTCTAAAAAGCTCTTTGTAAAAACCTACTTATTTTGAGAAATGTATCACTAACTTCACTACCTCCAATATCTAGAAACCAAATTCTTACAAAATCTGG
>VZRQ01007504.1:156241-183481 GCA_013397975.1 Machaerirhynchus nigripectus | reverse complement strand
GGGTACTGTCAGAGGGGTCCAGCCCCCCTCCCTGTCCCAAAATCACAGTTTTCCATCCCCTTCGATACCCTGTATGACTCTGTGGTCCCCCACAGGATCACACAGCTCAGTGCTGTGCTGGGTATTTCCAGAAATCCTCATCGAAATCGTACAGATTTTTTTCTCCTCCAGTGGTATGTGTCTTTTTGGGTACTGCAAGAGACACCTCCACTCTCACTAGCCCTAGAATCACATAGATTTTCCTCCCCCAGTAATACACGTCATACCCACAAAATTGCTGGTTTTCCCCCAGTATTGTGCATTACACTACATATTTCCGGAGAGCCATCTCAAAATGAGATAATTGGTGTTTCTGCAAAGTCAGATGAAGGCTGTCCCAAGCCACTCTGCATCCACGACCCACCCCAGGCAGCAGTTTCTGAGTGAGTGATAATTTTGCACAGGAAACAAGCAGAGAATGGTGTGAATTCAGGACGAAGGGATGGTTGCTTGTACTTGGTATTTCTTGGCTGTGCTGTGGTCTGCTGATGCTTCAATTTCATTCAGAGGTAGTTTTTGTCTGTTTCTTTGTTAATTACGTCCATTCTGAGGATTCTGTTTCAGAAAGGAAAGGGTTTGGCCAGGTTTATCAGGGAGTAGTGTGCTCAGCTCTGGCTCTGTCATTTGCTATGCTTCTCTTGGCTTACTTGCAAACCTTCCACAGGTTTGGTGTTTCCAGAGGAGAAGAGATGGTTGGCAGGAAGAGGAACAGAGTAGGAAAATTCAGAAGTCATTTGTGGAGTGGCAGTGATTTTCTCTCCCCCTTCCTCAGCTTAGGGGTCACTAGAGCAGAGCCCTCAGGTACTTACCACTGTCTGCAAGTGGCTTAGTGTCCATCCAGGTTTACCCCACTCAGCACAAGATGCCGAGGCAGTGGATTATGCTGCATCCAAAGGGCCCCTCATCAGGAGGCATTCGTAGGCTTTCCTTTTACTTCCTCTCCACATACCAGGTCATAACTGCCAAAAATCACAGTTGGAAGTTAAAAGTGCAGTCCTTATTGGTCAAAACTGTTTATCCCAGTAGGGATTTTTCAAGTGTAAGGATTTAAGGACCTGATTAGATGTTCTCTGCCCTTGAGGACACCACCCATTGGGGTGTGCAAAAATTAAAGAAGGTACTTGTGTAAGGATTTGTCTAAAGCAAAGCAAAAATTCATAGGCCCCAGAGAAAGGTCTTATCCAACCTGTTCATTAAATCATCTCCCAGACCAGGTGGGGTTTGAAGGTTTCAACTCTCATAAAAACAAAGATATAATTTTAAGAGCTAAATTTTCCTGATTTTTTTTGTTCCTATGTAAATCAAAACCAGATCCCCACCTGCCTTGACCTTTTGGATTCTGCCATGACATCTGGGCTCAGTTACTTATTGGGCTGTTCAGAAAAACCTGCGAAATATTCCCCTTTCAGCAATTGATTCCAATTTTGCTGTTCTATTCCAACAGATAGGAAGGCAGGTTCTACACCAGTACTGAGACTGCCTCTACAAATGATGTCTCCCTGGTATCATAAGAGGCAATCTTAAGGTGTTTCAATCTAAAAGTGAGTTTCAACAGGTCTCATTACTTGAGAAAAGTTATTACACACTATTGCAATCTCACAAAAGAAGAGTAAAAGCAGTGGATTTTTTTCAAAGAGCAGTTTGAATTAATATTTTTCTCACTAATTCAAAATCCTTTGCAAAAGCTGTTAATTGCACCATATTATATTTAAAACATATTTTTTAATTAGTTTAGGGTCTTCTCTCCTGGAAAATGACAAACCTGAAACTGGACCCATATCTTGGAAGTGGAGGAATTTTGCATATTCCATTCTCAGCGCAAACATGAAAGTAAGATATAAAATACATAATCAGAATACTGTCTCCTGAGGAGCACAGATGACTTCAGATCTCTCTAAGCTGCTAAGGAGGATTTTAGAATGGCAGTGCTCCCATCAAAAACCAGAGATGTTCGGGCTGGATATTCACAGTAGTCGCCTCAGGTCTGAACTTCTTAAAACATATCTGTAAAAGCCCAATGTCAGCACGACCAACTTGGTTCAGCCTGCTGTGGTACAACATGTACAATGACCCACTTTTCCTGGAGTGGTAAATCAATCATTGCATCGTCACACATCAGTTTAGAAGCTGTGGTGGCAGAAGTAGCTGTGTTTCACATTAGCAGTTTGGGTGGGCAGAGAAATGGAAAGATGGATGACGGCGATGCAGAGAACAAAATTAAACACGGTTAAATGAGAATCCATTTCCTGCATGCAGTATCTCTGTGCCCGAGGCACGCTGTCTATCAACAATACACAGGTACAAATTGGCCTGCAGATGGATCTTTAACTACGCAAACACAGCAAACTGCATTAGCAGGATGCTGCTCTGCTGGGCTGGGGCCGCCTGACTGTGGAGCAGCCACATTAGATAGGACAGCTGATTCGTCCCAGTGATTGAAGTACTGCGCCATGATTAAAATAACTGCTACTGTATGAAGAGATTGAAAGGGGACATTATAACCCAGTGCAGCTAAACCAGACCAATGGGTGCTCTGCAAATCTTGCCATATTTACGGTTAGCAGAGCAGGCACTGTCAAGGTGAGAGGAATGCCAGCAGCCCTGGTTTGGTTGGAACAGGGAATAAAATATAACTTCTATCCTTCTTTTCCCCCCTCCTGTTTGAACAAGTAATATTTTTATGCTGCCTTCATCAACATATGGGCATGACTCCTGGGAAAGAAATGAAAGTCTGTTAATTTATTTGATCAAATATGAGAAATAATAGAAAACTGAAATGAAGACTCATATTTGTCATATGTTTGAATTAGTGAAAAGCTGAAGAAAGCAGAAAAATACTGCAAGGAGTTCAAAGATGAGGGGTTTTATTGAATTAGAAAATTATTAATAGCATTAATCATTTCCAAAACAGGCTTCTTAACATCTATAATGACTATGTAAAGGATTGGAGAAATAAAAATCAAAGAAAACAGTCAGATACACAAAGTTACACTTCTTCTTGTGTTTATAAAGAAAGGGATACATTTTCCTTGATTTACAGCCAGCCTCACTGGAATGGTTAACCTGTGGGGAAAAGACCAGATGAGGATCTAGCCCTGAAAGGATAATTCAACATGAAGTACGAAGAAGCAGCTACAGTTCAGATTATAACTAATGTGACGTATAAACTTCCTGGTTAATTCAGCAGTCCTTGTTCCTGTTCAGCTTTGCATGGAATGGAAAAAAAGGATGCTGAACTCGTAGTTTCATAAATTATACTATTGCAGATTTAGTTTCTCGTGGCTTCAGGACAGATGCATTCTTCTCAAAGTATGCTGTGAGGCTTTGAAGGGCTTAACAAGGCATCTGAGAACCTGCTGAGAACCAGAGGTGGAGGGCAAGCAAAGTGCTGTGGTAAAAGAGAAGGCTTTGTTTCAATATAATCATAGCAATGAGCTATGTTGTTTGATTTATGAAGACATAAAAATAGGTGAACTCAGAGATGCAGGTAAAGTGAAAGGTATGAAAAATGTTGATGGGTGATGCAAACTCCACGTAAAGACATAGGCTGTGGGTCAGAGATTGCTGCAAGTATTACAGGCTGCACATCTACAGCTCAAGCAGCATGACAGGAATGAGCACTGACTTGAGAGATAGACTCCAGGATGTCCTGGCTGGGCAGTGTCTCACAGGGTTCGCACAAGGGTTTTTTGGAAGACCAATACATTTGTTTTCTTGTGTTCTAAAAAAGGAACCACCACCTTAGGGTAGCCTGAGGCTAAATCATTCAGAACAGACACTTGGTCATATGTTCAGATGCCTACTTGAAAACTTCAAATTAACCTTGAAGTGAAACATTCTTTTGTCTCCCGAAATGGCCTCAAAATGGCTGTTTGTAAAAGTGTGTGTGGAGGGTTGTACTGATCGGCAGTGAGTTTCTCTTTCAAAAGCAGCTGTAGTTCAGAGTCCTGTGGTACAACCTTGCTAGGGCTGTGAGTGTGTGTTTAATTCACAAATCCTCTCCTGTTAAAAGAAGAATTAAAAAATCTATCATCAGTGTGGCAGTGAGCACAGCAAGCATGTTCATGACTAGAGCTGAGGGATGAGCTGAAAGACCCAGTTTTCTGTCCTGCTTGTCTGTGACCACATCTGTGACTCACTGGAAATTACTGTCTTGGCAGAATTTAAGGTGGAAACTAATGAGACAGCAGATTTAGGATCTTCCATTATTGGTGCAAATATTGTTTATAGGTTTCAATAATATTTGGGTTCAATGAAAGTCTTGGGATCCTCAGTTGCAGTAAAGCAGAAATGCTTTGAGTGGGAAGGCTCTATCCATGCTCGATGTTTTTCCACTATCATGCAGCTTGCCGGGGAGATAACCACAACTGTCAGGTTTTTGTACACAGTGAAGCTGACTCAAGGACAGGCAGGGTTTGCAGGCAGTGTGAACTCAGGCTGAATATAAGTTGCTGTAAGGAGCAGCAGGGGTGTGGTGTGCTGGATCTACACACGTTAGAGACAGTTACCATGAGTAATCTTCTTGTCTTTAGTAAACTCACCTTCCAGCCCCCTTGTCTTTCTGGACTCCACAAAGCCAGTGTCATAATGAGATACCTACTCTTTTAAAGGCCTCATGCATGACAACCAAAACATCATTGAAAACATTCACAAAATTGGTAAGAATTAATAAATTTGTTGAAGGTGGAATTTCTGCTCTTCCTTTCCCCTCTTTCAGTCCACTGCTGATTTCTGCCAAGGAAGTTAGTGTGATATGCTCCTGCCCTCCTGTGTGGATGTCAAAAATATGTGTCAGAAGCTATTGGTGAAGGGTAAAGACACAGATGTGCTGTGGTCCCAAGGGGAGAGGCAATAATGTCTCTTTAACAAGACCTTCTGTTGTAAACCCATTGCAAATGGTGTCCAAAGCCAGGCCCCTGAAATTGCTCCACAATGAAGACCAATCATGCAGACTGCAAAAAACACTTTCCTAGTCAGTCCCAGGAGAGCACTTTCAAGAAAAAGAAAGTCTGTTCTATAAATGGTAGGAGCAGACTCCCAATCTGTTTAAGGAAAGAAGAGAAAGTTAAAGAGGAACATTTGCTATACCCATATTCACTCAGAGATACACTCTCCTTGAGTGCAGGAATAAGATGATGTGCAAACTTGTACGTTCTGGCAATCTTTTTTAGTGGGTAATGTCTTACAGGAGCTTGTACAGATGTGAATAATTACATTCCAGAAACTAATGCAGCCCCTGCTGGGAGGGGGAGTGGAGGAATGGCCTTGACGGGACAAGGAAAGAAATAACACTTTTAAGTTACAGGAAAAGTAACTCTTACTTTATTTTGGGTCCCTGTGTTGCAAGAGAGAACTGCAGATTGCAGATTGCAGCATAGTTCTGTCTTTGCTATTCCTCTCTGGTTTCAGAGATCAGTGTTTTTGGTGTTTGGGGTTTTTTTTCTTAAAACATGAGCAGTTACTCAAATATAGGCTTGTGTAAAGCACTCTGGATTTGAGTGTGGACAGGCAGTACATTAGCTAATATGATTCCATTTAAAAGGGATTCCATAGTCGGTGCCCCAATTGAATGAAGAAGTGTCAATATTAATAAACCTCCCAAAGAAAGGGATAAAATCAGATGCCCCAATGACCCCTCAGACAGTAGTTATTCAGATCAATACACACCCATAAGCACCGATGGAGATAGATAACAACAGTGTATCCAGACCACTGAGGTTTGGCAGTACAGCACACCCACAAAGTATCCTTTGTTTTCTCTACTTTTGCTTTCCATTCCCTTATTCTCCAGTGTCAGGAGCATGAGCTACTTGTCTGCAAACTCCAGTTTCTTGCTTGGAGTTCATCCTGTCTCCTCTTGATGCCTGGACTAAAAAGGATTTCTTGGAAGCGTAAAGATGCTGTCCAAAAAGTTGAATAAGCAGTAATCCAAATCCCTGACAGCTTACATCCCTAATGCAACTGAAATGATTTTCATTCATCTTTTTAATTGTCATCAAATACAGATCCACTGCAGCTGGGCACAACTCCACTGGGCATTCACTTTCCTGGAATTGCACCTACTCGGGTCCAAGTCAAAGTTTTGCCAGTGCAAGGAGGGATGTGACCAAATACCACAAAAATGCAGTTGTTACTTTGTACAGTGTTTTGCTGCTTTGGGAGTGTGGCAAGGCTGTGCCCTTATCTTTTCTCCCCAGATTTCATGTTCGTCATGCGTATCTTCATGCCATCAAGGTCCGGTAGTTACAGTGCACCCTGGCACAGCTACAGTGTTGGAGGGTTTAAAACATTTTAGAATTTCAGCATATCTTTGTGTTGATTTCAGCAGAATGGGAGAAGAGGATGGCAAGTTCCTGAAAACAGTAAACACTTTGGGCCCAATTCTACCTTTGTCTATTGTGGTGTAAGTCTAACCTCTCTTTATGCAGCTGACAGGTAATTTGTGACAGTGTAACATGGGGCAGAGTCAAACCCCTTAATTTGGGAGAAGAACATTGCTTCCTCTGGCCCATGCCCAAGAAAATATACATAAGACATATGAAAGATAATAGTAGAAACTGTAAATTTTCTTTTTGGTGGTTTTGGGTAAAATTATTCAATTCTGGACTGAAAACTCGACCTTCATAGCTAAGCCAAAGAGGGGGGAATGTTTATCATAAGTGACCTGAAGAGTACAACTAACATGTGTTTAGAAACTTGAACTGTTGTGTTAGTCCACAAAAATTTTTAATTCCTGTTTTAAAATAACTAATGATGTCCAAATAGATTTTAGCATCTATTAAAGGTATCATCTTAAGACACTTTGATGGGGAAAAAAGAAATTGAGAATAAAGTTGTTAAGACTAATTCATAGCAAAGGAATATGAGACCTCATCATTCCTTCCAAAGCATCACAGTAAAATTTCACACCTTTTTTTTTTTTTTCCTTCCCCGTAGCAGAAACACAACAGAATAACATTATTCTCAGGGGGTCAATACTAATTGCAAACCGATGGCCACTTCTGAGCACGGGAGAGTTCCCCGGGCCGCGTTTGTTCCCGCGGGCTGCCGGGTGTGCGCCCGGGCAGCCCCAGCGCGACCGGCTGAGCCGGCGGCGGCTTCGAGCCACACGGGGGAGTCGCAATGCGCGCATGGCCAAGTTCGCCTCTCGTAAATCACTCCTTGGAAACCTGGCTTGTCCGTGCTGCCGCCTTGTCAGTCTGTCTGGGAGATAACACAAGATCTGCAACACTTAGCACAGCAAAACACAAAGCTGGGAACACGGTGCTTCTGTAACAGAACGGCCTGTAAGTACGGCTGGTTTTTGCGGGGGGAGAATGCTGTACCAAGCAGGATTCTCTTTACTGAACATTGAGCCACCAACTTGCCTGGTAATGCCATGTAGAACACTAAGAAAAGTTAAAGAAATCTCAGCCATCAGTAATAAATTACTAGAGATTTTGTGTAATCCATTAGGAGAGCAGAGGATGTGGCAGGCTCATTGCGTGACACGGCAACATGGAATCTCCTCTCAGCGACAGTGGAACAACAGTGCTGGAGCAGGAGCCGGGCCTGGATGCATCACATGGCACCGTGTGGGCTGACTCTGGTGCTCCTGCCCCAGCATTTAATGATCCTGGTATCCTGACAAAATCCACCTTTCAGTAAGTGCAGGCCATGAGCAGTGGACATACATCCTGAAAATCCTGCAGCAGGGAACCATCCTCATTCCCCAAGTCCTTCCCAAGCCGGAGGACACAGCAGTGATGAGGGTCCTGAACAATGCACAGGGGCAAGTGCAAAGATCTCTCCAGATGGCACAGGTTTTCTTGCAGTACTCAGGCCATCCTAACGAGCATTCCCTTGGATTTTTATACATCATTCTTATGACCTTACCATATCACACAGGAGACTTCCTTTCTCATCTTATTGTTACCCGCTACTAATCCAGACGGCTGCTCGCACAATACACCATTATCCAGCAAAACAACATGTGCTGACAAACGCTGTTTAGTGAGCACTGGCCACCAATCCGAGAGAGCCAGGGTCACTGCTGAACAATACCAAGAGAGGTCTCACTAGCTTCTTCTCCCTCCTCCATTCAATGAGCTGTTAATAGACAAGCTGTTAGGGAGAAAAAGAACTAAATAGTTTACAAGCTTACATTTGAAGGCCTGTGAATTGCATTAGCTGAGCCAGCTGAGTGAGAGCCAAGGCAATCTCCCTACGACTGTAGAAAATGTGGCATTGAGGCATGTGGACGCAAAGAAAGAATGACAGTGACTAGGTTTACAATATGCAAAGCTGAAATAATTACTGCTTTCTGTGGCATAGACGTTTTAGCTGAACCACAATATGGAATCGAAGCATTCCTTTAAATGCACAAGTGAGTTTGTGTGTTCATATTCTAAAACTTTCTCTCTTCTATGCAAATATTAATTTACAGCCTTAATAAAAACTTTCTGAACTTGACTTTTATTATTTCCTCATTGGACCTTTCCCCCTCCTACCTCTCATTCTCTACTGCAGAGGCCACTCTCACTGTAAGAAATGACCACAGTATTTTTCATTACTCTCTGGGTTTTTTGGGACCTAGCAGTTATCAATAGGAATGTGAACCACTTTCAATACAATTACCTGAACAATAATTTGGGATCTGTGGAGCTGGAATGTGCAACTGAAAATATTAGTAACCCTTTGGTTACCAGCCAAGAGATTGACATAGTTCTTTTTAATACTTCATTCTGTCCTTTAAATTTACTAGAGAGGGAAAAATTTTTTGAAAAGCAGCAGAACAAGACAAACTAATAATAGTGAAACAGAAAAATTGAAAAGTAAAGAATGGAACCATCCAATCATTCATTTTAAGACATTCAGTGGCAGAAAAGAATGAAGGAAATAATTAAAAACCAGCCACTATTGAACGATGATAGTTCAAAATTTCTACCTTTGAGAAAAGCTCAGAAACTTTCAAGGGGTCATATCTTCAAACAAAAGGATTGTTTTGGATCAAATATACTTTCAGGTAAAAGATTTCAGCTTGCTTACAAATTTTCTTCTTTATATTGTTCCTCCCATTTTACGTAGTCTTTGGTTAGAAAGAAGCCAGGTGCTGTCTCTAATCCAGTGCTCCAATGAGAGCAGGAAGAGCTGAGGCAGCTGCTTTAATGCAGCCCTTACAAACAACCTGAGGGGATCAGGTACCTGCTGCTGGGGCTTTCAGTAAAGGACAGTGGTGGCTTTTGCTGTAACCTCCACTAATGCGTGGCTGTCTTTGATAGCTCATTCGAAGTCCAGTTAAAGCAGTGGAAATCAGCTTGACAGCAAACACAACTTTGTTTTTAAACGTTTTTTGGTACATTATCACATAGATCATTCACAAACTGGACTAACTTGGGTAAGTGATGCAGAGAACAGCTTTTCCAGCCAGACTTGAGCTTTGCCCATTAAACTTTGTCTCAAAATCTGAGTATCTTTACCAAAGAGAAACCTTTTAGTCATGCTTAGACTACCAGCCATCTATTGCTTATATCTGAAAGCATTATTCTACACTCAGCAATCCAGCATCCCTCTACATGGGTTAAGAATTTCTGCCACTATTTCAAAAACAATGGCAAAACTCATGTTGACCTCAGAATGGACAGAGTGACTTCTGAATTGTTAGATGCTCTCTTTTGCTTCCAGTCCAGCAATGTCAGTGCAGGTGAATCAGTTTCTGGAATTAGTCATCTGAGATCAGATCAAGTAGAGATTATGCATTTTCAGGTCCTTGATTATGAAAAATTTTTAAGTATGCTGAGAAAAATTCTCTTCAGAGGCTTCAGAGAAACCATCACGTCAAGGGCAGTTTGTTTCAGTGAAAGGCTGAGGATTTATCCAATCAAACCTGAAAATCATTCTCTTTTGTTTTGGTGGGTTGGTTTTCCTGAGCTGTTCAATGTGCCCTCCTCTTAGATCCTTTCATTCAAATTAGTAGTTTCCTTATATTGGCTGATCTTTTTTCTGCTTTTAATATTCTCAGTCAATTTTATTGTAGTGCACTTACACGCTGTTCAACAGTCCCCTATTACTGTAAATAAAACGAGATAAATAACTTGGCTTTCTTTCTGCATGTGAAATATTTGGCAGCAGCCATCCTCATCCTTAACTGAGCATTTGACAGTGTCACTGTCAGTGTGTGTGAGAGCAGTTCTGCATGCCCTCACATGTCACCAGTACCCATGCTGGTTAATAAAGCTAGCTTGGGGTCTGCTGATATTACTGGCTGGCTTTATCTAGCAAGCAGAGGTACCAGTGGCATCTGTGCATCTGTTGGATGTGCAGATGGAGGCAGCTGCCCTCTTAGACACTGGCAGCAATAGCAATGTTAACATGGGCATCTATGACCAAGCAAGACGTTGCTTATCTGCAGTGTGTGGTAAAGTCACTGAGGCTCCTGTTTTCAGATCAGGCAGGTGTTATTTCTATCTATCACTGACAGACTCTGGCTTAACCGGTCACTCAAATTACAACAATAAAATCCAAAACACATCTTCATCTCTTTTCCCCTGGAGATTTTGCAGACCCTTGCTGTCCTCAGGGAAACAACCAGCACACCCAGAGTACAAAGGGTGCGTTCCTTTGGCCAGCAAGAGTCTGTATGGCCTTCCCAGCAGCCGCACTCCCGCCAGACTCCTTGGTATTGGCTCTGTGTCAGCTGGAGGTCGAGGGCCCTGCTGAAGGGCTGGGGCAGCTCACAGGGCAGCACCTGGCGTGGATCCTCAGCCTGTGCTGTGCTGGGCTGTGCTCTGGAGTTTTGCCTGAGCCTCCTGCCTTGCGCTGGGCTTGCCCTGGGAGCACACACATTGCCACAGCTTGTCCTGGCTGCTTTGGGCATTGACAGCAGCTGACTTGAGCGCTTGACTGAATGCCAGGATCTGCTGGAAACTCTGCAAGCTGCTTAAGCCAGCCAGGGGCCAACTTCGATGTTATTTCCCCCTGCCCCAGAGAGACTGGGCTAGGTGCTGCTCCAACGGTGCCCAAGACTGGCTGCACCAGGTCTGAATGGCTCAGTACTGATGTCCTCTGCCTCTGCCAAGGTTACAGATTTCAGTCTTACTGCAGGTGATGCTTACTCCCTTTAAAGTCCTGTAGGTTTATTTCCTGTTTTG
Source organism: Machaerirhynchus nigripectus (assembly GCA_013397975.1). Taxonomy (NCBI): domain Eukaryota; kingdom Metazoa; phylum Chordata; class Aves; order Passeriformes; family Dicruridae; genus Machaerirhynchus; species Machaerirhynchus nigripectus. Next base: position 172,313 of record VZRQ01007504.1, on the reverse strand, counting down.
TCTGTAAGCCAGCTCTGAAGATCAAACCTGGGTGGAGGTTCAGATCAGCACTGCCAATAGTCATCTGTATTTGTTCTCCAGGAGTATACAGATGTATCTTCCTGCTGTGCTTTGTGTGGCTGCAGCCCAGGTAGCCTCTAAAACAGACCTTCACATGGGGTATGTTCACATCCAGATATGCTGAAGCAAAGCCAATATTTTACCTAAGTCCCAAAGTATGGAGTTACAGGTTTTGACTCATTTTTATTTAAATACATCCTTGAGATCTAAAAAGACTGTATTCTTTTAATTTTGTTATTGCAAGAGCAAATCTATTCCATTTTGTTAATGCAAACTGCTTCGAAAAGAGCAAAATATCCTTGTAAGTATATTGTAGAAGCAAGTAATTAAAATAGTCAAAATAAAAAGTAAAAATCACATGACTTTAAGAAAGCACATAAAGGGTAATCAAGCAGAGTAAAACCAAATAAGATTATTTTAATTTACAGACTCAGTATATGGTGTATTGTATTCTTTGGACTGAACAGAATTGCATGCTGTGCAAGGGTGTTCTGAACTCCATTAAAGAGTAATCTTTGTACACAACAGTAGTGCTGTGCAAATAAATGTTGTGAGGCAAAATAAATAAGTTTTGAGAAATGAATGACTTTAGCAGTAGTTTGCCAATTAATTAGAACAAAGAGGGAAGTCTAGCAGACAACACAAAGAGATAAACAGGGAAGAATTCAAGTTGCCGTAACAGCTTTTGCAATTTTCTTACTCTACTTTTTGCTAATTTTCCCTCTCAAAATCTTTGTGGGATTTTCTTTGAAGGGAGAAGGGAGCCAAGAGGGCGCAGTGGCAATTTTTCTCACTCATGAAATGCTATCTTTGGGTCTTTCCTCAAAAAAGGTTAATTGTAACTTGATCATTTTGTTTTAACAGGGCAATGGACTGTGAACTAGAATAGAGAAAGAATTAGAGAAGATTTAGTTAAGTTGCATGTACTGTAGGCAGCAAGACCTGTTCCCCTAAAGCAGTTAAGGAATTAACCAGTGCAATTTCATAATTATTAGTTATCATCTCTCAGAACCTGTGGAGGATAGGTCAAGTCCCAGAAAACCAGAGGAGGGCAAATACAGTACCTGCTTTCAAGAAAATGGAAAAAGGAACTCTCAAGAAACCATGTATTTCTCAGCCTAACTTTAAGCAGGTTATAACTGGAAAGAATAAATTAGATATTAAAACATTTTTAAATGGCAGCATTTTGGAAGGAACTGGAAATGCTAGAGCACCACAATTAGAAGTAGTGCTCTTGGTAAACCAGGGAGCTTATTCCAATTTGACAAGGTCACATTCACTCAAGTGGAATCAAAAAAGCTATATATAGGCAGGAGAAGCCAAATCTCCACACACCAAAAAGGCAGAAGCCTGGAAGATCTGAAGGTGATAGCATCCACAGTAAATGAGAAGTGAGATGTACTCGTACAGAAGCAAATCTTGTAAAATGTACTAACAGTAGCACTGCTTGTAAGAGGTCAACCATCATTACTCTGCTGTGCTCAGAACTACTGGAGGTTTACCAGTTTACCCAGAATTTGGTTTAAGTACAATATTTTTTAAATAAAAGGTTCCGTCTCACTGGACAGGAACAGGAATAAAAAGAAACTTATAAACTATGAGAAAAGTCTGGAGAAAGTGAGTTTGTTTCCTGTACACACTTGGGTAGGGTAGGATAACAGACTCCAGTGTATAAGAAGATGCTAAAAAGAGAGAGTAATCCATTATCCTCTGAGGTTACGGAAGGAAATACTGCTTTAATTTCCAAAAAAGGAGATTTAGGTAGTCTTTCTAACGATAAACCTAGATAAACACTTAGACGGGCTGCTAGAGTGTCTGTAGAACCTCTGTTGCTGGTCTTAAAAACCAAATTAGATAATAGACCTGTCAACATTTTGGGTGTATTTGATCCACATTCTTTAGCAGAAATGGACTACATGAAACAGCCTCCAAGCTAACCCTAATCCTAACCTGAACCTTGACCCTAAAGGCCAACCAAACCTAACCCTAACCCTAACCCTAACCCTAACCCACAAATTTTAATTAAAAAACAAACATACAATCAATAAAATAAAATTTAAAAAATTTTAAAATTAAAAAAAAAAAGCCAAAAAGAAACTTGAGAAGGTGGATCTTGGCATTGCAAAGATCAGAGGTGAGTAAAACAAGTCAGTATCTTTTTGCTGATTCTGATTATTCCAGATTCAGCTGTGTTTTAACAGAAATACAGCACTTAAACAAAGAAGGAGGATGCTGAAGGTGGGCAAGGCAGAACTGGGAAACAGCAATAACTATTCTGCTACTCATCCTTTAGGAGCCTGTATTCTATCTCCTGGAAGAGAGGGGAAGCTGTGGTTCTCTTTTTTTCTTCTCTCTGCTTTTGCAGAGTCCAGGGAGAGATGCATGAGCAAGAACTCATTTGGAGCTGAATGGAGTACAACAAGTGGTCTCTCTGAATATTGTGGCCAGCATCTCCATGTTCATCTCTAGCACCACACAGCCAGTGGATACAGACAGAGGATCTCCAGAATGGAGCCAGGGAGTGTGTAAAAGCAGCAACAGAGGAAAGCAAGAGAGTGGTTCACGCAGATTCCTCCCCCGCACTGAGAAAACTCATTCCCCACACATTGGTGTCCCAACACAGTGAAATTTCCTGGGACAAAAGCGGCAGATTCAGCAAACACTGGGGGGTAGTTTAATATTTCTTTAACTATCCTCAGGCACTATTTTTTTCCTGTATGTTCAATTAGACTGTGGATTTATTGATAAATAAATCAAGTCTCTGTGTTCAATTTTGCACTGAGGGAAGCCACAGCTGAGTAGCAGAATTTCAGGAATACATTCATCTAAGCATGTGAAATTCTCTTTGGTCTTTGAATCCTCTTGCAGATAAACTACTCTTACCATATTTATGGAGTACCAGCTTTTCAACACTTATTTTATAATCCATAGTCCTCTGCCCTTTTGCAAATAACTTGTGTTTTGCCCAGAAAGGCAGCCTCTCTCAGCTCACACATCTTATGTGTTTGTGTCAGTCTGCATTATTTATATAAAGCCACTAAAGCCATTCCTCTTTTCCATGTTCTTATAATGGTGCTTATCATGTAATATTTGGACAGCTACTTGTTGTTGCTGATGAGACTTTGTCCACTGCTCCCACCTTTATTGTACAAGCTTTCAGCAGAGTTTTGAATTGTTGGGTGTCCAACAGTCTCAGTAGCAGCAGATGTCCATTTCACAAGCGAGTTATCAGAGGTATCTGGTGATGTTTGGAGTTTGATCTCTGCTTTTCTGAATGTTGCTTTTTCATTTTGAACACTCATGGTGTTGATGTTTGCTTCTAAGCCGTCATAGTTTTTAAGTTTCATCCAGCAAGCCCACACGGTGTATTTCTTGTTCAATTACACCAAGAGACGTGTAGATTTTCTTTGGATAAGTTGCAAGCAGCAGTTCCTACAGATTACCTCCGTGTTTGAAAATATGTGTATTTCACAGCTGAGGGATGAAGAGACCAGTACTGTCCTCCTTTTCTTCCTGGTGTAAATGCCTTACCTAGGAAAGATCCCTCCCAATCCTACCCATGCTGAGGCTCAGAGAAGTGCACTGAGACATCAGGCCAACACTCACCACCCCTTCCATCTCCACTCCCAGCCCCTCAGCAGCTCTGTTCTGATGGCTCCACATGGAAACCAAAGCTGTCTCAGGGACCAGGCTGGCAGGACGTGACAGCTGCAAGTCCTCCCAGAGTGGCTCATTTTGTCATGCCCTGCAGAGGGGTTGTAACTGCAGTGAGATTTCTAGCACAGCACCTTCTGCTGAGCTACTTACACATTAAAGAAATGCCCAGTCCCTATAGTGGGATACACCTGGGAAATAATCTGTTCCCATGAGTTGCAAAGGAAAGGCTTCTGGGTTTTCAATATCAATATATTATCAAGCTATACACCCCCAGAGGAGGTGTTTGCTCCCCAATTCAGTCTGTTGATGCTTTTGTCTGAACTAACCAACTCTGTAATTCGTAATTACAATCTATAAATATTTTATATTACTTTAAAATGTGGTTTTAAAATATTTAAATTAATCGGGGCTGGTGAATTAGATAGCCAGGAATGTGAAACTGAGCTTGTCTAATCCTCTGTGCTTCTCCTTTCAGTTTTTAGCTGTAGCCCTAACACTCCCACTTTCTGTGGGATAAACCAATGGGAGAAAATTTTGCTTGAAACATATGAATGGTTTGACTCAGTTATCCATGTTCGGTGTTTTCTTGCAGCTATTTCAGCTCACTGAACCCAGACTGAGTATCCACACTGCCAAAATATGAATTTGGATGGATGGGCACCGCAGAGTGTCTGCCTAAGCCTTGTAAAATTTCACAGTACAACTGGGACTGACCTGTAAAACTGGAGCCTGTTGTGATCTATCCTGTAGCCATGCTGTGTGCTGTGCCCCGTGCAGCACTCCCTGGATTTCGTAACCTGCTTCGGCAACAAAAAGACTCAGTGGCTTCTCACCAGACATCCCTTTCCACACTGCATCCAGTGACCCCATCAGGGTCTACAAAGGATGTTTCCAAAATATTATGTGTCACAGATATGTCATGGTAATTGCCAGTATGTCCCAGAAATGTGCTAAGTCCTGTAGTGACTACTTGGAGGAAAAATCCCACAGACTGTATGCTCAAAATTTAGTTTTTCATTTGGCATTTGTGATACAAATAAAGAAAACTTCAAGAGCTGAGTGTTATTTATGTAATGGTTCATTTTACCAGAGGCTTGGGTAGTGTCCTGTCTGAAGTGAATTACCATTGAAGACAGTGTAGAGCCCCTGAATTTAAAAGGGAAGGGAAACGATTATGCTTATCAGAGTTGGTTTTTAGGAAAGTTTTCTTATATTAAGAAGCTCAGACAAGCTATTATCTTTAATAACAACTACTAGTCTGAATTTCAAATCAAATACTGTCAGTCTTATTAATCTACCAGCTTGTGCAGTGAATGCACCTTTCCGGAGGAGAAGAGAAGAAAGGAGTCACGGATGAAGGAACATTCCTGTAAACTCCATTACCAATATGGAATTACTCACTTCTTACTCTTTTTGACCACAAAATACAAAATGATATTTAAGAAACTTTTCTGGTGTGAAACTCAAGATACTGAATAGTAAAGCATAAAGTATTAAAGACAAATCTGTGTATGAAGCTGTGTCAAGGAAGGTTTAGGTTAGATACTAGGAAAAGGTTTTTCACCCAGGGAGTTGTCAGGCACTGGAACAGGCTCCCCAGGACAGTGGTCACAGTACAAATCCTGCCAGAGCTCATGGAACACTTGGACAATGCTCTCAGGCCCATGGTGGGATTGCTGGGGTGTCCTGTGCAGGGCCAGGAGTTGTACTTTGATGATCCTTGTGGGTCCCTTCCAGCTCAGGATATTCTATGAGTCTGTGATGAACTGATACCTTTCAAATCTTATAGTAGAGTTTAAGGAGGTGTGAGGCCAGTGTCTTGCCTCACACACTTGGAACTCCTAGAAAAAGTACTGAGTTTTGGACAAACACATATTTAAGGTCTTTTCCTTAAATCTAGATCTTGCTCTAGATTATTACCTTGTGTATTACCCATAGGCTGAAGCAAAGTACATTTTCCCCTATTATCCTACTTAAACCCTAGAAATAGGGTTTATTTCACACACAGTGACTAGGTGGGAGCAGGGAACAGTGTGATTGATTTTTGCTGTGACAAAAGCCACCTGGTTCTCCTGGAGAGAGGACAGGGAGGGGGAACCAGACACCCTTTGATGAGCTCCACATATGTTTCTGCTCTACTAAAGTTTATCTAAGGCCATTTTTCCCACTTTGACTCTTGGCAAGCCATACTTTGCCTTCAAAGGAAATCTGTCCCAGGACTGTAATAATGGAATTAATAGACCTATGCAGGGCTTCCCTGAATCTGCAGTCACTGAAAAACCTTGTACGCAGCACGTCTATGAGAAACCATTCAAGCAGCTGCCTAAGTGCATAAAGCATTTGAAAACACTGGCCTTATCTCCTCAAGAGTCGACAGCAAAATGTACGGTCACGTTGAGGTTTCTGGCAGTTCTAGAAATAGTGCCTGCTGAGCAAATAAGGTCAGAGTGGGTGGGTGAAAATAGATTGTTCTCAAAATTTGGCACATAAAACTTTAAAAGTGCTTTATGAACAGAAATCATTCTCTCAGGTCTTGATCCTGCAAAAGCTCATGTGGGTAGACTTCTCAGGATCATAAAATAAAAGATCTGTTTATGCTTTTGCAGGGTGGGGTTTCAGGCTAAATAAAAAAAAGGTGAAAGATTAGCCCCAGGAGGCTTCACCTTGAAAGGAAGATATCCGTGCCTTTCTCTTTATTAGTTTTCCTGTGAGAAAAATACTGGACTAACTTTTTTTCATTTGCCCACTCTTTCAAAACTTAAGAAGCAGTTCCTCCAAGGCACTTGTTTTGATTTTTTCACTTAGGTATTCTAGGAACTCGCTTAAATCATTTGATGTTTGTGTTAATAACATAAAATCTTAGTGATCTGAAATCTTTATGCAATTAAGCAAAATAATACAGCTCCCTACATGCAACTAAAGTAGTTTGGGGAAATTCTCAGTGGAAATAAGGATGACTCATTCCTCAAGCAACACTAAGAACTACGTACATATATATGCTGTAAGTTCCCAATTGGAAAAAAAAAATGGGGACTTTATATAATAAAGGGCCTTCTTAATCTGCATGGAAAGATGACAAGGTATTTGTACAGCTGAGACTGTATTCAGGAGTGTGTTTACCAGAACCCAAGTTTATTCTCAAGAGCAACATCCAGTGAATAAGACTATACTGGTTGTAATTTTAAGCCTCACACACTTGTAAAGTCATTATGCTGTCAGTCCTTTCTGATACCAAAGTCTGCATGCTGTGCATTTAAGTGTTTAAGATGAAGGACTGAAAAAATTTTGACATTTAGGCATTTGGAACCAAATAAGAGTTGTGCTTTGAGAAAAATCCAAAGAAAGAAAACCTTCTAATGAAAGAGCAGCCTTAGGTGCTATTAAATTACTATCTTCCTGATAGAGATATTTGATTTTGAACCTCTATCTGCCATTCAGACTCTTACTTTGGCATCAGCATCCCCACTTCATTTGTCATCTAATCACAGCCATGCTATTTCATGACTTGTGCCAGGTGATGGACATTGTAAGCAGCAATACAAGCCCTTGGATGCATTTAGAGCACCTGTGCCACTTGGGGTTTTTGCCTGTGTTGCTGACAGAGAGATCTCTGTGTGGAGGAACCCGTCAACTTCTAATGTCACAAGGGGTCTGTTCTGAATTAATCACTTACTGGCACCTGTCTCTGCTCCAGCCCAGAGAGAATCAGCCGGTGCCCATGCTGAAGGCTATGTGGGCCCTTAATATTCGCAGGTAAGTGTCAGTGATATTGGCAGCACTGCCTGGTGTCCCATAGCCCTGTTTTCCTCACCCCAGAGCAATCTGGAATCCCACATTATTAATCTCTTGTGGTGTTAGACCCTGTTTTCGACTGAAATCTCATGTTCTTGTCAACAGGTGGGGACCAAGGCTGTGAGGAGAGACAGCCAGAGCCACAGGGAAGGCTGTGAGGGCAGGAACAGTCCCAGAGCACCCCTGTGCACAGCATTGCAGCATCTGTGTCCCACTGCAGGGCAGTGTGAGGGGACACACAGCACTAAGGGATTCTCAGGTACCACAGGGGTGGGACTGCCCAGTGACCAGAGCCAGACAGCTCTTTGTGACCTCTCCCCTGCAAGTGATTCCATGTAAGAACTGCTCCGCTGGTAACAACAACAGCTTTACTGAACCTACAGCTTTATGAACACCAGCACATCATCCCTTTTTCATCCCCTGACTTCCCAGAGCTTGTCAGGAAGCCCAGTGTTCATTATCCACGCACTCCACAGATGAGCCTCCTCTGACAGTGAACTTCACTCCCTGTGTGTCTCTGCTTACACAATACACCCAGGTACCCTGCTTCCTTCCTAAGGAGTGGGATGTTCTTTAAACTGATACAAGATTTGATCCACCGTGTTTATAGCACATATTGGATAAACGCTAATTTGCAGGAAGTTTTTACAAGTGGAAAACCTTGCTAAAACACATAGTATTGAATGGATATCTTGCTGTGCTTGGATCAATGAAGCTTATACTGTGGCTCAGGTCTAATCTTACGACAATTCAGCAATTGAATCCACTTATGTTAGGCTACTGGCACTGTTGCAGGATGCATTTTGTATCTACTGATTAACTGTATTCAGTTTGTGCTGAAAATGAAAAAGAAATCAATGAAAACACTTAGAAAACTAAAACAGAGAAAGACATGAACATATCAAAAACCAAAAAGAAGAAACAACCCTGTAAATTCTGTAGTGAATTTGAAGATTTCTGTGAATTAGTATCTTTTTCTTCATATCCTGGAATGATTCCTAGGTCATCACACTGAAAATTTAATTTTTAAACATTTAGTGTTTAAACTCTTAAAAATAGCAGCAGCTCTGGACATGTGGTGACTTAATCTGGGATGCAAGATGTCCACTGGAAAGCCATTGACCAGCACACAGGACTGTGATGTCTAAAACATGGTCAAGAAATGTTTCAGACTGCATTCCTGGAATCATGAAGTTGCAGGGATGGGTATAGGGATAACATTTCCTACACAGTTGTAGGCAGTGAGTGGAAAGAGGTGATCCTCATGCTTCTGCTTAGGGGGAAAGACTTCTATTACTATTAGATATTGGGAACTACACAGAGGCAATCTGAGCATACTCCACAGAAAACCAGGCAATGTTAGTTTGGGTTGCTCATGGAGATGTTTGTTATTAATACAGACCTAAAAAATTCAATTCTCCCAATTTAAGTGTTTTGGAAGTGATTTTCACTGTTGGATTAATCTCCAAATGGGAAAAAATGTAGACACAGCAGTCTAGATTTTGATCTTGCAAAGCATTCCCAGGGTCTGTCACATTGTTTCTTGCTTAGTGGCTTCATACAGGTAGGGATACATTTTAACATGTGTATTTCATGCTTTTGAAAGGTGCTTAGCTGACAGTCTCAGATGATGACTCTTGGGCACAGTCTACCTTCAGATACGTGCAAGCTATTTCCCTTGATATCAGTGAGAACTGCTTTTGCTCATGAGAGCTGTAGGCAACTCACATTTTCCTCCTGTCTCTCCTCTGCTGCTTTAACATATTGGCAACCTTGAACCTTCCCCTTTTCAATTATCACTTTTAATTCTTACGTGATTCTTACATGATTGATCAGTGTGCCTACTGGAAGTCAGTGCTGGAACTGCAGCTCTATGAATGCTTTCATTGAGTTTGCGTCATTGTTTTAATCCTTAGACTAGTCTCAGCATCTCCTGATGATTTCTATAATACTCCCCCAAACACCTCTGCTGAATACATTATTCTGTATTTGTCTATGTTCTTACACCTTGATCTGATGCAGAGTTATCTCACAGTGGATTTGTGTGCTGGTGTCTGTTTTTGTATGCGCATCACTTCCACTGCTTTCCAAATGTGTCTGAATTGCTAAGTTCCTGTTTAAAAATTATTACTTCCCCTCTCAAAGATCTGAATTTGCTTTCATTTCTTTGATCTTTGGCTACTATTTTGGCCCACAGATCTAACTTCCATGTTCTCTCTGTTTTATTCTGGTATCCAGTGATGCTCACAGCACCATCCAGATTGGGCTTGGGCAAAAAACCCCCAAATATCTCCAGTGGCAGACCATCATTGGTGTCAAAATTGCCAGGGCTTGGCTGTGGGACATCTCTATTTTGCTCGCCCCAGAGCCACACTGACAGCTCCTTCTGGTGCCACAGCAGAGGACAGGGCAGGCAGGATGTAGGGCAAGGCAGCAGCACCATCCTCCTGCTCCTCCCATGAAAGCAGAAGGTGCTGCCTTACTGTCCACAAATCTTCTCTTGCTCCTCAGTCCTGGTGATTTCCTTCAGAAGACTAAGAACTAAGTTTGCTTGTGCTTCTGAGAAACAAGGAGCATTTTTTGATGCCATAAGATTGAAGCAATGTCTGCTCCACAGTCCTTAATATTCCCCCCCGACACCTTCTGTTCCCATTGCTTAGGCTTTGTCATTATTTGAATCATCTGCTTTCTGAAAGTAATCAGATTAAAATATTAGTTTTCTATATCTGAGATTTCCTTTCCTGACACAGAAAAAAACTGCAAGATGAGGTGGTTCCTCAAAAAATGCCATCACAAAGTTCTGTATTTCAACTATGCTGAAATTCACATTGTCTGTACTTGAAACATCACTTCCACAGATTATTTTACCATTACCATTAAAAGAAAGTGCCAAGTTCTTATGCTGTACTGATTTTCTAACTTCTTTTCCATTTTAATTTAAGCTAAAAGCTAACCATATGTCCTAGTTTAAAGGACAGGTGTCTGCCAAAGAAGACACCTCAGCCCTTCCCAAGAGAAAAGTCCCCAGATAAGAGGCTGCAGCCAGCTCCCACCTTCCCCCCACCTTGGCCACTTCTTTTGTCTCTCCTAAGATTGATCGTTATCATCTCTTAGGCAACAAATGGGGCAAAATTCCCTGAGAGAAAGAAGGAAAAAAAAAAGGAAAAATCTAAACTACCAACATTATCCACCCTGAATTTTTTCCAATACCAACATGTTGCATCAAACTTAAACTTTGAAACTATATACATACATGCATTACCCTAATTATATACATAATACATCTAGATCTAGATACAGGCACAGTGTGACAGGCATTTCACCCCCAAAAAAAGGTCCCTTTGAATATGCATTGTGTCTCTCCATCCCTCTGCATCACCCACCAGGTGCAACCTGGTCCCTGAGCAAAGACAACCCCATGGACCCATGGATGGGTTTGTCTTTGCTGAAGGTGGAATTAATCCAGACAGTCTTTCCTAGCATACCTTTCATATGCACCACCGGAACCTTGTCTCCATAAATTGTATGCGGGGGTTCAGATTGGGCAGATCCAGCTCGGTTGGTGCCTCTGGTGTTAACTAACCAGGTGTCCTTTGCTAAATGCAGCTCCCAGTTTTTGAAAGTCCCCCTGCCCGGTGCCTCCAAGGTGATTTTTAGCAGTCCGTTGCACTGCTCAACTTTCCCAGCAGCTGATAAGCAATATGGTACTCCCACTCAATACTGTGTTCTTTAGCCCAGGTGTTAAAAGGCTGTTCTTGAAATGAGTCCCATTGTCGGACTCAGTTCTGTCAGGGGTACCATTGCTCCAGAGGACTTGCTTTTCAAGGCCCAGGATGGTGTTACGGGCCATAGCATGAGGCACAGGGTAGGTCTCCAGCCATCCAGTGGTGGCTTCTACCATTGTGAGAACGTAGTGCTTGCCTTGGCGTGTTTGAGGCAGTGTGATGTAGTCAACCTGCCAGGCCTCCCCATACTTGTATTTGGACCCCCGCCCACCATACCATAGGGGTTTCACTCGCTTGGCCTGCTTGATCGCAGCGCACATCTCATAGTCATGGATAACCTGGAAGATACTGTCCATGGTTAAATCCCCCCCTCAGTCTCATACCCGCTTATAGGTGGTATCTCTGCCCTGATGGCCTGAGGCATCATGGGCCCCCTGAGTTAGGAACAACTCTCCCTTGTGTTGCCAATCCAAATCTACCTGTGACACTTCTATTTTCACAGCCCAATCTACCTGTTCATTGTTTCGGTGCTCCTCATTAGTCCAGCTCTTGGGGACATGGGCATCCACATGACGGACCTTCACAAGTAGCTTCTCTACCCGAGTGGCAATGTCTTGCCATTCTTCAGCAGCCAAGACTGATTTTCCTCTATGCTTCCAATTAGCCTTTTTCCACCTTTCCAGCCAACCCCACAGAGCACTGGCTACCATCCACTAATCGGTGTAAAGGTAGAGCTTTGGCCACTTCTCTCTTTCAGCAGTGTCCAGGGCCAGCTGGTCAGCTTTTGAGTTCAGCAAGTTGGCTCGATCCACCTTCTTGTTCAGTAGCTTCTGCGACCTGTCGTGGGGCGCTCCATACAGCTGCTTTCCATTTTCGGTTTGTCCTTACAATGTGACAGGAACCATCAATGAAAAGAGCATAGCGTCTTTCCTCTTGTGGCAGTTGGTTGTACGGGGGAGCTTCCTCAGCCCACGTCACCTGTTCCTGATCCTCTTTGTCAGTCAGACCAAAATTTTCACCTTCAGGCCAATTTGTAATTACTTCCCAGGGTGATTTGGGTTTCCAGTACGGGTGCGCTATGTGATGAGGGCAATCCATTTGCTCCATGTGGCTGTGGTGGCGTGGTGGGTAGAGGGAACCTTTCCTTTGGACATCCACTCCAGCACCGGTAGTTGGGGTGCCAGGAGGAGTTGTGCTTCTGTGCCAGTGACCTCTGAGGCCGCTTGGACTCCTTCATAGGCTGCCAGGATTTCCTTCTCTGTTGGAGTGTAGTTGGCTTTGGACCCTCTGTAACTTCGGGTCCAGAATCCCAGTTGTTGGCCTCAAATCTCACCAGGCACCTTCAGCCAAAGGTTCCAGGACAGACCATGGCTCCCAGCTGCAGAGTAGAGAACATTCTTCACCTCTGGTCCTGCCCTGACTGGGCCAAGAGCTACCACATGAGCGATCTCCTGCTTGATCTGGGCGAAGGCTTGTTGCTTTTCAGGGCCCCAGTGGAAGTAGTTCTTCTTGCGGGTAACCAGGTAGAGAGGGCTCACAATCTGCCTGTACTCAGGAATGTGCATTCTCCAAAAGCCTATGGCACCTGGGAAAGTTTGTGCTTCCCTCTTGCTGGTTGGTGGAGACATCACTGTGGTCTTGTTGACGACCTCAGTGGGAATCTGAAGCCGTCCATCTTGCCACTTCACTCCCAGGAACTGGACCTCTTAGGCAGGTCCCTTCACTTTACTCTTTTTGATGGCGAAGCTGGCTTGCAGGAGAATCTGGATGATCTTTTCTCCTTTCTCAAATAATTCCATTCCCTACACAATGATGTCGTCGATGTACTGCAGATGTTCTGGAGCCCCACCCTTTTCTAATGCAGTCTGGATCAGTCCATGGCAGATAGTGGGACTGTGCTTCCACCTCTGGGTCAGTCGGTTCCAGGTGTACTGCACACCCCTCCAGGTGAAGGCAAACTGAGGCCTGCACTCTGCTGCCAGAGGAATGGAGAAAAAGGTGTTAACAAAGTCAGTAGTGGCATACCACTTAGCTGCCTTGGACTCCAGCTCATACTGGACCTCCAGCATGTCTGGCACAGCATCACTCAATGGTTGAGTCACTTCATTCAAGGCACGATAGTCCACTGTCAATCTCCATATCAGACTTGCACACAGGCTAAATGGGGCTGTTGAAGGGTAAGTGGGCCTTGCTGACCACCTCTTGGCTCTCCAGCTCATGGATCATCTTGTGGATGGAGATAACGGCATTCTGATTCGTCTGATACTGCTGGTGCTGCACTGTCAAAGCGGCAGTTGGTACTTGTTGTTCCTCCACCTTCAGGAGTCCAGTGGTAAAAGGATTCTCTGACAGTCCAGGCAAGGTGTTCAATTGCCTAATGCCCTCTGCCTCCACAGCAGCTATCCCAAAAGCCCACCTGAGTCCTTTTGGATCTTTGAAATAGGTGCTCCGGAGGGAGTCTATGCCCAGAATACATGGGGCCTCTGGGCCAGTTCCAATAGGATGTTTCTGCCATTCCTTTCCAGTCAGCTCACCTTGGCTTCCAACAAGGTCAACTGCTGTGATCCCCCTGTCACCCCAGCAATAGAAACAGGTTCTGCCCCCACATGTACCGATGGCATTAAGGTACACTGCGCTCTAGTATTGACCAAAGCTTTGTATTTCTGTGGCTCTGATGTGCCAGGCCATCAGATCCACACAGTCCAAAAGACACAATTCTCCCATGCCTCTACCTGGCTAGAGGCAGGGCCCCTCTAGCCCTGGCTATCATTCCTGGGCATATATACTAGAGATTCCTTCCAGGGGATCCGACATATCATCCTCCCTTCTGTAATACCCGGCAGCTCAGTCACGGGAGGCTGAGGCTACTTTCACTTTAGCGGAACCCCCTCGTTAGTGTTTCCCTCCTTCGGTTCATGCACCTGTGCTGCCAGGACAGAAGTGGGTTTCTATCCCACCTTCTCATGTCTCCCCAGTGGTCACACAGGAAGAACCACAGCTCAGCTCATGGGGTGTACCCTCTCTCTCTAGCTGGGGGACATCAGGTTCTGATGTTGGGGCCTGTGACTCGCACTGGTGCCGCATGGGAACTGTTCTTCCTTACCTCCTCCATCACCTCCTCCCTAATCTCCTTTTTGAGGCTCTTAACCACAGCAGAGGCATGAGCCTAAATAGGGCCACTGATCCTACTCATAATTCCTGAGCTTGCTGGCTACAGAGCCCACTGTCTCTCAGTTGTCCTCGGCATTAATGGTTGCGATGAAGGTGGTGTATTTGGATGGCCCTAGCTTTGCCAGGTTCCACAACATTTGCCCTGTGCACCTGACCTTGTCATTACCATGCTGTCCATCCTTTCCAAAAAGTATCTCTAGTACTGCCACTTCTCTCATGTGTTGGATCCCTTCCTCAGTGACCTTCCAGGGCATTCTATGGTGGTACTCCTGCATTCTTCCTCTGTGAAAAAACCTCTCTCTTACACTCATTAAAAGCCGCTCCCAGAGAGAAAGGGGCCCTGGCTCCCTCACAAACACCTGATCAATACCCATGTCCTGGGTCAAGGACCCCAAATTCCTGCCTTCACCACTACCCAGTTGCACACCTGTACCCATAAGGTCCCAAATCCAAAGTAACCAGATTGCATAATCCTTGTGCCCCTGTCGTACAATGTCTCTTCGCAGATTATGGAGACTATCATATGACAGGGACTCAGTGATGATTTCAGGCTCTGGCTCTCCTGCTGGTTTTGAGGGCCCTGGTACCTCATCATCATTAACTGGGCGTACTGATTTGGCCCTATACTTCTTCCTCTGCACAGGGGCAACTGCTGCTGGAGGTGGCTGCGGCTGCCCTTGTGATTCAGCTGGAACTTGGACGTGGGTTCCACTGCTGCATCATCAGACTCTCCCTCTTTAAAGTAGGGAGAGGGTTTCCTGCCAGCTGGGGAAGAGTACTGCCTCAGCATCTGGCATATCTCCTCCAATACCCCCATCCAATCTGGGTGGTTCATTTCTGAGGTGGGCTGTGGGACAGTGTCAGGTTCTGGGGCCATGTCAGGCTCTGGGGTGGCATCCCTAGTCTCTGGGGTAAGTGTCTGGGTGGTTATCCAAGTCAATCTCCCCTTATCTCTGAATGCGAAACAGAATAGGCCTATCAGCAACACCAGCCACTGTACGATATAGTTAGCATCTAGAGGAAATTTGAACCCTTCAAAAACTGGTGGGGTAGGCAGAAACAAATGGGTGAAGGGTTGGGGGAAAACTTCCCCTGGTATTACTTCCTCACAAAGCATACTATTATTAATGAAACCCCAAAAACATAAACTTAGTGTGTGATAGCCCTGTATCCATGTGTCCTCATTCCAGAGGAAGTTAAAAATCCATGAATTCCTCACCTTATGGACCCATTGTGCAAACTGGATAACAGCCACAGTAGCCTTAGTCATAGGACCCATGTTTAGTTTAGGAGCTGCAAATGGGAAAAAATATAGCCATAACCATGTATCAGCTGAACCAGGGTAGGCTAAAACACATGGTGCCGCCTAGCAAGGTTTCTATATTCAGCACACAAAAATGGGTTTCCCAGGAACTGTTATACCTTTTTGACCCTTTCCTCTCGATGCCCTCAGGCTTCACATTGGGCGCCAAGATCTTTCCTAGTTTAAAAGACAGGTCTCTGCCAAGGAAGGTGGGAACCTCCCTTGGAATGGAAAATGTGGCCCTCTTCCCTCCAAATTATTTTAATTTTGAAATTACAGGGCCTTCGGGCAAAGATATGGGAAAAGGAATAACAGCTCTTTACTAGTATATATATATGTATGACAAGGCAAACAAACAGCAGTA
>VZRQ01007504.1:104864-156221 GCA_013397975.1 Machaerirhynchus nigripectus | reverse complement strand
GGTCCCGGTGCCCCTCCGGATGGTGAAATGGGCTGTAGCAGGAACCTCGGAGCAGCGGCTGGAGTGGCAGAGGCGAGCAGGTTCCGGAGTGGCAAACAAAATGTAGCAGAAACTGCACAGCCGTAGCAGGAGCCGCGGGGGGTTGGGCAGACATGGGTTATTGGGATAAAGTGTAGCAGAAAAAAACCCGAAGCAGCGGCAGAAAAACAACGGGGCTGGGCAGCGGCAGCCGGGCTTCTGCAAACAGGCCAGAGACACTCTCTAGGAGGGGGTCCCGGGTTTTCCCCTGAGGTACCTGAGTAGGTGATGAGAGTCCCTTGCAATGAGATTGGGTGTTTGATAAGGTCCCAGTTCAATGACCGCTTCTAGGAGCAAAGCCTCACTCACAGCAGAAGCAGTTGATGGTGGCAAGATGGAGCTCCAAGGTGGCAGTGAATTCTTCCCACAGCAACCACAGACCAGCCATCTTCCATCCAATCCAATCCCGACACCGAGCGAGGACCTGAGCCCAGCTCCTCACCCCCCAGTCAAAAATCTCGAGGTATCTCTGCCCTTCCCAAGAGAAAAGACCCGGGCGAAGAGGCTGCAGCCAGCTGCACTCCTTCCCCCAGCCTTGGCCACTTCTTTTGTTTCTCTTAAGTACCAGTTGTTACCATCTCTTAGGCAACAAATGGGGCAAAATTCCCTGAGAGAAAGAAGAAATAAAAAGGAAAAATCCTAATCTCCAACACCGTAGCATTCCCACTGTTTACTCTATATCTCCTCTGCCAGAAAATCATCTGCTGTAAGTGTTGTATTTGTAACTTAACAGGACACAAATCAGAAAGGAATTTTTGGTTTTCAGAGTTATGCCCAAAGGTTAACAACTGCAGATTGTAGTGCCAAATACTTTTCTCTGTGATGTTACCATGAGCACGCAAGCAAATTCCGCTTTTCTGACTAGTGGAAAATATCAGATAACCCCAAGTGAAAATCATACTAAATCTGAAAAGATGCTAATGTGCTAAGAAGCTGGTGAGGCCTTAGATGAGATGAAAAAAGGCCTCTATTTCCTAAGAAATAAAGATTCAGGTGAAGAAGATGAATAAGGTCCTGTGGATAAAATGGAAAGTACAGATCTTTCTCTTGTTTCCAATAAAGTGCTGCTAGAGGGTCTCCCAAGAGATTTCTGTTAGTCTATATATTTTAGATTCCTGAAGTTTAGTTGTTTCAGCACAAAAACAATGAAATAACATAAACCCATGTCACAGCATATCCTTTTGCCTTGGTATCATCTGTCTGAAGACTTTAATGTTGACTAAGATACTGCATCTCATTATTGTAGTTTATTTTAGGTTCATTTTTCACAGAGCTGATGGACTCTTTGAGGCTTGCAGGCCTGAGTGAGCTGGACAGGTGAGGGCTGGCAGAGATCCAGGACATGCATAGAACTCAACAGCTTTCGTGTAGTTTGATTTTGAATATCATAAAAGCCCAACTTTGGTAACAGATTAGTGCATCATTAGTTAGTGTAATATTGTACAAACTCTGATTAATGAACTTACATTTTATCCGTAAATGTAGCCACATATACACAAAACTCCTTGTACATTAAACAGCACTGACATGAACATGGTTATGTATGTGTGTGTGCCTTTCCTTTGGTGCATAAAGAGTAATTTTTATTGTGTTTAACTCCAACAGCCACATTTTTATTAGCTGGTTACAAATTTCCTTAGCACAGGACTTCTCAATTGTTATTAATTGTTGTTATCCTCAAAGAAACAAGCCCCTTAGGCTCGAGTGCTGTCTCGTTACCCCTGTACATGGATCGAAGCTGGGGAATGACTCAGCAGAACTCAGACAGGTACAGGCCGCCCCAGCTGCCCCTCCATGGTCAAGCCAACAACCAAAAGGTAAAAGGGTAACAGAAGGTTTCCTCCAGGGCTGCATGTAAACCCCAAAACACATCTGTGGTGGGGTCTTCCTCTTCTGTTTCCTGGGAAGCTGTTTCACACATCTTGAATTGTGTGAACATTTGTTTTGGACGGGTTGTGCTAAGTAAGAGCTGGGCTGCAGCCCGGCTTCCTGCCCTGCTGGGGACTGCCCTGGTGCAAAAGGGAGAGGGCATTTCTCCCTCCTTGTGGACACCATAGCTCTTGGGTGCAGACTGGAAAATACCCTTGCTCGGGCATCATAAGATTACAGGTCGCTGACTGCCCTGCTTTTTATCTCAAAGATGATTATTTTCAGAAGGTGCCTAAAAAGCTAGAAACACTCCTGAATTCTGGAGTTAGGCTTAGGTAATATAATGTAATTCTCGCCTTTCGACTGTTGGTTTCAACTTTGTCTTTCATTCTTTCAAGTTGTTCCTTGTCATGTTCTAGTTCAGAAAACATTAAAAGTAACCTTTTCCTAATGTTACAAGATATCAGGAGAGTTGTCTTCCTGAATAATGGAAGTGTTTAATTTCAAGAGGAGGGCAAGTTATCATCTGACTAATACAAAGGAAAGGAATTATGTCTGGAGGCAAGGTCCCTGGACTGGGACTCAGGGACTGTGTTCCCAGCTCAACATTGTGAACTTCTTTCTACTGTTTTCTCTTTTAAGCTTTCTATATCTCATTTACTTAGGTTTTAAGTTCTTTAGGGTTGAGGCTTTACCGTGTGCCATGAAACTATGATTTTCACTTGGAATGTCTGGGTGCTCTAATAATTGAAAAGAAAAGAAAGCTCACATCATTGGCTTAGTGTAGGAAACAGGCAAGTCACAGGGCCTCTGATGCAGGGGCACTCCTAAAATCACTCTGTTCATCATCTCAGCCTTTTACCATCATCTGAAGTTCGTTCTTTATATGTTTTGACACCAGTAAAGTGTATGTTGAAATTCTCATCTTCCTCCTAGGGGTGTTATTAGCTTTAACACGTTAACATTTATATGTACTTTTATCTGGCTGGATGAAAGTAGCTATAGATACACAGTAGTGCTCTGCATTAATGGCAAGGCTTATGCACTAGGGAGAGGGAAAGGGGGCCTTGCATACGAGATACAGCCCCTCTGAGAGAAACACAAACCAAAGGGCATCCCAATCCAGGGATCTGATGCTGGGCAAACTTGTATTCCTGGAGTTGAATGAGACAGGAACATGCTGGTGAGCAAGACACACCACGGTGGGGACTGTGGTGGCACTCAGAGCCAGAAACACCCCCTGACTGTCCGTCCAAAGCACAGAACACAATCAAACAGCTCCCGAACTTCTGCAGCAAGAAGTCCAAAGAGATTTAATTGCGCCAGTTTTAGAACTGCGTAATTGTAGCTAGTCAAAGTGTTTCAGCACTGCAGTAATAATTAACCATGTAGTGCACTGGTTCTCCTGACAGCCCGGATGTCGGGCTCTGCAAAACTGATTTCCTTCTTCTCTATTAATATGCATTTACAGCAAAATCTTTGCCACTGACCTTATATCTTAAAGATCCTTTGGTTATAGGAATAGATGCAAGTCAGAATGCCAGAGGTTAAATGTATCTAACTGCACAGCAAAAAAATACCAGTTGGTCTGAGGAAGAAAAAGCTTCATTGCATCAAATGATTTTTAAATGCCAAGATCATCTATTTAGAAAACTCATTAAAAAGGTTTTGTATGTCTGAGATCCTAGTTTGTTCAGGTGAGCCTTTTTTCTCATAAAAACCATATAAAGGAGACACTAAATATATTATATGAATTAATTCAAATTTCAGATTTCTAAAAATACATGAGAGCACTATGTAACTACAAGTCCCTGTGAAGAAATTCCTGTGAAGAGTCCAGTTCCTTGAGGATTGAAAGATGAAGCAATAATCTTGGGTAGATGTGGATCTATGATGTTTTTGAGTAACATGGCTTTGAGAGAACATAAAGAAAGAAATTTTTAGATTTAGATTTTTAGATTTTTAGAAAGAAATTTTAGATTTAGAAATTTCAAGATTTCATGAAGCTGCTCGGCTGTTTGAGACAAATCCTGCACATATACAACATTTAAAAGATGCTTTTGAGTTTTGTTGTGGTGGACCCATAGTTGAGTTCAATTAGATTAAATGCCTGGGACTATCCAAGCCATTGTGAGGCACCTGGCAAGTGTTTGTGGGCTGTGTGTCTCCAGGAAGCATTTGGAAAGAAAGATCAAGCTGGGCACTTTTCTGCCAATGCAATTCATTCATCCAGCAGTGTCATCTGTGTTTCATAAGAGAAAGAGATTGCTCTGAAGAAGGGGGCATATTAGAAAAGTCAGAGTTTGAGCTGACCTTAGGGGTTCATGTCTTTCATAATTTTATACTTTCATTTATTTTGTTTCAATTCATGTGAGTCAGCCTGCATAGGGAGAAATCCTCCATAAAAAAAAAAAGTTTTAAAGCAGTTATTAGGTCTTCTGCATCATTTAGAATCCCTTCAACAGCAGAACTGCGCCAATCCCAACCTTTTTTTTTTATGTTTTGTGTCTCTAGAAGTTTGTAATGAAAAAGGCAATTGTTCTTATTACAGCAAATAACCCAAACCCACACTGAAACCCTCAGGGAAAGACCAGGCCCTACATCCAGGGGAAGTGACACTTCTGATGGAGAGGCACCTGAGACTGCTCACCATTGTAGGCTGTTCTCCTTTGGCAGATCTGCCAATTAAAGATGGCATTCACACTCTATTATTGCCATTAGCAGACACATAATATTAAAGAAAGTTTGTTTTGTATATGCAGTTGTCCAGAACTCAAAATATTATGAAGTATGACAATGAAATAAAAGCTACAGAGTTAAAACATTATTGAAAAGGCTGTGTAATGCAAATATAAATCCAGAGATTTTGCACAAATTCCATCCCAGCATTGCATACTGCATTTCTGCTTGCAAAAGAACTGCTAATTTGGAAAAAGAGAACAGGAAATATCACTATATTCAGAGGATTGTTCTGCTGAGGAAAAATAACTTACTTAAGTGAATTGACTAGTTTGAAAAGATCTGAAGCTACCTCTGGACAATACTAAGGTGAAGGACAAAATATGTAGTTTATAGGAATCATGGAAAATGATATCTTCTCTGATGATTGGCTAAAAGTATTTGATGTGAAATGTCTCTTAATGAAATTTTTCCCCAAAATAATGATTACAAGGTGCTTCAGGAAATATTTAAATCTAATTTGGCTTTATTGCTGATGTTCTAGGTTAATGAAAAGCATTCCCTAGGGAACTGCACACTGCCTGCTGTGTTTTTTCTTACTATGAATATCATTACATAAACCATAAGAATATTTAAAAAATTATGCTACAGGATCATAATGCACTTACAAGCAGATGGAACAGGGCTGGCACAGAACAACCTGGCTACCTGCTCCAGCACTTCCCTCTGATGTCTGTGACATTAGCAGCAGGAAACAAATACAATTATTTGTGAAGCATTATCTGTGTTCTTCGTTTAAGAAAGGAAAAAAATAGTGAAACATCCCAGTTAAGGTGCTGAAGCACTGGAGAGCCATTTACCAGCCTAACTCTTTCCTAGTGGAGACTTCTTTGCTTGAAATACAGCACACTGCATTAAGTCTATGCACTTTCCAAAGAACACCTCCAAAGATATCTGCAATGCAGAAGTATCTACATGCATTGATATGGCAATCAAATGTAAATGTCATAGTGGGTTACTTGAGATTATGTATTTTACAACAAAATTACATTCCCATTAAATTAATACAGGAATCTTGCATTTGCAAGACACACTTGCTGGCAAATACCTATTAAATGGTTGTGACAATGCAAAAAATACAAATTTTGACTGATGTTGAAATACATGCCTTCATTGCAGTAGACAAACAATAGCTGATCCACTTCCCAGTGGTCTGTGGGTTTATTTTTCCTTATCCAATTGCTGTGTTCACAACTTGGGTACCTGATACGGTGACCTGTATTTCAATATGTGCTTGAAAAAAAACCCAACCAACCCCCAAATGTAATCACTGTGAGAATGGATAAGTTTTCATGTCCAAGGAGGGAATGTTCAAATTAGTTATGTGTCTAATACTATGCCCTCTTTATCTTCAGCACATGCCTCTAAGTTCCAAACTTAAGTAGTTTCCTGACTTAGGAATTTGTGTTGCAAATTTAAAGGTGGCACAACTGATTGTCCTGTTTACAGCCTTGAGTCTACCTCTTGGCATGTTACAAGGTTTCTACATTAATGATTTCTTTCTTCCAGTTGATGGTGTAGAGCTCTGAGTATTTGGCAGTGAACACACCACCTGTGCTGGGTTACTTTGATACCAAGAGCTGGAATCCTTTTTTACTTTTTTCTTGTTGCAGCAATGCAAATCCATACTTTCAGCTTCTTGACTTGCCAGGAAAGATGGAGGAAACCCTGTATCCTGGTGAAAACTCCAGAAGGAATTAGCATTCTAAAGAATTCTACCCAGAAGCTGTGTCCTTTTCCCAGAACTCTCCAGAAAAAATTGGTCATTTGTTTAAGCTGGACTCTTTGATACACTGGGAGACATTGTCACTGTCTAACCTGAAATGCTTCCATAAGAAATGCTGGATTCTGTCATCTACCTCCAGTGACTGAAAAGAAGCTGCTGAAAGTCATGGAGGCTACTGCAAAATAAAAACAATGTGATGGAAAGTTGGAGCCATTTCCTTGGCTGTGGTAGCTCACAATAACTTTAAAAATGTCAATAGTGCTACACTTAATTACTCTGAGTAAAAAATTGTGGTCCATATTTTCATCAGCCTTTTGGAGCAATTGAATCTTTGTCGCCCACAGCACAGCCTTCATGGTGGCATGGACCAGAATTAACTCTGGCTATGGAACCAGCCCAGATCGATTGCTGAAGTAAAAAGCCTTGTTACTTACAAAGACAGACTTGCATTAAGTATGCACAAATCATAGGCTGAGACAAAAGAGTCTTTCCTGTAGCTATTGTCAAAGGCAATGAAATGAAGTATTTGTGTAGATTCACTTCTCATCAGAGATATTAATGCATGCAAAATTTTTTGGATTCCTTTCTACAGCCACCAACCTTAGCTCAATCCTTAATCTCATGATTTGGCCTCAAACTTACAAAAAAAAGCCAGTCATGTAGCTTTTGCAGCTGTCTGCAACATAAGTCATAGTGGAAAATTCATTTTGGCTTGATTTATTGAGGGTGCTCACTTAAATCTTCTGTAGCACGATAGATTGCATCTCAGTAAAAGGGGCCAAACCAAATGGTATTTGGATGAAGTATAAAGCTTCAGACCCTGACCTGAGTGAATTCCTAAGACTCAATGACTTCATCATCCAGCCATTGCTAAATTAAAGATGAAGAGTGTAGGAAGTTGTGCATAGCAGATGCAAATGTGTTTTATATAGAATATGCTAACTTTGACTATTTTTTCGTATTGTTTGCACACCCAAGGAACATAAGATGAATTTGTACAGATTCTCTGTGGGTGTAGGAAATGCACACTCAACTAATAAAAGAAACTATATACATGAAAATTTAGTTTTCTTGGAATTCAACCAAATTCTTCTATGTGAAGACAGTATTATCACATATATATATTTATATATATATAATTTTTTCTTCTAAGTACAAAAAATAATCCATCCCCATCATGAGTACATTTTAAGAGATCCATTATATGAGATAAATAGTAGCAAAATGCATAAATAACGTGAAAAATGTGGTGATATCCTTGTAGGACAAAGACTGAAAGTTTGCAAAGCCCAAGCCGAATATGCTTATATATATATAAAAAAAGTTTTAATGTCTGTTCTGGAACTGAAAAGAATTGGAAAAAATTCTCCTGTATGCTGAGAAAGAGGTGAAACAGAAAGAAAACTTGAAAGCTGCCTCATACAGCAAGTAACACGGTCTGTGATCTGCATTTTAAAAGCATCTTCAGAAAGAACCAAGTCAAAACAAGGATTATCAATACAAAAGTATCATCAGAAGGATAGAATTTTATAGGCCTTCTTCCATGCTTAGACAAAGAGAAATAAATGTGCAATAGGAGACTGAGAGAGGATTATGACATTACATGGAATGATTATGCTTTTATTTCCACAGGTAATCAAATGGAGAAACAATCGAGTCAAACTCGAGATATCCTTGCTTCTTTTTGCCCTTTGTCTGCCACTCTGATGAAGAAATGACAAATTTACAAGTGAAGAAAAATAACAGTTCACAAGATATTCCTCCATTCCGTGTCAGAACTGCTAATCTGTGCTTATTTGTGTAAGGATGGTGAACAACCCAAACACAGACCATGAGCATGGTCTAGATTTGTGAACAGATACAAAGGGCCTCCACTCAAAGAAATGAGAACATATAAAGAATGGCTGCTACAAGGGTAAAACATACGTGCAAATGGTCATTCATGAAAAGCAACATTCAGTGGGGAAATAACATTGTAATTACTGTGGCAGTGAATGGCGCAGCTCTCACCTTTCTTCACATACTGTTTCTAATGCAATCTTATTTCAAGTGTCATTGTCCAAAAAGCCCTGACCAGCTGTTTCAAGGTGACACTGGGATGCTTGGGACATCTTTTCCACTTTTATTTTTTGATGTATATGTGTTAAATCATTCTTAACTCTTCCTAACAAAGAGTTGGTATTGTTTTCTATTTCTATATGAAAGCCTAGCCTGCCTTTTTTTAATACAAGCACATACACTTTCATTCATTGTATTTGACCTAAACATTCTATTTTTATTTAACACTTTATGTATAAAATTTTCTGTATCAATATATTATAAGTCAATAGAAGAAGCATTTACCTTATAAAGATCTTGCAGCTATTCAACCTGATTGACCTTGTTACAGCTTGTCGTTCAATTCCTTAATTAAAAAGATGCAATTTTGTTTCTATAGAGCACCCAAGGAAGATGAAATTTGAGCCAAAAATAAACCAAACCTCTTCTGGAACTTATAAAGAAATGTCTTATCGTACTCCAATGTGAAAGGTCATTGATTTACTGCCTCTGACAAACTGTAATTAATTTGGAAAACAGAATGTTTCTTACCCTCATTAATATTTTTCTTTACTATAGGGATAGAGGTCTGAAACTTGGACAAAACAAGAAAGGTCATAAAAAGAGCATCATTCTTTCACTCTTTTGGGAATCTACTGAAGTCCTCAGAGAGGCAAGTTATTTAAGAATGAACTTAAATGGCCCTTGTCAGTAAAGAACATCAGCACATTCTTCTCTCTGCTTGGAGATTTAGGTATCTTTTTACTGTTCCTGGTTGAACTGAGGAATCATTTTAAATTCAGAGACAGAGCACAATTTGTTCTGTAACACAGGGAAATATAAATCCAAATTCCAACTTCCTCATAGAAAGGAATCTTAGCATTATTTCTTGACTTCATTTAGCAGGAATGAAAAAAGATTTTATACAAGAATACTGCTTTGACAGTGGTGCTTTGCAGTAAGGATTTCTCCTTGAGTTTCCTTTCCAGAGTCTGATACCTATGAAGAGCCCACCGCTGTGGTGGTGAAGTTCTGAAAAGCAGCTGTCAGGGTTCCTATTGAAATGGTTTTGGGATCAGCATTTCAAGGAGTAAAGGATATACTACCACTGTTTTACCTAATCCAGACAAGCCCAGCAGGGTTCAGCAGATGATGCCAAAGAGGTGTTACAGATGTGACCAGTTAAATTGTTAAGGTTCTATTACTTTCTACATAATTTTATAATCATTTTACAAACATTAATGCAAGACATTAAATCAAGCATTGCACTTGAAGTTTAAAAATAAACTCAGGACTGTAAATGTTTATATGTGTTAATAATAATGTCGCCGACCCAAACTAAGCACAAGCAAGTGTAACATCACACGGTATATGAAATTCCAGATCTTAGTGAAAGCCCTCAGAAACTGATGGCAGTAAGTCTGTTTGCTGCCATCAGCCAGCTTGCCAAACACCAAACTAAATGTGGGTCATTCTGAAAGCTGGTTTTGTCTGGTTTCTCCTGGAAAACTGCATTGTTGCACTTTCAATTTTTCCCCAAGAGTCAATTAAAAAATGAATGCAGGAGAAAGGACTTTTTTGCTGAGAGAAGTATCTTCTTGATCTTAGATGATTATAGATTTAATGACTCATTTCATTAGCTGACACTGTTCCGAATGGCTTTAGTTAAGAAACTATCAATTGCTGCTGGAAATTCAGCTTCAAGTATTTGTCTGCAAACAGTTAATGGCCAAGATGGATGACAGGAGATGGAGAGGAAGGATGTGGCAGGAGGTACCATGGTTTTGTAGAGCCTGTTGTCTGCAACCAGATGTCCATTGCCCGACCCATTCCACAGGCTCTCCTCAGTGACTTCCTGCGAGCACAAACCGCAGAAGGGACCTTTGCCTTGGGGCTGCACCTACAAAGCTGTGAACTCTCCAACATCGAGTGTTTAGTTCCAGCAAAGGGATACCTTGTCATCCACTGTCACTGAATGACACTGAGTGACGTCCAGTTCATCCTTGCCACTAGATGACAGCACAGCAACACACATCTAGGAAGGAACCAGTATTTTGATATGGGTTAAGAATTCCTGGAGACACAGGTTTCAGGAATTTTAGGACTAGTCCCATGGAGGCAAGAGATTACATGAAATTTCTGTGTCTTTGGACTTTCCCATCCAACATGAGTGATGAGAAGGAACTTGCATGATGTCTGTGCTGCTGAGCAGGACAAAAGCCTCACCTGCACTGGAATGTTCTGCAGCTGGATGGTTTCCTGGTGTTTCTACAGGTAAAGCTGAAAGTAGAGAATGTGGGCACCAGCAGCCCTCAATGCCAAAACACAGACCTGGCTACTAAATCCAAATGTCTAAGAAAGGTATTTGGTACAAGAAGAAATTAGGGTCCTTTTGAGACCAGATGACATCTGATGTTTTAGTTTAACAAGGCTGTTCCCAGTGCTGATCTGGGAACTTCAAGGATAGAGTAGACCTTTACATATTGAAAGACTAGAGAATGCTGGTACTGATGGATGCTTTGGGCTGGAAAAGACCAATATTTCCGCCTTTATTTCATGCACACTTCTTGGCACACTCAGGACTTCTGGTAAAATATTTAACTTTAGTCAGATGTTCTGATGAGAAATTAAAGACAATTAAGGGAAAAATCCTGAGTTCAATTTAATGAACATTAATTCTGGAGAGTTGCTGGAAATAAGAATCTTCCTTTCTTCTCTTTTTCTCTACTCCAAGTTACACTATTCTTCCAAAAAGAGAAAGAAGAGGCCTACAACACAAACAGGTCTCTGCTCCTAACTTCTATAATCCAGTCCACTCCCTGTGCTCAGTGCAGGGAGGTGGAATACACAATCTATTGAGATCCTCTTCAATCCCAGCTTTCTTTCTTAAGTCATTGTAGTTCTTGAGCTTGAATTAATACAATATTTAGTTATATTAATTCTTCACCCCCAAAGAAGGAAGATCTAGGAGTAGGTGAATATTCCTGTGCCACAAGACAGGGCTCTACACCAGACTCTAAGGAGAAGGGTCTCTCATGGTAGAATAATCTAGAAATTCCTTCAAATGAATTCTTGGACTGGTCTCCCATATTTGTGCAAGCACTCTACCTTCAGGATGTTTTGAGATCAGTCCCAGTCTCTTTCCTCTCCTCTGCCCTTTCCCAGAAATTTCTGAACATGTCTTTTTTTTTGCTTGTCAAAAAATATGGTACATCCTGTGAAAACTTTTGCTTTTGAAAACCCTGCATTTCCAAGAAACAGTCTTGTTTCCAAATTTTTTCCGATCAACAGATGGGGAGAAGGTTTATGGCTTTCTGTGTGCAAAAAATTAAAAAGAGGAAAAATTGGGGCTTTAATTTCAGTGTAACATTTTAACCACCCCCCCCCCCAAAAAAAAAAAAACCCAACAACAACAACCAACCAAAAATCAACCTGTCCTGCTTATCTGTCCTTTCTTAGAAGTGGACATGTCTAGTCCTGAATTATTAGAGTGCTTTCCTCCATGTTTGGTCAGTCCCTGATAATTAGTGCTACTGCATATGTGTAGGTATTCACCACATACAGGTGGTGACACAACAGGACTGCAATATATTAGCATTTTGTGACCAATTCTTTAACATGTTTACAGTTTTCCTCATAATTCTGCTTTCTTTCAAAGGGTAAGGAGAAATTACAACCCACTGAGAAAAGGAGGAGAGAATAGTTGGGTGTGGGCAGAGAATAAGTGTATTCCAGGATTTTGTCACTTTTTCTTTCATCTCTTTCTTTCTATTTGATAATAAAGCTGGTTGATACCATACAGGGAGTACTTTATCATTGGCAAAAAATGTGTAGGAGAAAAAAGCACCAAGCATGCCATTAATTGCTTATAAATATATGCTCTCAACACTAGCAATCAGCCTTCAGGATTTCTAACCTCTAAGTTCTGTTCAACTCCTTCATTTGAATAAAATGATCAACTTGAACATTTTCTAGCATGATTAAACACATCACTTGCAGGCAGGTTATGATTAAATAGGAAAGATACGCATTTTTTGAAATACACAGTCTGTGTGTCTCTCCGTAGGTGTGTCTGTGCATATCCATGTCCCAGTATCAACTTCCACGTGTCTGGATATGTGTGTGCCCATGTCTGCATGTAAATAGGGGGGTGGGGAGCAGGAAAGAGAAGTTACATGGAATGATCTAGATGTTCAGGCCAGATTCTTCAATCTTTTGCACCCAGTTGCATCCAATGTGACGTTCATAATAATTCAGTACTGGATTTCTCAGGGAAGTTCAAGACCCAAGGGGCTGAGCCTTTCTCAGTCTTCCAACCACACAGCTTGAGGAGCTCAGCTGGAGGTTGTTATTTCCTTCCTAGAAGACTTGTGTTTTAAAAGCAAGTAGGAATAAAAAATAAACTCTCTCAGCTTGCTGAAAGCTTTTTCTTTAGACAGTCATGTTTCGCATACATATGGTTGCACCTGCAAACACTGTAGGAATATTTGTGCAGGCCTGTTGAAAAGCTAGCCATAAAAGTAATTTTCCCCAAAGTCATGGCTATAAAAAAAATTCGTTACCAAAATGTTGCATGCTTTTAAATCTGTTTTTATTTCCCTTATTATTTACTGCCATCCCACCCCTGTCGCACCCTACTGAGTACCAAGGCTGTGCTTGAGAGTGACACAAACATTCTCTCATGTAATGGTCTGATGCTATAATGTGTTCTGATACTGCAATAATAAATGAGAAAATTAGTGCCAGTAGTACAACGTATCAGTGTACAATAGGAAAAACCACATGAGGGATGGCAGAAAGGGGAGTATCTCATGTCTGCTCAGTGGTAATTGGGAATAAGGTGGGCACTTCTGCTGATCATGTGCCTGCGTATGGCAACTGAGTCTGAGCTTCACTTTTCCATCACTTGGCTGGTTTAAGACTGATACACCACCACTGTGGAGTTAAAACCAACTGACACTGGTAAAAACGAGGGCAAAGTTAAGCCTCCTCTAAGTAAATCCAGTTGATCTTCTTTTTCTCACAGTCTCTAGCTTTTCTCTGCCTTTGGCCAATTAAGTAGGAGGCTTCTTGTCCTTCTAGGGCAGGACATTAAATTTGTTGTTGCTGTTCATCTTGCAGTTACAGCTATCAGTCAGCTTCAAGGGCTGCACTGTCAGTTATGGTCCCAGAGGGCCAAAACGCAGAGAAAGGCCATGTTACCACTTGCACTTGTACTTCTGTCATGAGAATCAGGAGTTTATCCTGTTAATAAGATTATGGTAAGAAGAATGCTATCTAAGGACGACAAATTCCAATGTCTTAGGATCCACGCTTTTGGACAGTGTAGCTTTTGTCTTCATTCATGAACTTGCATTACAGCACTGCTGAGAGACTCTACTGTGCTCTGCAGCAGAGACACTTGCAATGTAAATAGCAGGACAGACAAAAGAGAGCAAAAAGCAGAATCTTCATTCTAGTCAGACCTTCTGGGTCTCCATGAGATTAAATGATCTGTCCAAGGCTGCACAAATAGTCTGTGGCAGTGACAATTTTCTGTATTTCATGGTCATTTGTAAACCTCTGTGCTACACAACCAAAATGTTTTCAAGTTGTCTTTTGATCTGTATTTTACACTAAGATCTTTTCCCTCAAAATAAGGTCATGACTACTCAACTCCGAGGAAGTTTGTTGCCTTTTACAGTAGTTACCACTGGGAAATACTGAGTAGTTTCATTTTCTAGTTCATCTCCTTCACAGTTTTGCCCACCTGGAATGCAGCACAGTGGTGGGATACCAATTTACACTTCATGCATTCTCCCCAGCTTTGCAACCTATTTGTGCAAATGGGATTCTGTCTTTTGTCTTCTGTCATTTGTGATTCTGTTAATACTCAACAGGAGTCAATGATCCTTTGTAGCAAAACAAAAATTAACCTCATCTAAACAGGACTTTTACAAAGATAGGAAGACTGATAAAATTAAGGACTAAGAGAAGTTTTGAAAATTTATTTGGTAGTCACAAAGCAAAACCATTTCAAAAAAGTCGTGTATGCTGTAACTGCTGATTTCAGGAAAATTGTGTCAAGTAAATTTGACCCATTCACCTCTCTCTTATGTGAGGTGTAAGGAACACTCAAAATCGACAAAGTCAAAAAGGACTAAAACAATCACAAATAATTCAGATAAAAGGAGCTTAACTGTATAGTTGACTAGGAAGTAGAAATGACTGTAGTTGGACAAGAAAAATCCAGAATTATTTTGGTACTTGCATGGACTGCACTTAGAATGTTTGGGAATGGCATCCATAAGGTGCTAAAATTCTCTAATAAACTGAATGTGTATTTGGGTATGTGGGAAAATCAGTTAAAAAGACTAAGAAAAGGTGGTTACACATATGGGGCAATGCTGGCATGACAGATGGTATTTGTTTTATTTATGTCTTCACAACTGTGTTTATGTTCTTTCAAGAAGCCTGTCTGGGTGGAGTCTTGCAGAGAGGTTGTACAGGCTCCTTCCTCAGGGAAGCTGTTAAGTGTGTTGAGACAGAAACAATTCCAGGCTTCATGGGGCCAGCAAAACAGATACAGAATCAAGATGATGGCTTGAAGCTCATGCAAAGACACTGCGGAGATGAGGAGGGTGAAGCCAGGCAAATCTCACAAGAGATGTTCCCTTCCAAGGAACAAGAGAACAGAATTTGCTCTGTGACTTAGGAAGCCATTGAGTTAACTGGGAGCAAACAACCACCTGCAAGGACAGAGGGACATGGGGCAGCTACGTACAAAACACTGTAATGCAGTTCTGTCATCCCCACCTGTTTCAAATAGTATTTAATGAAAAAGTTTAATTTCTAGTTTTTCTTCAAGTAAATGTTGGCTTTTCTGAATTTAAAACCATTCTGTCTGCACTGGGTGAAAGGTCTAGGCACATCAAGTGTAGTGCCTGGCTGACTCACTGTCCTGGCAACAGTCAAAACACAAAAAAGTGGTAAGACAACCTAATTTAATGCAAACAACTATTAAACATTTTCTGACGTCTTGGGAAAACAGAAAGTACTGGAAATCCTCAGTGATAATGAATCCTTGAATCACAGTTTTGGTCTTTAAACCTTTATTTCAAGAACAACAAATTGTATTTAGGAAAATATCTACAGTAATATGCTTCAGGAAAAGACACACTCTCCTAACAGGCTGACCTTTGGCTCAACTGAATTTTCTCTTAGAATATAGTTCCATCCCCAGGTAAGTCTCTGAGCACATCACTAAGATATTGCTTTTTCTTTTCAGTTCTTCAGATAACTTAACTGCTTCAGGTGCTTTCTGGCTACTGTAAAATGGAACTCCTCTATGGTGAAAAGATTTTGGTTTTATTTTTCAAGACATTCCCAGGAGAATGGGATCATTCAGCTGTCAGTTCCTATTAGGTAAACAGCACATCTTGGATCTTCATGCAGAAGCCTCTCATTGCTACCACTGCATAGAGGATAATGCAAGCAATTTATACTTTCCATTTATGTTAATAGTGACTTATTAAAAATTCATCTGAACAACTGAAGCTGGTAGAATCCCCCTGAACATTAAATAATTAATAAGTCTTCCACAAAGGTGACCTAGGCTCAGCATGCAGTATGTATTTTTTTGGCTTAGCATGGGAGTTTCTTGTTCCCTACTAGAGGAAATAACCAGTGTCCCTATGCCAGTGCCAGGGAATAACCAAGGATCTTCTAAAGCTACCTTATTGAATAAGACACTGCCAAGTGTAGCTGATGGTAAATGCCAAGGAGACAAAAGATTATTTCTTAATCTCCATTCTCTTCTGACACTTTCCCCCCTCAGAACATTGCAGGTGTCAGGCGCTGGCTCTCTGCTTCAGATCCCTTTGCACAAAATAAAGTGAGAAGAAGCAGTGGTGTTGCCACTACTTTCTATCTGGTGATTGAGGGTTAGAGCAGAAAGGACAGGAAAAATACAGACTCAAGTCTCATTTTATCTTCTGCAGATTTTAAGACAGATCTTCGTCTTTCTGTTTTCCTGCAGCCTGGTTGATTTTGAGAGTTCATCTCAGTTTTGACTGTTATAATTTCTATTTAATTATTATACTTAATTAAAAAATATGAAGTCATTGGAGAATGAGTCCAAGACTCCTCATTTCCCAAGGGAAAAGACAGATTTTATTTGCAGTGACTTTTTTAATCTCTCCCTAAATACAAATACATTGAATCTTCAATTAATCATTTTTTTTTCCCATGCAGTGTGCTACAAGTTCAAGAGACGAGTATTCTCTCTTAGACTAATCAATAATTGGGTTTTGAGGACAACATGATGGAATTTGCAGGGTCAAGTCACTCATATGGATCTGTCACATCTCCAATTTGTGTATTCAAACATTTCAGCAAAATTGAGACAAAATCTGAACTCTTCAGCACCAGCAAAAGGCATTTGTGATCATGATCAATGACTTCTTGGCTGTTTATGATCATGATCAATTACTAGTGGACAAATTTTACAGTTATAGACTCCAAGTGGTAACTGAAGAGTGAATCTGAGGATTAGATGTGGTGTGAGTGTCTAAACTCTGTCTTAGTCACCTCTAAAGATGTGTCTAAGGCCAGTGTAAGCATTTCAGAAGATCTTGCTCTTACTGAATTGTTCTCAGGTCTGTAAAAAAGTGTAATTTTGTGCTTTTCCTAAACCATGTATGAATAAATCCAGTAACTGCACTTGTACCAGCTGGCAAAAGAGGGCCACCTTCATTTAAATTCTATAGAATGGGAGTTATAAATTATTTAAATTTTGATATATTATAATTAGAACAATGACCGAAAAATGCAATAATTTTAATGAGCAATGAAGGTCTGAAGTCTGTTAAAACTCTACAAAACAATACTGACTTCTACAGTTGTGAAAGTTAAATTATTTGTGCAAGTGGGATTCTAAGGTATTGATCATCAAATCCAGTCCTCCAGTGTGTTACCTTTTCTTGTTCCATGAAACTTAAGTATCCATAGTCCTTTCACAGTGATTTAAAAAATGAACATGGAAATGTATTCCCCCTTCAAAGAAGCTTCAATTACTAATTCTTTTGGTTTGATAGAGCAAGGATGGTGAAGTAACTCAGTGCTGAGTCTGAGCCTGCCACAACAATTAGAGTGCTTTTGGACTGCCAGACAAATCAGTCTTAACAGCATATGTTCATTCCAGAGTCTCGACAAGTCTACAAGGATGCAATACATATTTTCTTACTGTTACCAACTTCATGTCAATCACCAAACACATTAAAATTGTAGTGGTTACATATTTGAGAAGACACATATCTGGCCAAGGAAGATTAGAATATGAAATAAAACATTTGTTAGCATGGGAAATTACGGCACAAAGAAATCTCTTGGGCTGAGGGCTGTTATAAATAGACAAAAAGAAGCCATTGGTGACCTTTTAACATTCAGACTAGCAGACGCCCCTTTTATAACCTATTTATTAGGCACAGGAAGAATTTATCTGCTTAGCAGAGGAAAAGAATTCTTATTTGTTCCCCACATAACCTGTTTTTTAAATGCCTCTGTGACAGTTCTGTCTCCTGGCCTTGCTCCTATATAGCAATCAAAACACAAGATGTTATGTAAGTATAGAACTTGTATATATTAACAGTGTACTGTTTCTATAATGGGAATTGCTTTGAGTGACTTTATTGCTCCCTAAGAGCTGCCTTCATCAGTGGAGTGGCCAGTGGAGTTACATAGTCCAAAGGAGACCAAACAGTAACCTGGGTCCCCAAAGGAGAGGGACAGCTCCTGTGAAAATGAGTAAGTTGCTCTCCTGAGTAAGTCTTTTCCCCCTTCAGCCTCTCTTTTGGACTGTGATCGTTAGCTATGTGCTTCTCAGAGGAGTCTGGTTGTTGCTAGCTGAGTACAAAGGTAGCTTTAATACCTCCGTCTCACCTTGAATTCTGTTCTGTTACAGTGTCCTTGAAATCTACCAGGGAAAACAAGCCTAATTCCTCATTGCTCTGCATCAAAGGCACATAAGCTGGAACTACCCTGACTTCCTGCACTGCACCCTTCCAGGAGTGATAGCATCCCATACCTGATAAGGTAATCAAAAGCTGACTGCAATACTGCAGGTGGAACTAGATTTTATACACTGTGTCTTTCATTAGTATTCTCTGTGTTGGCATTTTCCTCTTTTTATGGATGCATTTGTTTTGCAAGTGTGTGTTTCTTTCCAATTCACTGGGATGATGACTTCAAGTAGTTAGTGAAAATAGCCCTTATCTATTCTTTTTCTGGTCAGTATTCTGCACAAATTCTCTTTTTAATAAGTACTTCCTACTTCCTTATACAAGTCCAAATTACCTGTATTGTTGGAGACCCTGAATGTCAGTTGCTCCTAATTCAAATACAGTTCATATCCCTTGGTAAAGGCCTGTGAATGCCCTGTGGTTCCCCAGCTATGCAGCCTTCCATTATATACCCACGGACTCATAAGAGTTGCACATCCTGAAACTCCTGGCTGATGACAAGGAGACAAAGAGGAAATCATTTTACTTTGTCAGACAATGTCTAGGTCTCGGAGTTATTATTACTGAACCTGCACTCTTTCTTCCTTGCTGTGAGAGACAACTTTTTTCTTTAAAGAAACTAACATCTAAACAGATGAGATAAAGGATGGAGAAAGGAATAATATATAATCCATTTTACAGATAAGTAACAAAGGTAAGGGGAAAATAAGATACTCTCCTGTGGTCACACAGGAGGTCTTCAGCACAGGTGTTCCAAACAAAGCCTTCACTCTTTGGAGAGGAGTCTATGAACTGTGAGTTGCAAGGATGTTAAAGCTCTTCTGTTAAATCACATTTTCTCTTTTAAGCAACTTACAGCAGGGCTTTTAATGGGAATCTTCTATGATCTAATTAATAATCTCCAGACTCATCATTGCAGATTCAGTACCTGCATTTTTATCAAGCTGGCATTTAGTTTAGGAATTTTTGATTTTGCGTATGATGAACCATACCTGAATTCCTCCAGGTTCGTAGTTTCATTTTTATTAAAGTTCCCCATCTCCCTGTTGCTGGCCAGTGTCCTTAGTTACATTAACACTCTGTTCACCATGTGTGCAGCAGGCTTGCGTGCACAGTGAACAGAGTTAATGCTGCAGGTGCAGACTGGTTGTATCTGCACTAAATCTGGGATGAACTGTGAGTGTGAAGTGGACTGAGTTCCCACTGAGTCTGTATTGTGTGGAAGAAGTAAAACTTATGCCAGCCTACATTGATTCTACACAGTGTAACACTGCCCTTTAATCTATATTAGGGTCTCTCTGTCCAGCTAATGAATTTGTTTTATCCAGGATGGGGTTGGGCAAGAAACGAGTGTGTAAATGGTGGGGACAGTGGGGAGGCTTTGACTGAACTGAATCAACACAGAAGTGCAGCTAATGCTACTTGAATCCTTCCACTCAGCACAGGATTACTTTCAGTTGGTTCTAGAATGGCCTTTTCCCTGAGATACTCACAGATGTCACCAGAACGGATTAGGAAAGGACAACCATGAAAATCTGTCTAATGGCATCATTCCTCTTGTATTCCCTTCCTGGTTTGTCCCAACTGTAGAGCATGGCCTGAAACAGCAGGACAAACAAATTCCCAAACACCTTCAATAATTTGCATTGTTAGACGTGATCTGAGTCTCCAGGAGTTTCTCTGTTCCAGAAGCCAATGCTACCAGGACAGGTCAGAAGCAAACATGGACCTGCTTCAGAAAAGTTTTATTTGGGAATAGGGAGAGTCAGAGATAAGTGGCAACATTTGATATGAAAGAGAAAAAACCACAACTGTGTTTCTCAGGGAATAGTTTCTCTCTTGTATGCATGGTTAAAAATGGGACTGAATTTGCATGTGTGCTTATGATCCCCAGAGTGGGTCAGGGCCTTTCTGTACTACGGAAACACAGAACAGAAAAGCAACCACAAAAAACCTACATCACAGACAGAAATTACTTTTCTGCTCCAGGATTAAGTGTATTCATCACATCATCTTAGCTAGAATTTTTGTGGCTTGGTTTCCTTTGTTTGGCTGCTTTGCATGAATATTAAAGGATGATTTGGGGAGGAAGACAAAGTGTCTCTTAAGAAACAGAAACACAAAGAAAAAAACCTTTTGTTTGCAAGTGCACCAGACCTTATAAAAGTATATAATCCATGGATCATTGGCACAATCAACTGTAATGGTTCCAAAAGAGCCATTGTGTTAATGTGGCCGATGAGCACAAGTACTGCCTCTGCATACTAAAAATTCTCATGAAAATTTAAGAAGCATGCATATAGTGGATAAGTGAAGCATGTAGCTGTTTTTAAAAATTGAGAATACAGCGCTGTAAGTTTCATCAGAACATAGAATAAACCACCAGCAAAATCTAACTTCAGTAACATCTGATATTTTTTCTCAGATAAAGTAACTGATTTTTTGACAAAGCAAATGAATCAGGTCTCATTCATCTGGACTTCATAAAGGGTTTTGATATAATACTGCTTGGGAAATTACCAGTTAAGAAAGAGAAGTTGGGGAATAGTAGAGGAAATCTAAAGTAGGCAAGGAAGGATCTAAAGGAGAGATAACAATTAAAAAGGAAAGCATTGTAATGAAAAGAGCATGCTAATAGAGCTCTTCAAAGATTCATTAAATATTTTCATTAATGAGCATGACACAAAAAGAAAAATGAAGTAATTTCCTCAAAACAGAAAACTAGGAGAGATAATCAATGCAGAAGAGGACTAGAATAACATGTTGATCAACATCAACTTACCATCAACTTAGATGATTTGATGATCTCAGAAATACAAAATGAAGGGCATTTGATATTGCACACAGCAAAGTCATGAGTTCAGAGATGAAAAAGAGAATTTTTGCTTTTAATTGATGAAAGTCTACAAAAGGACACTGCAAGACAACTGTAAGGACTAATGCAAAAGAGAAGAAAGAAAACTTCATCTTAGGATGTACCACGAAGGTATGGGAAACAGTATTGCATTTAGACAGTGATGTAAGACCTGATCTTGAATATGACTGAGAATCACAGGCTGAAAGAATGGGATTACTAATGTGATTAAAGAAAATGTATAGAATTTGACTTGTCTAGTCAAATAAACAAAGGCTGGAAAAGGTTCTGATTAATTTCTGCCAACAATGAAGAGAGGTAAACACCTGATATAGAGGGTAACTATTTAAAGTATTGCCAATAATGGGAACTTTCACATTGGCAATGCAGTTGTTTTAGCTGAAAATGGGGAGATTTTGGCCGTTGGAGGAGTGACATACTGGAACAACTTCAAACAGGAATAAGTATTAACATCCAGTGGTCTCTAATACAGGATATGAAGAGTTTGTGAATGGGATGAACAGGAGATAGTGGTGGCAGCTTCCAAGACGGGAATCCATTTGTGTCCCAGATGTGATTCTATGCAATAATATATTTTGCACAGTAATCTGACTAACTAACCCCTGAGTGACCGATCTACGATCTTGGCCCATGGCCATGCGATTCAGACAGACAGTTACTCACTCAGACTTACGTCACACCTTGTATCACTTTGCATGAGAACTGGTATTGCTTTCCATCTTACTGAGTTATACTGCAGCTGAACTCTTGCATCCCAGAACTTCTGTGCTTTAAAACAAATGTGTAGTTTGTTTCCTAAGGAATTCTTAGGAATTTTATTAGTACTCCTCTTGATTGTTTCTTTTTATAATTTTGTTCTTTAACTTTTCAGTTTCTACAAATTTGTAGCTAAGTATTCTGTTTTGTTGTGCAAATAATCTTGTTTATTTCCAAATCTTAATCTGGGTTGAGGTTTTTAACACTCATAAACTTTTGATTTTATTCAGCAATGACTAACAAAGTAGAGAGAGATACACAGAGACAGAATTTAGGGCCTCAAAAGAGTATTCTGATGTTGCTGTGCATTAAATGATACACTGTTAATTACATATTTACTGTCACATTCTTTATGGCAGGAAAAACTGGGAACTTGCTTGAAATTCTCTGGTTTTTACCTTTTTCTGCTTCCTAGGATTTATTCCTCTTTAATCCTTTGGTACGTAACCTTTTTTCTGTGAGGTCTCAAAGAAGTCTGTCAGATCCATCTCAGTCAATTCCTTAAGATCCTTTAGTTGAATATGATTTAGATCTTCTGAATAATAAATATTTAAATTATCTAAATATACTTTTACTTGCTTTTTATTAATTCTGCTGCTAGATATTCCCAAACCTCATTAATATTTATCTCACTGAGCTCCATGCTTTCCTTTTCTTTTATATTAAATATAGGGAAAGAATGTAGATGTTGAGCAATCCTTTTTCTCTCTGGCCAGTATCAGTTGACCTTCCTTTTGATTCAGGAGATATTTGTTTTCTTTTATCCATAGTGTATTTATTTTCTTCATCTCTTCTCCCAGGTTACTCCATTAACTTGAGTTCTATTTTGTCCTCTCCCATCCTTATTATTTTTATATTTCTGTATTACAGATGTAGCTGCTTGTATTTTTAGCTCTCATCTATTGTGTTCCTTTCCTTCTGTCAGTTTTTAACCATCAATGTTGCCATATTTATGACCACGGGATTTTCTATGTAGAACTTGCAGACTGCCTCATAAAAATATTAAAATATGTGCTTTATAAATTTGGCATATATGCAGCTATATAAGAATAATGCCTGTTCATTTTTGCTAATTTAAAGGAGTGGAATTAGAAATAGCAGTTTAAGGAGGGTTGTTGGATGCAGGTGTTTGAATATGAAAACTGTGTGATTAAATGCTGGCATCATCATAGCCTATGGGAATACTGCCATTGGCTTCAGCTGGGTTAGGATTTTATTCTGATTCTGCATTTGTACATAGCTTTAACTTCAAGGTTCCAACTAGACTGATGGCTTTAGCAGAAGTTGCAACACGGTAACATTATTCCTCTGCTTAAGTGCTTGCTGAACTGGGGCAATATTTTTCAGGTAAGAAATGTTTTCACACAGAGAACAAATTCATGTAGAATTAAGATGGCCCTATTTTAGAGCTAATGAACAACTTGAGGGAATCCATCATGTGCACTTGCTCAAAAAAACAGTATCGAAATATTTATGGACAATGTATTGTTTAAAAATATCTGACATAGCCACACTGCCATTTGCATAAGTGTTTTCCTGCAGTGCTCCATTCACAATACTCTTCAAAGAACAATTGAAACAATATTTTATTAATTATCATTAAGTAATAAAAACATCCCTAAATTGTGACATTATGTAACCCTAATTCAAAACTGGAAGGAATCAGTTTTTATTGCTGACATGACTCGATACAGGTTGCTATGTTTGGAAGTTTGGGGTAATGTCTAACAAAAATGCCTAAAAATACTACTGCTATGCTATGACTACTATCACAGTATGGGTGTGTATGTACATTAAGTGTTTTTTAAACAATGATTACTCCACAGAATCAAAACTTCAATCGTGTAGATATTTGGAGTATCATATAAATTTAGGGCCTGGGGAGGTTTTCTAATCGTAGGGAATTCTGCAGGACATGCAGCTGATATTGATACATGTTTGCAAGTGTGGCTGTGTCCCAAAACTGTGTGCTTGGCATCGTCCAAAAAATCACCAACAAGGGTATGAGCAAAAGTCAGATTCAATATTAAACTATAAAGCACAACAGATTCATTGACAAGATTCACTCTACTTACAAAGGACAACTAAGGCGCAACAAAGGAAAGCAAGGAACAAAACAAAACAAAATCCAGGCAATCAAAACAGAAATGAATTGAAAACTACCTAGGTGTGTGTGTCTGTGTCTGTGTGTAAAGACAGTGTAAACAAGGATAAAAAGGAATGCGGCCTAAAGCTTAACAACATTTAAACCTAACAGTACTTTAACTTAACTTTTACCTTAATTTATAGCTTAATCATAACAATCTAACAGAGAAATAACAATTAACAGAATTTAGCCTAAATTATAACTATAACTTAACCTAACTTCCAGATTTGCTATAGCATATGCGCAAAGGGTATGCACGCAGACAGGAACAGTCAGTGCAAGATAAGGTACCTGTGGAAAAATTTGTCCCTCAGAGGTCAGTGAAAATCCTCACTTTGGATGCTTTTGCATCTCTCGATGGGCAAAGGATCGGGCCTCGAGGAGAGAGGGTATCGGCCCAGGACACGTCGTGTTTTGGCGATCCTCCAGGTATAGCAAACCTGAGGGTTTGCTAGCTCGGAGAGGCGTCCCACTCAGGGAGATCGCTGGTCACAGGTCCGCCACTGTCCAGGAGAGCTCAAAGGGCCCCATCTTGGACCGCTGCTTACAGGGTTGCAAGAGAATGGGCTTTAGTCATAACAGCATTTGATCCTGGCTACAGTTTGGGTCGGCACTTTCTTTCAAGGCGTGAGAATAAGAATCTTATGCCATTCAGGCCAGAGAAGTATTTTCCAAGGCTGGTCATGAGAAAAACAGAAGCCTGTTAGGAGTTCCTCGGAATAGACAGTGGATTTTGATGAGCTCAGAAAGAGCTGAGCCCAGGTGCTTTCAAGGACAAGGCCTAACAAGCATTTCTCAGATCACACTGCAGCCTGGAAAGGAGTGAGGGGGTGGGGAGGGAATGCACCACCACAGGCTGAAAGCTAAGGTGGGACTATGGCACATTACATGGCTGCAAGCTTGGCACTTAAGGCTGGTCTAATAACATAGGCACCTTTTTCTCATCTGACTTTAATATATTGGGTGTGAATAGTTTGAGCTGCATCATGAGTTTTTAAGGAAGTTGCTTTCTTATGTTGTGCATTTAGAAGTCTCTCTATGGCAATGACAAGGAAGTACCCACTCTTTCAAGTTCTTTGTGCAGTTTCTTATTCCCAACTCAATAGATACTGAAATTTTGAATTTCTTAGAAATTGAGGTTTGCATGGTAAAAACAGACACTATATTAACTGCACTAAAGCCAAAGTTTGTTGTAAATATCAGGGCTCCAGCTGTACCTTTTTTATTGTACATCAGAATCAATAATGACAAATAAAACAAGATCTTCAGACACTACATAAAAGGACAATATGCAGACTACATTTCAAAAACTCAGTCTGCTTTTACAGGTTATTAATATGGATTGAGATTATTTTTTTATAATTCTTTTGTAATTCATATTCCATCTGGTTTTAACTTACGCTCTAGAAAATGCAAGTTTAGATAGTGATCTTGAGTATCTGTCTTACTGGCTAGAGCTGCTCAGAGCTGTAATGCCAAAAGAATGAATGTGAAAACTGACATGCAATGAAGGCTGATAAATAGAGATGCAATAGCATGAAAATTATAGTTATGAATAAAAGATTTATCCTCAACCCCATGATTTTTTATATCATTTCTATCATCACAGTATACAATTCTCCACTCTCACTTACTCCACGCTTCCAAGATTCTTCACAGGAAAGTAACTGATACTTTCAAGTCAGAAATACCAGCAATTGTTCAATAGCTAAAACAGGCAGTTGCAGGAGAAATGGCCATAACAATGAACTGGAGCTGCTCATCCAGGATCATTTTGCTTATACTGATCTCTTACCAGTATTTGCACAGAATAAAATATCTTAGCCGGTTTGTAGTTTGGAAATAAATATAAACGTCTAAGGATGTATTGTCTTTATCCTTTCCCAAAAGTTGGTGTGCCAGCAGGACACTTTCCAATTTGTTTGTCTTCTTTCTTAGGTATATAAAAGCCTTTTCATACCAAGAATAATTAAAGTAATAAACAGACATTATTGGGCCCAACTAAATACAAAATGAATATTCCTAAATACTTACTAAAGGCTTGTTGCAAAATGGCAGTGTTATTCAAGCAAATCAACCAATATGGCCTGCATCATTAACAAATAAGCATATATGAAAAATGAACAGAACTCCCACTACTTTTCCACTGTTTTGCAGCTTTAACTCCACAACTGTCTCCAGTATGGCAATACACTACTGTTGAATTTCAAGCCCAGCAGCTGCCAGAGGTTCTCTGTTCCCATAAGGGGAGGGAGTGGAAACAAAACAGTGCCTGCACTACTGGGTGCTCCTCTGTCTCTGTCACAGGTTCTTTGTCAGAGTATAATGTTTAAAACCCCAAATCAAACACTGTGCTCTGGTTCTGGACCATCATTTCTTCACCTCACATCCCTCCACATGTCTGGAAAGTGAGATGTCTCATTGCTAAGCAAAGAGGGGAGAAACTGATGCAGGTGAATTCTTACAAAC
Source organism: Machaerirhynchus nigripectus (assembly GCA_013397975.1). Taxonomy (NCBI): domain Eukaryota; kingdom Metazoa; phylum Chordata; class Aves; order Passeriformes; family Dicruridae; genus Machaerirhynchus; species Machaerirhynchus nigripectus. The sequence goes on along the minus strand of VZRQ01007504.1, from coordinate 129,528 downwards.
CCTCTCTTGCAGACTCATATTCTATCTTACTGAATACTAAATACAAAGCAGATACAACTTATGCTGTGCATAAGTTGCACTATGTACCATATTTATTGTATGTTTATTTGTAAGTGGAAAATTTCAGCATGATAACCATTCTCTGATATTTAATACTATTCATGCTTGATTACAGAAACAGAGTATGGATTTCAGAGTTAAAACCCTCATTGCACTTGAGGTGTTACGCTCAGCTCATTACATGAGATACTGAACACAATGTGCTTCCCATTGTGCAAGACTATGAAAATCTCTTTCCTGCATGAAATTTTTCAGGTTTTTCTAGGTCATGGGTGACCATGCTAGATATTTCAGAGAAAAAATTTTCTGAATTTTAGATTTTCTAAATTGAGTTGCAATGCATGCTTTAAAAGGCTTCCTCATGTTCTAAGTACAAAACAAATCCAGAAAAGCTAAATATGAATTTAACATGAAAACTCAGGTCGAATTTATCCCTCACACTTCAGTGATATCTTTTTCACTGGCTTGTTTGACTGAAGACAAGGTAAAAATATATGAACTTACTCTAAATCTTTAAATTTTCCATCAGATTCTGTTTGATTTAGTAAAATTTTTTCTGCACTTCTAAGGTGATGTCAGTGTAAAAATATTTACATATCTTAGTATTCTTCAGGTATAATCCTCCACAGCATTCAAGCGCAATGTCTGCAGTTTTGTAATAAGGAAAATACCCACACAGAGATAGGCTTTGCATTTTATTCTAAATATATTAAAATTCAAATGAAGTCTTACGGAAAAGAGACTGAAACCAAGAGCCATTTATTAAACATCACATAAAAATTTTAGAGCAGCCAGAGCCAGATGCTGCTCCCTGTGAAGACAGATCATAGCAAAGGGTAGAACTGAGAACGTAGGTGTTAGGAAAAAAACATGGCACTTTTTCAGCACAGTAAGTTGGTTATAATTTCACCTCAGTGCCCAAGGATAGGGCTGCACTCCTTCGAACACTGCAGCTGCAAGATGGAATAGTCTTTTACTGAGTTTCTAGATATCCTATTATCTATATCCTATTTCCAATCTATCCATTGTATTGTGCTATGGTGTTACCAGATCCAACTGCATCCTGCTTTGATTTTAAGCAGAAAGTGCGTTTTGGAGACTGAGTGAAGACTGAGTGAGGACTAAAGAATCCTTCCCCATCCTACAGGAATTATAAAATATATCAAGCCTTTTTGCCTACTCACTGCCTGAGTGGAATGCCAAGCTAGGTTAAAATTCTGCCTATATCTTATAGTCATTCTCCTCTACCAAATACAAAATTCTCCTGTACCAAAATGAAGGGATTTTTTTCCACCACGTATTTAGGGAAGCATACTACATTGTATTTAAATGTTCCTGTGTGGCCTCATGTTTCCGAGACTGGAATTAATGTGAATGGTTTTGTTGCCATTCTGTTGGCAATCACTCCAGGCTTGCTGTCTTGCCAACTAAGGGATCTTAATAGTACTGTCTGTTTCTTGAGTAGCACCATTTTACTCTGTATTGCTCTATTTGCTTCTCATGCTAATTTTGCTTTGCTTAGAAGTTTCTTGTGATAGGTATGCAGTTTTGCTTTGTACTCTAATCTTTTTCACAAAAAAAAAGTATGAAAGCAAAACAAAAATTGAAAGACCTTTGAGTTTCTCTATTGAATTATTACGTTCTAGAAGACAAGTGGCTTCATAATGAATCCATTTGGGAGGCTTATAAGAGACTGATTTGAAATCTCAAATATTTTGGTCTTCCCATGGAATTTAGCAATATAGCTTTTGATTAATTCATGCAGCTTGTATTTTTATAAGGTTAGTCTCAGCTGGTTCGGCTCACTTCTAAACACTTGCTGGGGAGCACACAGCAGCCATGGCCAAAGAGTGCTGATGAAGGAGAAAGCAGAGTGGCACCCTTCAGTTAATTACTGTGAATCATCAATAAACCCAGACCCCTTTAGATTCGCCCTCTCTTCAGCCAGCGGTAGTGGCACTTTACTGCCCCAGTTTGGAATGCTTTCCTTTCCCCAAAGGAGTGATATAGGTGAGAATAAAGTGACAAGACTGTGCTGAGACTGTGACACTGAGTGCTGTGAATTTTTGTCAGTCTTTGCACAGGGACATGCCCAGTTCTAGTGCTACCTTCCTACTTGCAGACTATATTCCCAGATTGTTGCCAGAGAAAACTGGTCATGGTCTTCTGTTAGGCTTGCCTATTCAAAACTCCATGGGTTTCTTACTGAAAGAAAGGTAAGACAGGGTCATATATCCTTCATTAAAACTCCCAAATATAAACAAGAAGACGTATTACCTGAACTATTAGTGACCCTAAACCAATGTCAGCAAACAAAAAAGCATATTGATATCCAGTTAATGCTTAAAGTAGTAATTTTGACAAATTCTGAACAGGAGTTGAGAAAACTGTTTGGCTACATCTGCCAAATAAAGAACTTTCCAGATTTATATTGTTTAAGAAATGGCACCAAACCCAAGTTTCTTAATGTCCGAATCACAGTTGTGATAGCTGGTGTGAAGCTTGCTCTTGAAGAAGTCACTTACACTAAGTTTGAATTTCCACTGTGGAGGCTGACTCTGCCCTTTTCGCAGTGACACGAGATTTATAGAGACAGCAGGTGAGAAGAGGAGGACCACTGTTCTCAGTTGTTCCCAGTGCCTTATCTGACATGGGTAGCATGGCATGGGACCAGGGGGAGACTGGTCTGCTCTGTGCACTCCTTCCCACCAGCAGCTCCAGAGATCAACTGTCCTTGCAACTGTTCTGAATGATCTTGAGGAACAGTAGTTTGATGATTCCCATTTACCAAAAGTACAGTAATAATATCAGTTCCTTATGACTTAAAAGGTCAGAACATGCTGCAATAAAAATTACTACAAAAGAGTATTTCAGAATAGTTTAAAACTTGTTCCTGTATTTTCTAGCTCCTCCTCCTGACTGCATACATGCTCACAGGGGCATGAGCAGACACAGTTTGTGAAGCCTACAGTCAGTTTTAAGCCCCCTCATCCCCCTGAAAAAAGCATTTTCTAGAGAAACCAAACAAAAATAAATCTAAAAATACCAGAATATCCCTTACCTACTCAAAATAGAGCAAAAAAGGGAAAACACAAAACATTTAAGATATCAGGAGTGTGGAAACTCTTCAGCTTTCTCAGTTTTCTGTGGTCTAATCAAGAGTGCAACTGCATTTAAGTAGCTGCTGGCACAGCTATTTCAACCACTGAATGTTTTTCACAAGCACAAGAATTGTCAAAGGGCAAGTTACATTTTTGTCAATACTTTATCATACTGTTCTCAAGGTAAATTTCCTTCGGGTAACCTATGGATTCAAAGGACAAGCTCTAAGATAGGCTAGCAGAATTTGATTAAAAACAATAACTGATTTAAATTGGTTTTATGTGATTTAGAAAAAAGGTCCTTAAATGACATTGTGTCACTGACATATGGAAATTTTAGAAAAATTACTCCATAGCTATACTGAGCCCTTCAACATTAGTCCATCCGCCAATTTAAAATTTGAGCAAACCTGTGATTGGTTTTGTTACTTCCAGTGAGATGCTTACAAGAGAAATTTAGTCCCTTTTTTCTGTAAAAGAGAGCTCTAGACCAACTTAATTTATTACATCTTCAGACAGAAAAGATAATTTCAAACTTCTCAAAATGAAACCCCTTCATGTACAAAATTCTGAATTTTATATAAGTTCTGTAAATCCATATGAACCATATTTCTCACCCCAAGCTTGTCTGTAAGACTAGGCCTAGTTTGACAAAGACCAAAGATGGGAACTATGCTTACCTATGCTGCTTTAAGAGCTGTGTCTCCTTCAACTTTCCTGCCTTCTGCTTCTTCCTTCCTACTAAAGCACAGTACTTTCTAAGTAATATACTCGGTATATCTTGAAAACATTTTATAATTTCTTTTGACATACCATGTCAAACCAAGTGCCAAAACAAAAGCAATTTTCCCTTGATTTTGCAAAAATGTACTTCACTTTGATGTATGCCCTTGTTAGTATAACAATATGAATATTCTCTGCATTAATATTCCCATCTATTGTTTAATAACTTCTGTAGATAACATATGTGATGCTCAACATTTCCTTTTATATTTCATTATTGCTATATATGTTTTAGTTGCTCTGGTTCCTCACAAAACTGCCTAGCAGATTTTGAACGTTAAATGAGTTTTCTGCTGTACATGAAAGCTTCCTTGCTTTTTTTTTGTGATAAAGATTCAGTTACTTTTATATTAAAATGCTGTTGCTTAAGGTTTTTGTTGCTCCTTCAGTTAAATAGGCACCATATACCATCTTTTTTTCAAGCATTGCAGAAATAATTAAAATAAAACCCGAAACAAAGTGAAAAACTTTACTGTTTTTAGAAACAGATAATGACCGGTGATCATAAGAGTAAAGTAAATACTGAAGTCTTTGCATTTAAACCTGTTTGCTTTTCTGCATTTTACTCTTATGGTTGTAACACTTTGTGTCCCTTGTGTAAAGTGAATATCTTCAGCAACCAAAAACATTTGGGTAAAAAATACATTAAGGAATTTCACTGCCCCTTAGTTTCAAACCACAACATTGATTTATTTGAAAGAGAAGTTTTCCAGCATCAGGAGACAACGATTGGTCTTCATTCTAAAGTAAAATGTTAACAATCTAAAGAATTACCTAATTTATTTAGTCTGCACTGATTAACTTCATTCTTGATGGAGACAGTTGCTATTGCATGTGGTGACAAATGAAACTCCCTGCTATGCTGCAAAGTTTTCTGACTAAATTGGCTGGTTTCCTACTAGTCTCAATGGCCACAGAGCATGAAAAAGGAAACAGATGAAAGAAAGACTTGTGGTGTTTTTTAGGTTTTTTTGCTGTACTTAAAATTTGAATTCAAATCATCAAGCTGTTTTGATTTGAAAATTGGTGTTTATATTTTATTAATTGTATTGTGTGCTGTGACACGTCTGTGAACCTACATCAATTAACCAGCTTCTTTTTCCAAGATATGAGTGTTGTTTCAATTATCCTTTCAAAATTTTATTTGTGGCATGCTGTAATTATACCTTGCACATACATTTTGTGAAGTTTCCCATTGAACTGAGAAACTGTGCATTGTGTTCACAAACCCCATCTTGTGTTTGCTGTTTTAAGTGTGCTGTGAAAGCTGGTCCCTTGTGCTCCAAATGTAAATTGGACACAGCTAATTGCACCTACTGCTGGTGAGCACATTCAGTGAGTGCTGATTTCTGGAGGGAACTGTGCCTCCACTCCTTGTGCTTAGATAGAGCTTTGAGTCCTCCTTCAGATGTGCTTCACTATTGGCAGGGGTAGACTTCACTGCCAGTGCTTCTTACGGGAAACCAGAATATTTTGTACTTTACTTGTTGATTTAAACCTGGAAATGTTTTCCTGTTTTGGATGTAGGATGTTTCTCATTACCTTCTGGCAAAACTCACTTCCCAAAACCCTGAGTGATGAACCTTACTCTGAAAGTAAAAGCAATCTTACACTCTTGTGCTGTTTGTAGAGTCCTTCACTCTAGAGAGAGGTACAACACCTAATACAAAGAGAGGCTGCAGTTCTGTGGTAAGCTGCAGCTGCTGAAGTAGGGAAGAGGAAGGTTCAAAAAAGGATGTGGTGCTATTACTGAAAATTCAGAGTCATTTGTGGATGTCTTGTGGGTGCAGTCAAGGGAAATACACAGGGTGTAAACTCAGCAGACATCTGGTGGTGACAAGCTACCAGAGAGGAATCAATGACTGGCTTCACAGAAGGGACTGCTTTGGTTAGATGCAGTATCATTATTACTCTGCCAGAAACATGAATACTCTTCCTGATTTTGGGGAAAAGAGAAATGACTAAAAGCAAGCTAGAAGGAACAGCCAGTTGGTCTTAAAGAAGTAGTTGGTGAGTTGACCAGTGGAAAATACATTGTGGCTTGAAGAAAATACTTAATGAGAGCAAAACTGCATCACAGTAATGAAGAAGCTGCTGTGAAAGTGAAACTGTGTATGAATGCCTAAGGCCCAGCCTCCTTAGAATAGTGCTAATCCGACACATTACAATCGCTGTCTCCCACCTAAATAAAACCAACAAAAGATAGCTTTAGAGTTGAATACTAAAGAAAGAAAAGAGCAAAAACTGCTTAAAATAAATCCTATGATAGTTTGCTGATTTTCTGATGGCTACACACTAAGATCTCACAGAAGCTTGTGGATTGTGAATTACATCATTTCACACAAAAAGAAGTAAACACACACTTTAAATTGCACAACCCAGCAGAAAGAGACCATGAGAAGAATCACCTTGTTATAGGAAAAAACAGTAGGATTTTCATTTACTTATACCATTTTTACTTTTTGAGAACTACTATTCTTGAATACACAACAAATATTGAGGCAAAAGAAAAGTTTGTTTGAAAATGCATGCTATGTAACATCACAGCTCTAAGGCTTGCAATTTAATATTGTGTAAGACAGTTTCACATTGAAAACCATAGAATTCACTGAAAAAGAAATACAATTCTCATGCATCACAGAGGAACATAGATTCTCATGTATCATTTTGCAGGCAAAACACCTTTTATAAGGACCTGCATTACTGAAACTGTGAAATTGGAAAAGTCCAGATATTAAGGGCTCATGCTCCTCTTAGGATTAGAGGGAGGAAAAATACTTTCTTCATAAGTATAAAGTAGCTTGGTATAAAGGAACAAAGTGAACTGCTCTATTGAACAAATAAGCAGCAGTGAGCTAAAGGAATGTTTTCCTGGGATCTCTATCAGGCTTTTCTTCAAGAGATTTCATGCTCAGCTGAATGTTAGAAGCAGATTATCTAGAAACACACTTCACTTCTGCTTAATGTATTATATTTCTCTGTTAGTAATAGAATATTAAAGCTGGTTTTTTGGTAAGCCAAGGCTTCTGATATAGCAGCAGCCCACCTCTTTGTGTGTCTCTCACAAATTTTAGCAGTTGCAAGTATTTACGTAACTCACAATCTCTGGTTACAGACAGAGGTTGCAGACTTAGAAGTGGAGAATTATGTCTAGAGCTATTCAAAGAGATTAGAATTTGCAGTTTGTTTTCCACACTGTTGAATAACATAAAGGGTTGCTTGTTGGTGGGGTTTTTTTGCTGTTTTTAAAACTTTCTGACATATTTAAGCAGATTTTCTGATGTGCTGCTTTACTGAAGTGTCTGCTTTTTCAGCATATACTTCAGTACAGTGTTTTCACAGTATCATGAGTGTGTGTTTGGGACAACAAAACTGTCTTAAATTTTTATCTTTTCTTGCTGACCTTAAAAGAGGAAAAGTTTCTGAATCCTATTTAAAAATATGAGTCAACAAGGGATAACTCACATAAAAGGATAGGAGTGTATTTTCATCAGAGTGTGATGGGCACATCATCTCACACAGTATCCCTTGATTTGGAATTGCATCTGCAAATGGCAGCAAAATTGTCCATATACAAGTCTGATGGTCTTTGCTTTTACTAATTATATGGTCTCCTTAACAGTTAATGACAGTAAAGCATGTCAGGAAGGGAAAAGTATGATCATTAACAAAGAAAGTGATCCAGTGATGGCAAAATAATTCACTTGTATTAGATAAGGGAATTGCTCCCACTGTGTTTGCTTTTGTAAACAAAACGAGTGGTCAGGATGTTACTCAGGATCAAGTGCATATAGGAGGAGCAGCCACTACTGGATTCTCAATTGCATAATCCTAGAAGACAGGTGTACACACCGTAAAAGGGACATATATGGGGTAGCTTTGCAGACAAATGTCTCAAGGGACCTGTTGCTGTGCAGTGTCACAAAGGGCTGACAAAATGTGTAACAGCGGGGAATCGACACTTTCACTTCAGCACAGAGTTATTTTTGGGATTAGACAAGGGACTTTGATGTATGGAAGTACAGATACTGAGACATTACGCACGACAGTGGCATCAAAAGGCAATCGTGGCGTTTTATTGGCATTAAGTAATAATGACACTTGATACCACATTCATTGGTTGGTGACAACGTCTTCAATATGAGTTTCCAGGATAAACTATGATAACTGGAGTACTGGTCATTATTTGTGGCAGTGTTCATGAATACAGCAGTAAGAGCATCTTGCATTAATTCTTAGTGGTACTGGCTCCATCAAATATATCAAACCTGTTTTTCACACTAATGTTCTTTAGTATATAAAATAAAGTTCAAGGTTTGGGCTTGAGCCCAGCATCTCTGATTGCTTGAAGTGCTGGAATAACAGTAATGTTCAGCAACTTCATTCCATACAGTGGATATACATAAAAGTAGCAGTGTGAGAGAGCTTTCTTGGGTACCAAACTGAAAATGAACTCTCTACAAACCAAAGACCCACTGGAAACCTGGCTTTCTGTTGTAAGACCTTGTCTTTACCAAAAAAATCTCAGTCCAACTGAACGAGAGCCAGGCACTAACCATGATTTTTCCTTTAGGAAAAGGGTGGAAGGAGAAATACTTAATGGCAGAAGCTGATGATGGTGCTGGATGTGGTGCCCTGGAAGAAGCTGCTGCTACAGAGGGCCCTGTGTGACTCCAATGACTGAACTGAAGGAGCTCAAACATCCGTGTCTGTGCCACGGAACTCAGCAGGGACATCACTGCCTGCACTGAGGCACAGTTATAGTCCCTGTGCTGCTACACAGAACTAAAAAGTAAGGCAACATGAGAGTAAAATGGACGGTAGCATTGCAACTCTTGTCTCCAGTGGGGTCCAAACCAGATACCCGGCGCAGCTGCACAAGCACAGCACACACTGTGACATTACTTTCCCTACTTGTAACGGTGTGAGCTACTCGTATTGCCACGGGAAGTGTCCACACAATTTGTGACTTTTTCCTGCGGGCTCACCCCGGGCACGGTGGCCCTGGGCACGGTGCTCCTGCACTCGCCAGGTGTCCCTTATCTCCAGGGGGGCTGGCACCTGAGGGGCGGCTACCAGGGGCGGCCAAGGAGCCACTCCCCTCACGATCCTCCGGTGCCCGCCGCAAGCTGAAAAAATCGGCCACAGCCCCTCAGCTGCCATCCGGGCGGGCCCTTGATAGAACGGCGACCCCGCCTTCCGGCCCTGCGCCGCCACAGGCGGGGCCGCGCACGCGTGTCACAGCAGGACTGTAAGTCTCCATTTTGTGTTAATTTCTCCCTCCTTCCCTGTCCCCGCTGCGGATCGTTCCAGCGGGAGGGGCGGGCGGCGGGCGCTGAGGGGGAGCCCTGGGGCAGCGCTGCCCCCGCTCCCTGATGCGGTGCCGTCCCCGTGTCCTCCGCGTCCTCACTGCCCGATCATCCTCCTGTACCTCCCCTCCGATATTGAAATACCCTCGTGGGGACGCTTCGCTCTAATGAAAACTGTTTTATTTGCCCCTCGTGAGCGCTGCTGTGGCCCCTCGGTGAGCGGCAGAAATACGGTGTGTTACAGCAGACCCCTTAGTTCCCACGCTCCAGCAAAACGCAAGGCAGTCATTGCAACAACCAACCCATGCTTGGATCACCGAGACTCTCAGCAATCGTTTAAGTTTAAATTCCTGCGTAAGGCAGTAGCGCTTAAAACAATTTTAGATGCCTTATGCGCTTTGTCGAAGTGATGGATCAAGTGCTTTTGTATCCGTTCCTAAATTACTTTTGCTGAACATGGATAGGCTGGGTGACAATACCATACACAGGGCAAAGGCAGCTATGTTTTTCCAAGGATACCATGTGGCCAAAGAATGGATTAATATTGCAGAATACTAGAAACTCATTTAAGAAATCAATGAAATCTGGATGAGGAACAACAAAAAGTCCTACTCCCTATCTCCTCCCCAAAATAGTCCTCTTGTTCTTGGTTCTAGGCTGGAACCTAAAATGTGAGCTCAGGGATTTTCAGCTGAAAGTTGCTTTTGAGACAAAAAATTATTTTAGATTTAAACTATTTTTGTGGGGTATAGTGTAATTTAAAATCTTAAATCATTTAACACTCTTAAAAAGAGGTAAATACAAAGTTCAGTTCAAAGAACAATTGCACAATATATCGCCGGTAAGCAGTTTTTTAAATATTTAATTTTTGAATATTGGATGTTGGTGATTCAATAAGACATTCCAGACCATGTGCTAAGATCTTAATTTTAAATTGAATCACTGAAATGTCTAATGGAAAAATGGCATTAAGTATTTTGCTTTTTTCTTCAGGACAAGATGTGTCTTATCTCCGATAAATAGCAGGCCCCCTGATTACATAACCTGCTTTCACATTTCCCTTCAAATGCACTTTTAGACATTCTGAGTAGTTTTCAATCTTTGAATGATACAGTTCCTATCTTTAAAAGTTACATTCTCTGTGCTGAAAAGAAATTCTGCACACACGCTGCCTTTTTTCCTGTGTTAGGCAGAGTGCTGGCAAAAGCTGAGTTTAGTTTGCTTGTCAATTCCACCACTTACTATGAGACCTTCAGTTTATTTCTGTCAGCTTGTTTATTTTTTTCTGTTGTGAGATATTTGGGCAGAGATGTTGCTAGTTTCATTCAATGGGAGCTGTTACATTTCCAAGTATAGCACTTCTGATGCAAGTTCTAATTCAATCTCCTCAAATTATGCTGTTATAATAATGCTAATTTGATTGGTATTGTAATACTGAGAAAACTTAGAAGAATTAAGGCAGCAATATGTGAAAGCTGTGGAGCCTGCTTGTTTTTCATTCACTTATTTATTAAACATTTATTTTATTTTAATCCATATTTCAGATAGTTTTATTCAGCTTCTTATAAATTTGTTTTCTTTGTTGTGGTTTATGTCTCAGAGTGCAATGAGAATAGTGTGTTACACAAAGCCTGTACTGTTAGTAAAATATTTTAGTTTGACAGCTTCTGAACTGTATGTTTGTAGTTTCCATTGACTTTGCTAGTGACCAAGTTAATACTTTCACATGCTGGGAAAATTGGAGGATACAGAGATGCTATTGGAAACAATGGGTCAACTCATATAACATAATGTTGAACATGGGATTATCCACTTGTCTTGCATATTACAACTGTGTATGTACTTTACAGGATTTGCCTTTTTATAGTTACAATGTATAATCCTCTAATACTCGTTTTGTCATTTGTCACATGAATCCTTTTGTGAATTTGCAGTAAATTGAATTATTCAGTTTTATACATGTCAGTCATTCTTTCTTCTCCGGTATCTGCAGGTTCAGCTATGTCCTTTACATTTATCTATATTATTTCATATATTTATTATTTTGCCTATTTCTGCAAAGGTTAAAAATATTGTCACTTTCCAACTTCGTCAGCTAATTTGTGTATAGAATGTCTTTAGTGTGTAAATGAACAGCCTCAGACAAATGGCCATGCTTACTACAGAGGGCCAAATATATTAAGTCTCCAAGAAAAACATTGTTGACTTCTGTAGCTCAGATCCTAATAGGAGAATGATTAAAAAATGCAAATTGATTATTTTCAAATATTTTGGTGCTGTGTAGGCAACGTCTTATTTTGTTTATCAGTATAAGTTGACCAGTATCATCCATATTTTCTCCTTATTAACATAATATCTCAAATGTCTTTTTTGCCTTCCTATAGATTTTTTCTCACTTACATTTAAGTTGTTCTTACAGGGCTACATGGCTTTGTTGCTTTGTTATTTCCATAAGCTCTAGGGGGAGATGGGCGCTTTAAAGAAAGTCTTAATAAATCACGTTCATTCTTCTTGTCTTTCTCTATTCCACCAGTAATTAATCAAATAAAACTCTTAGATATGTTTGGTGCAATGTGTTCCTTGTGCATCCTTGTAGTTTATAACTCATATTTGCTGAGTGCAGTGCTCAAATGCCTATGTAATCGTGGTTTTTTGTTTGCTTGTTTGGTTTTTTTTTTTTTAAAAGGCCTAACCAAATCTTGTTTTGTTTTATTTGCTGATAAAATGCCTGCTGGGTTCCTTTGGGAACCAGGGAGGGAAATATGATTGTCCTTAAAGCTACAGGATAATTCTGAGTATCCATGCTCAAGTTGATGTCAGAATTTGAAGCCTTTCACTTTCGCATGTAAGTTTTTGTAGTGAAGGAGGTACCTCTCCACATAGTAATGTACACACAACTAAGGATAAAATTGTGTTGTATGAGAAAAGCAGTTTCATAATCAGCATTTAGAAAGCTTTACTGGTAAAAATGACTTGCATTAGTTGAATGTTATTACCACTGGAAATGGCTGGATCTGGCCCTGTTGATGACTAACCCAGCACCCTCTGTGTCCGCGCAGCTATTTGCGACTGTGCAGTTAGATTTCACTTGCTCTCTAAGTGACTCAGCTGTTGAAAGAGTTTCTGCAGAAGCCCTTAATTAAGACTAGTTCCTCATCCCTTCCCATAAATTTCAATACAGTCTGCTGTCTTCCTAGAAGCAACATATTGGAAAGTTGTTGAAAGCTCTCCTCCACCAGTGCTTCGACTGTGAGGGGGGATCCCAAGCTATAAAAGGCCCCTAAGTGGAGGTTCCTAAGACTGTAATCCCTGAGGGAGATGTGTCGGGGTGGGAGGGCTGAGGGTACCTGCAGAGGGGAGCAGGTGTTTGCATAGGTCCCTGCAGATGTTACGGTAACAGCGTAGAATTTTTCAAATGCATTGAGTGCTTCTAAAGGCCTACTCTGTTTGGAAGTGGTGTGGCTATTCTAGTAGGAAACTTGAAAAATTATAAAGAGGTCTTAGGAAAAAAAGCTGGTTTTAATCTTTTGGATAATACTGAAGAAAATGTTGTAATTGTGAGGAGTAAATAAACCTTTTTATTTTATTCAGACTACGTGTTTCTCCTCTCATCTATTTGCACTACAATACTGAATATTCCCAGTGTAGCTCATCAGATTTGCATTGTAACACATAACAACAGCTGCATTTGTCTGCTTCACATTTTGAGATACTCCAAAGTACAGAATTTCCATATTGGCACTGCAGTGATGCCTGTTACTTTGTCAAAATAATGCTGTCTTACTGCATGGATAGTCAACAACATTTATATAAATTCTTCTGAACGTAAAGGTTTTTTAGCATTAATGTTTGCAGAGATTTAGCAAGGTCTAAAGTCACTAAAAATCTGATGTGTCTGGTAGGTATTGGCCTTGGCAGGTGTATTATTGTTCAGAAGTCATTGCATACTTGTTGGAATACTTTATACATGTCATTTGTTTTCAAAATTATTTCTGAAATGTTAAAGAATAAGGCTTTAAATTGGCATAGTGCTGATGCTTGGCACTAGGTATGCATATTATTTATCCTTTTCAGTGTTATTATGCAAATACTGAAAATTAAGTACCTTCTAAACTGTTTTGCTGGATTTGTGCATGAGTCTTAACTGAGAACTAAGAGATAATGAAGGCCTTTTAGAAAGCAGTAAGTAACACATGAGGCTCAAATTTGCATTTAGCTGGCATTAGGAATGAGCATCAGTGTTCTGTTAGTAAAAACAATATAATGAGTCCCTAAACTGGTAGGAAGTAAAGTATTTCATAGGGACTTTGGATTTTCAGATAGCTTTTAAATAGCTTTAATGCAGTAATATTTTTCTAAATGGTCACTAAAATGAGAAGATGCTTGATTTTGTTGTTTTCTGTTGTCACTATTTTCCCATTTTGATGCTTTACCTGACTTTTGCTTCCTTCCCGATACTCCCCTTAAAAAAAAAAAAAAAAAAAAAAGGGGAAATATAATTAATTTTGTATACTTTATCCATGATCTTTTTGTCATTTCCATGAATCAAAACCAGTAGCTTAATTACTTGGTTATTTAATATACGGTAGCAGAGCAACCAAGCTGACAGTCTTTAGATCCTTCTGTGAAAGGACTTTGAAATTACACTTGCAGAGAGATGTATGTCTCCTTTTTACTCCTTGTGCTGGGACATGTCCTAATGATTTCAGGCTTTCAGTCTCTTTTTAGTGCATGTTTTGATATTAATTATTTAAGAATTATATGGTTGTGATGAATCCTATTTCAGAAGAGCAGAATTTGGTTCATTGCAGAGAAATTTTCAGGTGAAATTTGTCTTTAAAACATTCAGTATTAGAGGGGGGGAAGGACAGAAGGGAGCTTGCCTAAATCTGAGGTTTATGAGTCTCTAAGTCTTATTTTTGATTAGGCAGATGTTTTGCTGAAGGAAATGGGTAGTTTTTGTTTAAAAATATTTATAGAAAAACCAGAGGGCAGACAAACAGAACAAACAGAGCTCGAATGAAAACCTAATGGTCTACCTAGTATTTCTGTAGAAAGTTTTACGACCCTGGACTTCAGCTTCCATTACTCTGCAAGCCTTTGTAGTAGTTGGATTTAAACTGCAGTGATGTTATTTTCTGGGGAAGTGTTGATTGTCAAACTTCTGTGCCTGTTTGTGTGTTGCTGCAAATATTGTCAACTAAAGTGTTTGGTTCAGTTATCATTACAGACTGGTGTAAGATTGGTTATTTGCCTGTTAAAAACTAGAGTGAAATACTGGTAGTGAAATATTTGTATTTTATATATAAGAAGTTTTTACAAATGTATTTATCATGAGTTGTCCTACTAAGGGCTGAATTGGAAAAGTAAGAATACGGAGAGTATTCTTGGCAGTCTGACTTCAGCAATGTGACTGTTCAGTGTGGGATAGTAAATAGTTGTGGGGTGGTAAATAGGTACTTGTCTGCAACTTTGTTACAAAAATCAGGATTAGTGTTTGAAGTTACATGAGAGGATACTGGGGGCGGGATTTAAATCAGGAAAAATTTAAAGGTGGTTGGATATTGAAACAAAACAGTGCAAAAAATCCTAGGATACAATTTGAGTTATTTGAAGGTTAGACAAAACAGTGCATTTTAGTATAGATATTTTGATAGGAGTAGTCAAATAAATAGAAATTACCTTCTCAGGAAAACAAGTTTTTTTAAAGGTTTTTGTTTGCCCAAAGATACAGAAAATTGCTTTAAAATTTGAAAGGAAAATATGAAACTAGAAGTTCAGTTCCATTTGGCAGCTGTTTTTCCCTTATTTTCTAGTGTAATGTTAGTTTTTGATCGTGTGTGAGCATTCATTGTATATTAAAAATAGGAATATGAAGGCAGCATTAGAAAAGATAAAATCATTCTACTTTATTTCTTAAATGTTTTATAGTTATTACAACATTGTAATTGTAACGGGTTCTGTGTTGTGTGTTGAGACTGAATGATGCAATTATCAATAGTATTTGCCAGTATTGTAAGGAACCACCCATTGCACTCAGTGTGACTTACTTTCAGGTGCCAGGGTCTCTGTGACTCTGCAAGGTCAGAATGCTTCCCACTGACAGACTGTGCAAGTGTCCGTACACAGTGATCAGCTCCCTTCTCAACCTTCTGGATAAGCTGAGTAAATTAAAATCCTTAATAGGAAAGGATGAGGATATCAGATGGCTGTTGCAAAAGACAAACTAAGATTCTCTGTGAGTAAAGGGGAGAGCAAAAGACCAAAATAAAGTGTCAGAAGCATGTGATTATTGCCATAATCTGAAAGGGGTGGCTGGCCAACAGCAGTTTCAGAGAATGAATCAGTGACGCACAAATGAAGGAATGCTGTTCTGGAAAGCTCTGTTGTTCGTGATCCCACCTCAACATGCGTTAGCTCTCAGCAAAGCTGGTTTGCAGAAAGCTGTTCTCTTGTTGTTACTGTCTCAGAGGCTGTGTCAAATAGGACAGGGTTTGCTCACAATGATCTGAGTGCGGATAAGGGGGCCAAATTCTTTAGAAACACACTTGACTCACCTTGCTGCTCATAAGAATTGCAAGAGTAGCGCTGATTCTACAAGGAGACAGCCAATATAGAAAATTCATTTGTGAGCCATGAATACTTACAAATTCATGTAGTTAATAGTATTTACTTTACGTTTCCTTTCCAGCTGTTCTATTATCTAAGTGGTTTATTAAACTGAAAATCTCTCTGTAAATACTAAGAAGTGAAGCTTTAAAAGCAACTAGGCAAGGAGTAATTTGGACTGGTGCTGTTAGATAAAGTGCATTATTTGACAAAGCTATGTTGTCCTATTGCATCTCTCAACTGGGCAAGTAATTAATGAGGATCTTTGTCCTGCCTACTGTTGTTTTTTCTCAAAAGTACCAAAGCCGAACTTCAGCTTTTTAAGTGTCTTTGTTTAGTCACATTTTACTCTCATGCTGACTTCTCCAGCTTGGACAGAACCCTCTTATTGCTGTTGGCATGGATGGTCTAATTTGATGGAGGTTGAACATTGTGAACCTGAACAGGGCTTTTAGCTCCCCATGCTAATTATTCTTATTTCATCAGGCACAGGTGATAGAACCACCTGCAGTGACCTGCTTTGGAGCTTGTATAAAGTATAAGGTTTCTTTCCTTGTTTTTTCCAAGCGTTACAAGCAATGGTTAGCTTTGGTGGCTATAAATGCTATTTAACTCCTAATGTAACATCTGTCCTTCCACAAAGAAGTTGCTGTCATCTAGTTCAGCTAAGGCTCATTTGTGTATATTTCTGAGAACTTCTGCTCTTTGTAGCTAGAGATTTTTTAGTTAGCGCTGCTTGTCATGTTATTTATGCTGCAGATCTTGATATTTTTTAGTCATTGTCAGTGAAAAGTCTAAGATAATCAATGTAACCGAGAAGCTTTAAGCAGCCACTGCATACTAGGTGATCAAGGAGGCAATTACAGGCCGCTCCTACAAAACCCGATTTTTAAAATGTTTGTGTAAATTACTTTTTTTTCTTTTAGGTGTCAGCTGTTCAACTTAACTGAGACAGAAATGTGCATAACTGGCAGAAAGGGCTTTTCTCTCTAGAACTGAATTGTGCACCTAGCTGGATATTGAGGGAGTAGAATTTCAGAGGGATCTTTTCTGAATCTGAGACTCTTAGGGCTATTTTTAAAAATATTTAAAGATTGTTTTATTTTGGTAAAATGTCTTTTTTTTCCTTAAGTAGTTTTGTTATCTTTGTGTTACTACAAGGAACCTGAGACAGAGTAACATTGTGCAAATCTGATTAAAATTATCTGTGCTGTTTCAAAGGTCAGGTGCACTCAGTGAATTTGCTTTCAAATTATTTTGTTTATTCTGTGTACGTATGCATCTTGATCTCTATAAAGGTCAGGAGAGGAGATTCATTTTGGAATCTGAAAGAAGTTAGGTTTTTACTGCTGGTAAACTTAGTTTCATTTGAACTAATAAAAATCGTTTTCCTCTGTTGGTTTTGTTTTGCTGTCAGTTTTATTTTTCTAGTGAAACTTGTTTGTAACTATGAGTGTCTTTTGAAAACAAAACAGTATTAGTAATGCATTTTATTTTTTTTCATACTTTACATGATTCTAAAAATTAAGTACTGTTTGTACAAATTAAATACTAGTCTTACTTGGTTTTTGGTTTCTTGGCTTCTCTAATTCATCTGGTAGACTAATGTTAATTTTCCCAACTAGAATAATATATTTAAAGGATACACAGTGTTTAACTGTCTCTTGCCGCAAATGTTTTAATAAAATAGTTGTGGTGATACAATTTCTGTAGAATTTATAATGGTCCTGCTATTCATGTTCAGGTTGAATAATGTAACCACAAAAGGATTCATGTGTGTGTCGTGAAGCATAACTAATTGCAGTTTTCAGTCACAGGACCAGTGACAATTAGTAAAGAAGTGGGCTTCTATTAAATATGAAAGAAACTGCATTGTAAAAGCCTAGGCTGTTATATAAGCCCCCTTGCATTCCAGTTCTGTCTCTTTGTCTCTGGTTGAAATATTTGTGATTGTTTGACACAAAAAAAATTTTTAGTGATACCTATAGGAATGAAGAAATTTTCAAACCAATAATAACGATTTTCCCTAAAAAATTAGTATCTTTTTCAAAGTTTACATTCACTTGGAAAGTCTTGAGCTGTTTAACGAAATCAGATCTACCTGTCAAGATCATTCCGACATTTTGCTTTTTTGACTTAAGGAGGTGGAATCTGAAAGAGGCAGAACATTCTGCTTGAATGAACTTAGTACTAAAACTTAACAAAACTCTGCGTTTTAGTGCACATTTTACTGGAAGGTTGGACAAATTTTGCAGTTACATGAGAGGTTAAGAAAATTGTTCTGAGTCTCTTTTTATGTATAGAAGAATATAAATCTCATGTGGGCAGTTGTGGTGCTTTCAGTAGTAATAAATGCCTTTGTAAGCAGAGCAGTCGTCTATCTTGCCTAAGATTGGTTCAGTGTGTATTTAACCTGCAGTTGCTTCAGTCTGTGAAGATGTAACCAAGCTTGGCCATTAGAAGCAACAGATTGGTCACACTGGTTTCTTTTTAGTTTAAAAAATTGCTTTAGTGAATGGGGTGCTTGCCCAGGCTAGTTGGCTCGAATTTCATAGGGCAAACACTGGACTGCTGGGTGCCTCCTTTGAAAGACACAAAAGATGGTGAGGCCTAGACTGGGTGCCTTTGCTTGTGTGAGTTTTGCCAAGATGCCGCTCCTGCTTTGAGGCTCTTATTTTTCTTGTCTGCTTCTTACTAATTAGTATAATTTGTAAGCTTTCCTGATTCATTATTGTTGGTAGCAGGCACTGTCATTTCTCTTTACTTAAGTGTTTCCAGTGAGAAAGATTTTTGTGTCAGCTTTTCATCAGTTTTGCTGTTTGAATCCTAGTCCATTAAGAGATATAGCCTTCCCAGTGCTGCAACTGAAGCTGGAGGTGTTAGGCCTTGACAGTGTGATTTAAGAAAAATTTTTAAAAAATTAAAATTGGGAAACTTCAGGATATTTGAATTAGAAATTAGAATATGTTTTGTAACAAAAAATCCCCAAATCCCAAGCACTGTGTGTACTTGACTTACTTGGAAAAATTTCTGTTAAATAATATGTTATCCTGTTTTTCACTTTCCCAGCTGTCAGGGGAAAAAAATTGCCTTCTAGTATTGTGATATTAACACTTCTCATGTCATATTAGTTCTGATGTGTGGCTTGTTTTGAGAAGACTTGCTTAAGCGGGATAAAATCCCAGTATGACGTATGCTGTGATGGCACATTTCCAAGAGGTAAGCTTGAGAATCAGAGTTACAGACCAAGTATCAGCATCTGAATGCAGGGGAATAGAGAAGAATGGAAAGGAAGAAAAGGTGGAAATATTGTTCTTTAGAGGAAGATTAATAACACATTTGGGAGTGATATATAAGGACAGGTGTTGCACATAATCAGAATTCTGGCTTATATAAATACTTTAGGTGCTATGTAAAGCTTCTAAATTACTTTATTATTTTCTTCCAAAACTGTGTTGTAATAGAGAACCACATTCATATTCATATCTTTACGCATAATAAAACATTTGTACCAGTGAAGATCCTTTAAACTTTGATACACAAACGAAACTCTTTTGAAAAGTTTGGGGTTGGTAGTAGATTTTGAGGTATTATGTACTAAGCATCCTGTGAGATACATTGGGAATCCTAGAATTAGGAATACTTTGTCCTTGAACTTTTTTTTATTATTTGATACTGTGACCAGAGTAGTGGCTTTCTGTGTATGGAAATTTGGTGTATGGGTGTGTCTATGCCGTAGTGGACTAACTGCATAATTATGTACTTTGCTGCATTTGCAAATTTATTTTATTGTCATTAGGAAGCTTATAATGGCTATTTCTCTTGCAGTGTAGGAGTTAATTCCTAGATAGACTCCTCTAATGGATGGTTTCAAATTGATGTAGCTTTATCTGAAAAAAAAAATCAAAATTTATGTATATATCTATATTGTATTGAATCTGTTTGTTGCTGTGTTGTGTTGGATTGCATTGGTTCCCTTGGGTGCTTCTCATTTATGCTGTGTGTGCGATGCAGGTGATTCTGGGCAGCATTCTGGGCCACTCTTCCTTTCAGCTTCCTGTGGATATGGACTGCAAACAGTGGAAACTCAATCTTAGCACAGCAGATGTTTTCTGAAATACAAAGCACACGAGTGCCTCGCTGTTCCTGTATGTTGTGTATGCACCTGGGATGGGAAATATCAGTGGCTGCTCTTGTCTTCTAGCAACAGCACTGCTGCTTTTGTACCTGTAAACTCCTGAGGCTGAGAAGTCGTGGCTGGATTGTTCCTTTGAGCATTATTCATGCTGTCCATATATATTACGTGTTTCTCTTGTTATCTGCTTAGGGTTCTATGCTCAAAATTGGCTGAATTAGTTATGCATTTGTTGAGTTCCCCTTTGTTTTGGAGAATGTGTACGATGTTTTCAGGAAGTTTGAAGAAAAAAATGGAGAATACAAAGAATTAAGTATTGTCAGTGTTGATGAAAAACATAAGTCAGAAAAAATTTGATAGCATTGTTTAAATAGTTTCTCATAAATGTGTAAGATTCTCATTAGTCCAACATCAGAAGTCTAATGAATATTAATGAATGAGATCAAAGACATTTAGAAACCAAAGCAAGTAAACAACAATTATTTTTAAGAATTATGTAAGTTTTTAACTGCACGGAAATATGAATCATCTTAACAGAATGGCTCCATGAGAAGTTTTTCTTGAAAATATTTTTCCTGAAAATTTTTGTGTTGAACTAGAAAAGGAAGTATGTAACATAAACCAGAAAAATATATACATCAAAACCTGAAATATATAAAATGTCTTCATTATGCTGTATTGAAATACCTAAATTAAACTGTGGAATCTAATAGGCTGGGAATTTTTACTTGACCTGAGTCCATGATTTGAGCTTGACTCACACTGTGAACACAAACTGGTAAATATTGAGAGGGAAATTAGTTTTGGATCTCAGACCCTTACTGTTTCCTTCTACAGTTCTAGTACTTTTGGACTAAAGTTATCCATGCTGAAACATAATACATAGTGTAATTATGTTAAAAAAGATAAGTTTACACATCATTTAATACATGCAAGATTTTGATCATCAAATACCAGAGTATGGCCAGAACTATCTTCATCTCATTATCTGCTTTTCCAAATCTTAGCTAGAACCAGCACGTGGTGTGATCTGTATGCCACAGTTATTTAATCTTTGAACAGTACATGCTTGTAATATAACATGGGGTATTTCAACATCACAGTATGATGCAAGTAAATCTTCCAAGACTGAGGGAAATAATTGGAACAGTTTATTAAATATTACTTTCCATTTCTCTTTACTTTTTACTAACATTCATTTAATAATTCTTTTTTTCCACTAAAAATAAAAAATTAATTTTTGCATGAGATTATGATCTAAAGAAAATAATAGGTGTAGGCAGGAGTTCAGGTATCTTTTTATTTCTGTGATTAAAAAACCCCATTTTATAGCTGTATAATTTTCTTTAAAATTCTGTAATGATTTTAATGCATTTAACCCACAAAGGCCATAATGGTGATACTACTCCAAAGGCCCAGCTCCCCTGGTGAAACATGGAGAGTGTTGTCCTCATAAAGCACCCGCTCGCTCTGGGCAATAGTGACATTATTTGACAGTTTGTGATTCCTATGAACTTCAATGGCAAAGTAGGGCCTGCAAGAAGATACTTCAAATACTGTCAAAGAAGCAGTTTCGTTTTGAACCTGGATATAAAGCTAATGGTATCTAACAGCTTTAGTGTCACTGAATCAAATTCCTCAAGTAGAAAGAACGGGTGACATTCTGTTTTAAAGTGACCGTATGTTTGACCCAGTTTCGCAACAGTGGTGTCATCACAATTGTATCTTGCTGCTGTAGGCTCTTGCAGCCTGACAGGCGGAACAAGTTGCTTTAGCTCACAGAGCTCATCTGTCACACTGAGCAGCTTGCAGGTTTCTATTTAATCTGAATGAAATGTGGAGCGAGGACTTCTCCCTGTTCCCTGCCTATCAGCATCGTCAGCAACCTGTTCATACC
This sequence comes from Machaerirhynchus nigripectus, assembly GCA_013397975.1. Lineage (NCBI taxonomy): Eukaryota > Metazoa > Chordata > Aves > Passeriformes > Dicruridae > Machaerirhynchus > Machaerirhynchus nigripectus. Next base: position 107,634 of record VZRQ01007504.1, on the reverse strand, counting down.
CCTCGTAATGGACTGAAATGAAATGGTAGAAGAAGAGAGAATAAAAAAACTATTTCCAGAGATGCAAATGTAAGCCACATTTAATAATTAAATGGCTTCTGGTTCAAAAATAATAATTAAAAAAAATATGTCCAGGAACTAGATTGAAAGGTTAATTTCCAAGGCAGAATTGGAATTTCCTTATCTGAAATGAGAGAAGGAAAGCTTTTAATTGTATATTTAAGACACAAAACTAAGAACAGTTTATAATTCAGTAGGGCAGTGGTAGGCATCTCTGTTTTCATCACAAACACTTACTTAGCATTTAAAGTATTCAAATCTTTATGGAGATTTTATTATATTTTCCCAAAATAGTGCACCTAGCATATTGTACCCTAGGCCAAATCTTGCCATAATCGCTACACTCTTTGTAGTTCTGTAATAGGAGCAATGTTAGGGCACGGAGTTTGTGCAGGTTGCTCTTTGAAGTTTATCAGTGGCTGACTTGGCTGCTTTATTCTTGCAATGACCAATTTTTACTTGTTTTGAGAATATTGGCAAAAGATGCACGAAGCATAATGCTTAGTAAATTCTGATTAGTGGTTTTTCCTATGTTAAGCATAGGAAGTAATTTTTTCTAGCCTGCTATGTCTAGTTTAAAAATGTTTTTACTAGAGTAATATTTCCAAGTAAAACTTCAGCTAGTAACAACCACCAGCTGGTTTTGGTTTGTTATAATAATAATGATTGTGGCAGTCCACAAGCAAAACGATTCATGTGTGGCACATGTCAGGAATGCCCTCTGATATTTAGAAATGAGATAGATTGTAGTGGGGGAGAAACCTGTTAATGTTTTATTTAAAGTGATGCTGTACAGCATTATTCAAAAGGAATACACCAGTTGATAATTTTCATCATGGAAATGACGGGCTGAATCACCCCAATCTAATGAAAAATAAGACTACGGAATATATGACATATGTATAAATTAGGAAGATACTTATATCTTTGGGTTTCACAGCTTCAGTGGAATATAAAGAGTTTCTGTGGTGATCGATGGATTTATAGTGAATTGCACAAGATCTGAGAAAATGAGGATTGCATTTATCACATCTAAGGGCAATGTCAAAGTGTGTGTCTGCCCATAACCCCATCAGTGCTGAAATGATGACAATGTGCCTTTGGGAGATACCAATCAATATGACTGTTGTAAAGCTCAACAGTGACTGATGCCGTTCTATCTGATGAGTTCTGGGGGTGGCTTAGAGAGCTATGGAAAGAAAAAACAAAGAAAAACATCAGCTTTGTACCCAGGACCTGCTTGGAAAAAGTCTGAAATAAGTCTCATAAAAATGAGACGGGACACAATGTTCCAGGTTTGAAAAATTAGATAAAGATGTTCAGCTGAATTTGGTTTTCCTGGTCATTATAGACAGCACTTACTATATAATCATTGAGAGCATGACACAAAACCAGAATGACTTTCAGTGGTCTTGAAGACTAAGTGTGTAATTGTAGCAGGTTCAGTTTGAAACTGGGCGGAAACACCAATTAACTGTAGTGATTTTGTTTGCATTTCTTACCTTCTGTGAAATAAAAATTAGGAGAAATGCAAAGCAGGCTCCGTAACTTTAAATATGAAGAAGTTTATTACTAAGAGAATTAAAAGTAAAAAAACCCCAATACTGAATTAAAACCCCCTTTTCCTCCAGCAATCCCTTTTTTTTACCTAATTTGCACAAAGAATAACAAACTATGATTTTGGTCAGTATTATAGTTTTTAAAAGTCTCTCCACTATTTAAGGAAAAAAGGTTTCCTTTGCTGCACGTGGTTTCCAAACTGCCCAAAAAGCAACAGACCCGCCCAGAAAATTCTGCTGCTGTGAAAAATCTCTCTCCCATGAATTTTGCAGTCTTCCCACAACCACCACACATGGGGTGTATCTTTTTTAAGGATAGGCTAATTCCGTCTTAAAAGCAACTACTCTCTTCTTCACAAAATCTCTAAAAATCTCTTATAGCTCTGAGGTTACCTGACATGGTCACGTTTCTTTTTCTGCAGGCTGCACACAAAATTCTCATCCCCCCCGTGTCTTTAAGTGGATTAAAGAGAAAAGGACAGTTTGTGATATTACAGTTTTTAGCACAGCCCGCAAAAGTATTTTTAAGCTTCGCGCTGGGTCTTCGGGCGCTTGACTCCGCCCTCTTTTCCTGTTGCCATCTCCAGCTCCGTCTCCCATCACTTACGTTCTCTTCTGACCTTGAAGTCGCCATGATTTTCTTCGGGCTTCATGTTGGAGAAAAAGCCTCTTTCCCTTTATGCAGCTGGCTGCTTGGTGGTTTTTTCTAGTTCGATATAGGCTGCGTTAGTTGCAGAAAGCTCTGTCCTGGGCCTGTGCAAGGCTGCATGGCGGGGGGGAAGGGGAGGGAGGCTCTCCAGTCCCCAGAAGCCGTGCCGGGTGGTATCGGCTGTGCAGCAGCCCAATGGTTGTTCCTGAGCTGCCCGCGGCTCTGAGGGGGTTCTCCCGCAGCTACCCGGGGACCCGTGTCCCGGTGCCAGGGGAGGGGAGGCCCGGGGCCCATTATCCACCCCCCCCTGCAGGAGGCTCGAACACAAAAGGGAAGTTCCCGTCTCTCCACGTGGTTTAAATATGTAAATTTCGAGAAGCGTTATTGGTGTAAACGACTGTCCATCAACTCAGGTTCACACTACCACAGTAATGAACTTCCCAGCGTGCAGCTCATTGGGAAAACCAGTAGTTGTTGGCCTCCTTAAAAAAAAAAAAAAAAA